>BSYO01000031.1:13804308-14337015 GCA_033239525.1 Nepenthes gracilis
TGATTCATTGCTTTAGATCATGCTCTGATGCAGATCATTAAAAAATCGGAATCGAATCAATTTTCTATGATATGTATAAGTCACAATAATAGATGTTATATAGGAGTGATACAAGGCAGTTCTTAGTTGCCAAAAAAATAAAATAAAATAAAATAAACAAAAGATGATAAGAGCTAAGAAAGCTCTTCTTAATGGCGCTTTGTTCTTTAGTTTACGTTGGGTGATTCATAAACGCAATCAAGAGTAAGACTGGCATGGTCGCTGCAGGGAAGGGGGAGAGAGGAAGGGTGGTGGTGGCGGTGGTTGTGGTGGGCTATACGTGACAACGTAAACTAAGCAGCACTAACACAAATAGTATTAATTTCAGAGGGGACAACAAAAGAGAAACATGACGTGCACATCACAGAGAAAAAGGAAAGGGGGAGGGTGGTGGAAGAGGTTTAAAATGTTAGGTTTCAATTACTTTATTGTGAGTATCACAATAAATAAATAATTATTGAAAGGTCATACGATTTTTTTACAAGAGTCGACTCAAAGTTGATCGAGGGTCATCTAAACAACAAAAAATATTGAAAGGTTGCACAATATTCGTGTAAAGGTTGATCGAAGATCGGTTGAAAGTCAATAGAGTAGTGCATGATAGGCGCTTAATTCACACCTGTAGGTGCTCCTGAGAGGGCGCTCGTGCACCGATTTCAGTGGGCATGCATCGACAAGTATTCGAGTGCCGTGCCTGGTATAAAATCGTGCATAATGCGATTTTGGGATAATCCAAAATTATTTATTACACAAAGAGTACCACACAAAAAGAGAAGAGAAAAAGAGAGAAAAGGAAGAGATTCGACACCCAATTGAGATCTAATTTGAGTTTCGTTTTTCTTTAAGGTCGAATATGTTATTGTAGAGTGGATTTTTAAAGCGTCTTTCATTCGATTACTCTTATTTCTCATTATACTTTTTTGTGAGTTGCTATGTATGTTAAAGGGATTGTAATCAACTATTTTTCACTCGAGATTATAGTGAATGGATTTCAAATGAGATTATTTATAATCGATATTATTGTTATAGTAAATTTATTCAAAATTTATCCCATAATTTTTTTCTTAATTGAAAAGAATTTTTCATATTAAAAATGTTATATATCATTGTGTTTCTTTTACTCACAAATTTGATGGTTGATATTTAATTGGGGGTTCAGGTTGAGGAGCTTGACATTCGGTGTTAAGTAATTTAATGAGTAAAATAATTTCATTCTTTGGTAAGAAATGGTGAAAAATATTTTGACATGGAAAAGAACGGTAAAAGTATTTTAGAATAAGGAGAATAAGTTAAAAAAGATAAATGATGAGAACTGACAAGATATGAGAAATCTTACTAATTGTAATATCAAGTTGTATATCATAGATAATACTCTTGAAGAAGTCATTGACTTGTCGGATCCAATAGATGTCTAGATAAAACTTGAGAGTCGGTATAAGTTTAAATCCTTAACAATTAGGTTGCATATAAAAAAGTTTTATGGCTTTCATTTGTTAAAAGGGGAAGTTTTGAGATGTATTTTGATGAGTTTAACAAAATTTTAATACAAATGTCAGTATTTGATGAGAATATTAAGGTAGAAGATAAAGTGTTAACATTATTGGCTTCTTTGTCGGCCTTATACGATCATATTGTTACGATGATATTATTTGAAAAAGACACGCTCAACTATAATGAAATTATTGCTTCCCTACTTATGAATGAGTTAAGGTAGAAGAGAAGTATTGAAGTTTCAGGAAAGTCAAGACTTTTGGTATCCACTAGCGGTCGGAAATATGGGAGATTAATAGAATGAGGCGACAAATTAGAAAGGAGTAATAGTCGGTCCAAATTTTAAAATATGGAGTATTTTCATTGTGGTAAAAAAGTCACATGAAACGAGTTTATTTCAGGACAAAATAAGAGAAGTAAGGCAAAGGTAAGTGTCAAAAGATGAGGGATCATGACGAAAATGATCGGACCTCTATCAGTTCCTGTAGAGATCTTCTAATTGTTCACGTGGAAAAAATACAAAACTTTCCAAACCAAGAGGCGAATTAGGTGAAGATAGCGGTTCTTCACACCATAAGATATCAAGAAAATCCCTCTTCACTAACTATATGTTTAGAGACTATATGGTATTGAAGATAGATAACGAAAGTTCATTAAGAATTGTTGACATTAGGGATGTTAAATTGCGGACAAGCAACGGGATGAAACTTGTATTGAAGGGCATGCGATATGCCCTGGATTTATGGTTGAACGTGATTCTAATCGGGAAGCTTAATGAAGAAGACTTTATACAACTTTTAAAAAAATGCTAATAAAAACTTATCAAAAGTGCATCGATTGTCATAAGGGAAAGCAAGTAATTAAGTCAGTACTTGATGAATGTTTTGGTTGCCAATGATAACGCCAATGTGACTAACGGAACGGGGGCATTGGTCAAGGTGGAGGGAAGAGGAGGCCAATGAGGAGTGTAAGGAGAATTTACTCTACTGTGGAGGAAAAGCCGAAAAGGAGTGAAAATATTTCAGGTTTGGTGAAGCGGAAGAGGGTATCATTCAAACTTGCAGAAATCGACGTTGAGATCCTATTGGAGGGGAAGCTATCGAAGGGCAAGTGACAACCGTCATCGGCAAATGCGAAATGTTCCCTGTAAGGTTGTGAGAATTTATTGGCTTCTTGATCACTCTTTTGTGGGTATCATAATAAATAGATAGTTATCTGAAGGTCATGCGATGTTCATGAAATGGTTGATCAAAGGTCAATTGAGGGTCATCCAAATAGTAAAAGATGTTCAAGGGCTGCACGATTTTCGTACGATGGTCGATCGATGATCTATCGAAGGTCAATAAAGTTGGGCATGATGGGTGACTAATTCACGCCTATACACTGATTCCAAATTGAGAGTCACCTGAGGAGCACTCAAGAGAGTACTCATGCACTGATTTCATTAAGCATGCTCTTGACACGGACCCGACGGACCCTCAAGCACCTTGCCTAGTATAAATCATGCCTAACGTAATTTTAGGATAATCCAAAATTATTTCTCATACAAAGAGTATCACACAAAGAGAAAGAAGAAAAAAAAGAGAGAAGAGAAAGATATTCGGCATCTAGTTGAAATCCGATTTAAATTTTATTCTTTATAAATATTAGGTACGTTGTTTTAGAGCGAATTTCTAGAGTATATTTCATTTTGCTATTTTTATTTCTCGTTGTACCTTTTCTTGTGAGTTACTAAGTGTGTTAAAGGGATTGTAATCAACTATTATTTATTCGGGATTGTAGTGAAGGGATTTTGGATTGGATTATTTATAACCGATACTATTATTATAGTGAATTTATTTAAAATTTATGTAAGACTTGAGTTCTTAATTTATAATAATCATAATTAATTAAGCTAATTTAATTAAAATAGATGTCAAAGGATAAAAAAAAATTAGGTCAAAAATCAATATTAAATTGGATTGGATCAAGTGGAAGGATACTTGATCGGTTCCTAACCAATGCCTGAGCGTCGAATCCAGTGGGCTAGCACTCGAGCACGCACAACCCATGGGGTCAATGCTCGATGCATGCCCATGTGGTGCTCGAACGCTGCTATCCAAAGGTACGGTGCTTGACATGCGTCTGACCTATACTCGAGCACTATTTCTGTATAAATAGATCACCCGGCTAATTTTTTGTCATTTTCTCAACAATTTTGAGGGGGGATAAAGAAGGAGACGAGGAGAAGAGAGAGAAGAAAAGAGAGGATGCCAAAGAAGTCCGAATTAAGTGAATTAATGTAAAAATTTTGATAGTTTGAAATTAAGATAAGTGTATTTTAAGCCTATCCTTCTATTGTTACTGTTTTTTTCATAATTTTATAAATATTTCTTATTTATATACTCATGCATAACATAAATTTAAAATTATAATATCTATATTTAGTATGCATATGAGTTTTATTGATTTCTCTACAAAATACGCATGAATTTCTTATCCAAATTATGTATACTATTTGCATGAACCAAACTCTGCACTATACTTATTTATATGTCTGAAATTATGGATTTAAAGACTTTTTCAGGTCTCAAATCTGTATATAAGGTTCTACATGTTTTAAATTATCAAGTATAAGTCTTATATGTGTTAGAAATATATATAAATTGCTCTATATATTTTAGAAATTAGTACAGCTTTTGCATGTATTGATTTTTTGCAATATGCTAAATTTTGGCTGCACTACTATTTTAATTTAATATTTCATACTTTAAAAGTCTACACAGCTAAATTTATATAGAAAGTACAAGTCTTGCACATGTTAAAATTTTACATAAAGGCTCTGTATGTTGTTGATAAAATTAATGACCGTAAACTTTATATTGTTGCAAATTTCTGCTCAATTTTACTAAATTTTGCTACATTAATTTGTTGAGAATGGTTCTGTACGATTAAGAAAATTATAATTCAGTATTTTATGTTAAAAATTTATAAAATTTAAAAAGAAAATTTTAAAATTAAGTTAAGAATTATGAATATTTTCTTCAAAATTGAGAAAATTAAGAAATATGAAGAAAAGTATAAAGTTTTTATAAGAATATGCATTGAACCATGACAATATTTTAGCGAGAATATATTATTGTATGCCTTAATATATTATAATTGTATATTGAAGTTTGGACATATCATTCGGGGTAAGAAGCGATGTTCAGCCCCGTCTATAGAGTTATATGTATAATAGTCTATCTACGGATCTTGAATAATAACTTACGACCTTTGATTGCGTGAAAATTAATATAACCCAACTTTTGATTGTTCGATCATTTAGACTGTAAGATCTACTAACCATTGGTTCTTAAGAAAATCTATATTTAAGTACGATTTAATGACACGAATTGAGTAAGAATGTAATCATATGAATTAATGATATGATTTGAATAGTAATTTATGACTTTTGATTGTATGAAAATAAATATAACCTAACTTTTAATTATTCGCTCATTTAGTCAGTAAGGCCAACTAGCCATTGGTCCTTAAGAAAATTTATATTTAAGTATGATTTGATGACATAAATTGAGTAAGAATATGATGACATGAATTGAACAGTAGCTTACGATCTTTAATTATGTAAAAATAAATATAATTTAACTTTCGATTGTTCGCTCATTTAGTCGGTAATGCCTATTAGCCGTTGGTCTTTAAGAAAATCTATATTTAAGTATGATTTGATTATATGAATTGTGTAAGAATATGATAAGATGAATTCTAAAAATCCTATATAAGCTAATTATGTAAAATGTTATGAAATTTCATGGCATTTCATTAAAATTTGATGCATTGATCTTTCCAATATGTTTTTAATATAAAGTATATATGTTTAGTTATAAAGTTATATGTCTTACTAAATTTTTAATTCACTCATTATTTCTATTTTACTAACCCTATTTAAATGAAAGGTATGGATATTTATAGAACAAATAGGAATGAAAATTGGTTACGTTTAATGAATGTAGAATCTAAAATTAGGAAATGTCTAGCGTTATGTTTAGTTCCGGATAGTTTGAATATTTTATGTTGTGACTCAGAAATATGACAACAGTTTAATATTTATGTTACTAGACGATTGTCTGTAAAATTTAAGGGTTGAATGCTTATATTTTTGGTATTATGTTGAATGTTAATTTTGGGTTTGAATGACAAGGGATATCAGTCGGATAGCAGTGGTACTGAATTTTTATTTTCACAGGTTATATTACTCTAATTTTGAAGATAGGTAAATTCCTTATGTAATGTATGACGTTATGATTGGGTTGGTGTCAAAGTCACATGAGACACGGCATGATTTGGATCTTGTGTTTGGTTTTTTTTATTTTATTTTGATCGGTCAAGATATCGACGTGGAGTTATATCCAAGGTTAATTAAATGATCAAATGGTTAAATAATAAAGGTATAATTATTAATGATAGGATCGAAATTTGGGATTGCTATATTGCAATTGTGATTGCCTGACCATTTATAACATGTACACACAAAGTTCACATATCGTGCCGGCGATGACGCTGTTGTGGCCACTAGCTCAATTGGTGTACTTAGAATTCTAAATGTATAGCAATTGTTGGCGGTAATGGGTGGTCTACTGACAAAAACACAGAAACAATGCACCTGTTGGTCAGAATGGGTGGCCGACTGACAAAAGTACACACACTGTGAAGTAGAAGTAGGAGAAGAGAAAATGAACACCATATATTTTACGTGAAAAATTCTTCTGAAATAAGAAAAAAATCATATGACACTAAATCCACTAAAAATCACTAAGTATAAGAATTTGTTATACAAACTATAGGAGGCAAAAATAAGAATAGACCAAAGGTAAATAAAGAATTTCAACACTTTATTTTCACTCACCTTTCTCTTTCTTTTTCACTTTCTTTTCTCTATTTTCTCACTACTTTTCACTTCTCTCTCGTTCTTCTCACCTCTCTCTTTTTGAGTGTGCATATATACACATATATACACACGTCCTCCACCATAATCCAACTTTGTGATTGGTGCTCAACTTCCAAGGCCTGCATGCGTGCATGCGCATGCTTTATCCTACAGCAGGCAGCGCATACCTGCTCCTACAAACCGATTAGCATTTTGAATCCCAAGAATGATGTCTACTATTACCCAATCAGGTAGGTCAATTGTATATCTTTTTTAGATATGACAGCATTCAGACCTTCCATATTCAGTCGATCAACCCTATTGACTATCCTTTCATTTTCAATTATTGAAATAGTCCATTCAAATTCTTCAAAGAGTTAGTCGTCTTGTTTGACTTTAATCGATCAACCGAGTTGAGGTTGATCGGTGTTAAATTATATCCGTCCAAATTCTATTTAAAGTGGCATACATGTGCTCCATCTAAGTCCTTCGGTCACAATGACTTCCACACAGGAGTGATTCCCAATAAACATTCTCTCACGACCGTGAGGAAGTTAAGTCCATCAGCCTAATATCGGCAAAAGATGCTTCATTCTTCCCTTTCAAGAGAATCTTGAGTTGTCCCGTTTTTCTTCGGTGTCAATCTTTTCAAAGGATGAGAAGGCTCTCACCTAATGATATCAACATCAATATGCTTTATCGGAATAGAGTGAGGAGTTTTACAGAGATGAATAAAATTCCTTCTATTTAAAATGGCAATATCATGTGCAAGTTTCCATCTAAGTCCTTTAGTAGGACACACTTTTATAATGAAATTGTTCCTCCCGCAAATTTTACTAAATATTCAAGTGGTGATTCCCATAATAAACATTGAGGCTTGTCACTTCCAAAATAAAAGCACCTCTTGGAATTTTCTCGAATGTATCTCATAATTTACCATCAAAACTCCTTCCTAGGTTAGACAAAAATTGGCTAATCATGCCAATAGCGTGTGCTATGTTCCTATACCAAGGCATACATAAGGCTTCCTACAGTCAAGAGTAGAAAATACCTCTCATGTGCGCTTTCTCTATCGAAGATGGTCGGCTGCTCGTTTTGATTTACAAGTGGAGGTCAATCTTAAACTTATCCATGTTGAATCGTTGTAGTATCTTCTCAAAGTAATTTTCTTGAGACAACCATAGTCTCGTTGCCTCCCAATAATGATAACACTAAGAACGATTTTTAATCAATATTTGATGGCAAAGGATTTTTCAAGTTGCTCCTTAAATATCACACATCAATATGCTTTGATCTGGAATAGAGTGAGGAGTTTTTACAGAGATGAATAACACTCTGACTATCAGAGTACCACATACTTTTTCTGTTCAAGGCTCAATCCTCAATGAACTTCTTTATTCACAATATCTTCTTGCAAGTTTCTATCACAGCAATATACTCGACTTCAGTAGTAGAAAAAACGACACACTTTTATAACTTTGATTGTTAGGAAATTGTTCCTCCTGCAAATTTTACTAAATATTCTGAAGTGGACTTACAACTGTCAATGTCTCCGGCCATATCAGTATCCGAGTAGCCCACCAATTGAGGCTTGTCACTTCCAAAATAAAAGCACCTCTTGGAATTTTCTCGAATGTATCTCATAATTTACTTCACCGCGGATCAAAACTCCTTCCCTAGGTTAGACAAAAATTGGCTAACTGTGCCAATAGCGTGTGCTATGTTCAGCCTGGTACATACCAAGGCATACATAAGGCTTCCTACAGCTGAAGAGTAGAAAATACCTCTCATGTGCGCTTTCTCTTCGTCCGAAGATGGACACTGGCGGCTGCTCAGCTTGTGGTGATTTACAAGTGGAGTGCTGACAGGCTTAAACTTATCCATGTTGAATCGTTGTAGTATCTTCTCAAAGTAATTTTCTTGAGACAACCATAGTCTCGTTGCCTCCCAATCACGAATGATTCTAACACTAAGAATCTGATTTTTTAATCCGAGATCTTTGATGGCAAAGGATTTTTCAAGTTGCTCCTTAAATTTCTTTATCCAAGTACTATTTTATCCAACGATCAATATGTCGTCTACGTAAAGGAGAAGGATAACAAAATCATCTTCTGAAAACCTCTGTATGAAAACACAGTGATTACAAGTAGTTCTCGTGTATCATTGACTAATCATAATTGATTCGTACTTCTTGTACCACTACCTTGGAGCTTGTTTCAACTCATATAGGCTATTCATTAGATGACAGACTAGTTGCTGATTCCCTTTAACTTGAACCATTTCTGATTGTTCCATATAGATTTCTTCCTCCAGTTCACCAAGAAAAAAAGCTGTTCGGACATCCAGCTGCTCCACTTTCAGATTTCGGGCGGCTGCCAAACCCAGCACAACCCGTATGGATGACATCTTTACCACGGGAGCAAAAATCTCATAGAAGTCGATTCTATTTCGTTGACTGAAATATTTCACTACTAGCCGTGTCTTATACTTTGACTTCATGGTATTTTCATCCGTTTACAACCGAAAGACCCATTTATTATTTAGGGCCTTCTTCCCCTTAGAAAATTTGACTAAATTAAAGGCATGATTCTCATGAAGAGAACGCATTTCATCATTTATGGTTTTCAACCATTTCTTCTTACTCTCATCCTCCATAGCCTCTTCATAACTCTCAAACTTTTCGGTATCAGTGAGTATAACATATTCACTGGGTGATAAACAGATGGACAGCCGTCTGTTTCGTGAAGATCGTCTGACAAGCACATCCTCGACCGGTTGAGGGATGATTTCATCCTAATCTTCATCAGGTGACATGATCGCCCTTCCATTATCCTCAGCGACCTCAGGATCATTGTCCTCGTCTTCCAGGAACACTAGACGGACATCTTCGACCTTACTTTGTCCATCTACTAATATCATACTTGGCATTCCTACCAATATCCTTGATCGTTTCATCTTCAACAAAGGTTACATCCATTGATCGAATAAGTCTTTTCCCAACTGGATCATAAAATTTATAACCCAACTCATCTTCCCCATAGCCCAGAAAAACGTACTGTATCGTTTTTTACTCCAACTTTATCCTTTCATCTTTGGGACATGAACAAAGGCTTTACATCCAAACACTCATAGACGATGATAAGATGGCTCCTTGTTCAACCATATCTTCTCTGGCACTTCACCTTTCAAGAGTTTGCTGGGTGACCTATTTATGATGTAGGCCACCATCTTCAATGCTTCGGCCCAGAAGTGTCCAGAAAATTTTATTTCGGAAAGTATGCACCGTACTCTTTCTAGGAGTGTGCGGTTCATCCGCTCAGCCACTTCGTTTAACTGTAACATCTTTGGAGGTATTTTCTGATACCTAATACCATGTGACCGACAATAGGCATCAAAAGGCTCGATGTATTCACCGCCGTTATCATTTTGGACAACCTTCATTTTTTCCCATCTGTCGCTCAACAAGGGCATGAAATTGCTTATATATACCGAGGACTTGGTCATTGGTTTTCAATGGGTTAAACCACAACTTTTTGGAACAATCATCAATGAAAGAAATAAAATATTGAGCTCCACTAAATGACTTCTCTTTGAATGGTCCACACATATATGTGTGGACGAGATCAAGCAGTTCTACTTTTGGAGCGGACAAGTCTCTACGAAATGAGACTCTCATTTGTTTGTCGACCAACCAATGAGGACACGTCCTTAGTCCGTCTTCCTTTACTTCGGGCGTTAAGGTCCTCCTGGCCGATGATGCAGTCCACGTTCACTTATGTGCCCCAACCTCCTGTGCCATAAATCCTCGATCTCCTTGTTGATTACAACGTTTACGTCTCCGACCGTTGTGGACACCTTTATAATGTACAGGTCGGAGTACTTTTTTCCTCTTGCCACTATGAAAGATCCTCTAGTTAATTTTCACTCTCATTCACAGAAGGTATTACAATAACCTTCATCATCCAGCCGACCAACTGAGATGATATTAAGCCTGATGTCAGTGACATGTCGAACATCCTTTAATAATAGTTTCGTCCTATTATTGGTAACCAGTACAATATCACTTTTACCAATAATTCAGAATATTTTTTTATTACCCATCCTTATCACTTTAAAGTTCCTTGGAGTGTAAGATGTGAACAATTCCCTTCTAGACGTGGCATGCAAGGAGGCACTAGAATCAATCACCCAACTGGACTCCTCGTCCATCAAGTTTACCACGTTCTCTTCACATAACAAAAGGAGATCGCCTCCTGTGACAACTGAAACGGAGGACTTGTCCTCACCTCACCCCTTTTCTCTTTTCTCATTTTTTGCGTTCTCACACTTTCACTTGAAGTATTTCTTCTTAATGTGGCCCTTTTTGCCACAATGATAGCACTTAAGGTTTTGATACCTTGATCGAGATTTACTACGTCCCTTCTCTTTAGGTTTCTAGCTGCGTCCTCTACTCCTTCCCTTAAACTCGATTACAACTACTTCACTATGAGAAGACGTTGAGGCCTATTGTGACCGCCTTGACTCATTCATGAGTAATGAAGCAACTACTTCGTCCAACTTTAACATATCTTTTTCAAATAGCAAAGTGGTGACGATGTGATCATAAGAGGCTGACAGAGAGGCCTATTGTGACCGCCTTGACTCATTCATGAGTAATGAAGCAACTACTTCGTCCAACTTTAACGTATCTTTTTCAAATAGCAAAGTGGTGACGATGTGATCATAAGAGGTTGACAGAGAGGCTATCAGCACCAATATCTTGTCTTCCTCCTTGATTACCTCATCAAGGGCGGACATCTGTGATACGATCCGATTAAATTTATCCAAATACTTTTCAAAGCTGTCACCTTCTGACAATCGTAGCCTATAAAACTGTTTCTTTATATACAGCCTGGTTGTCAAGGATTTGGACTTATATCGGCTCTCCAGTTTTTCCCACACCTCCACCGGATCAGTCAGGTTGAGGACCTCTTGGAGCGTGTTGTCTGCCAGGTAAAACTTAATAGTGCAGTTGGCAATGTCTCATTTATCTTGCCAGTCATCCACTGATAGGTTTTTCGACTTATCTTCCTTATTCTTCAGTGCTTTTATTGTTCCTTCTATAGTCAAGATATTCTTTACCCTCTCTACCAGAGGATGAAGTTACCATACCCATTAAACTGTTCTACGCTGAACGACAAGTTCTTTGAGGATGATGACGCCATTCAGACGGAATTCTCAACCTCTCTCTGATACCACTTGTTGGTGGTAATGGACGGCCTACTGACAAGAACATAGGAACAATGCACCTGTTGGCCGGAATGAGCGGTCGACTGACAAAAGCACACACACTGTGAAGTAGAAGTAGGAGAAGAGAAAGTATTTTACGTGAAAAATCTTTCTGAAATAAGAAAAAAATCACTGGATACTCAGTCCACTAAAAAATCACTAGGTATGAGAATTTGTTACACAAATTATAGGAGGCGAAAACAAGAACAGACCAAAGGTAAATAAAAAATTTTAACACTTTATTTTTACTCACCGCTCTCTTTCCTTTTCACTTTCTCTCATCTATTTTCTCATTACTTTTCACTTCTTTATCTTTCTTCTCACCTTTCTCTTTTTGAGTTTGCATATACACACACATATATACACACGTCCTCTACCATAGTCTAACTTGGTGGTTGGTGCTCAACTTTTAAGGTCTGCATGCATGCATACGCAAGCCCTGTCCTACAGTACAGTAGGTGGCGCATGCCTACTCATACAAATCGATCAGCATTTAGAGTCCCAAGAATGATGTCTGCCAACTACCCAATCAGGTAGGTCAACTGTACATCTTTATAGGATATGACAGTCATTCAGACCTTCTATATTCAGTCGGTCAACCGTGTTAACTATTCTCTCATTCTTGCTCGGTCAATCACCCCGTTGACCGGTTAAAACAGTCATTCCAGATTCTTCAGCAGAGTTAGTCGTCTCGCGACTTTAATCGGTCAACATATTGACCGGTTGAGATTGACCGTTCAAAAGGTTCCAGTCAACATAGTTGACTGGAATTCATTCTATTTAAAGTGTCATACACATGCTCCGTCAAAATTTTTCGATCACAAGGACTTCTACACGGGAGTGATTCCCAATAATAATAGCATGATGAAATATAAATAATAGAAAATTGATCTATAAATTCTTATTTTAAATGTCCTCATAATGTATAGAAGTTACACAATAGTTCGTTGTTCTATTAGAATAGTATAAATTGATTCGAATGCTCCTTTGGTTGGTTTATCTAGAATTAATCACACTTATATTTATTTCACTAAGAAACAAACTAAAATTAAAAAATAAAATAAAAAGAAATTGACCATTCTGAAAAGAAAAGAATAAAAAATTTATTTCGGTTCCAAAATTAAGGCGCAAATATGCTGTATTATCGTGTTGAATTCATTTTGTTGTCTTTTCGCTGCAATATTGTAGCTCCAGCAATTAATCCCAAATTAAGACATGTGAGCGGTTGAAATTAAGGGCTTCCTTTTTTTTGTCCCATTCAACTTTATGTCGATGTGATACGTTTCATAAAAGTTTCTCAGCATCTTCTCTGGTGGGCATTTACTTGAGATTTTTGCTTTATATGATTTTAACTAATGATGGTTAATAATAGATCAGGATGATGCTTTTTAGTGTGATGAAGCGCCTTCACTTCATAAGAATTATTGCATCCTTAGATTTTTGGCACTTGTACGGACAATAATTCAGTTGAGTTTGTGGATCATTTTTTAGTACTTGGATAAGATTTGTGCAATATAAAGAGTGAGATAAAATAGAAAAAAAGAGTACAAGGATTAAGGCACGCGAAATTTTTACGTGAAAAACTTTTTTTTAAATGAGAAAGAAGAATCATAAGACTTTTGTTCAAGAATTTGTTTCACTATTGTATTTAGTTACCAGAGAGGACGTGTAACGACCCAAAATTTGAATAAGGAAATTTTAACCAATAGGTCCGGTCAACGCCCGTTGACCGGAAATCCAAAGGTGAAGAAGTCCGGAATTGGCATTAAGGAAATTGCTGTCCGGATTTCCTTAATGCAGTCCGGATGCCCATAATAAAAGAAGTCCGGATGTCGTTGGGCAAATGAAGTCCGGATTTCCCTTGGTAAATGAACTCCGGATTTCTGGAGTAAAAACGCGTGTGGATTTGCTGAAAGAAAACACTCCGGATTCCCCGACGTGAAAACGCGTCCGGATCACTCCGATTTTTCGAAGTAAAATGTGAGTCCGGACTTGTTAAAGAAGTCCGGTCACAGTTAAGGCAGAATTGTGGGGAAGGAGTAGCATTTAAGGTCTGCAGTTCCCGATACGTGTTGGAAAACAAATTCACATGGGAAATGAAGGAATAATTTATGGCAACGTTGGAAAATAGGAAAAGAATGATAAATGAGGGCCACCAAACTTAGGGCTATAAATAAGGGCCTTAGGGCCTCAGGAATGAGGTACCACTAGAAACTCTTCTAAAAGTTGAAGGCCAAAAGCTAAGGAAAAAGTAGAAACGAACTTAGGCAAGATACTCACCCCTATTTCTAAATCTCATGTTTATTTATGTTGCTATATGAAGTATGCTTTTGATGACTGAAATTGCATGTTTAAAGGAAATTCTGTTATGCATGATGTACGATTTCTGTTATGATTTACTGCCAATGATTATGAATTTCTGCCCAATGCATGATTACGGAATGAAATTTTAAGCCTTATGAAGAATCATGAATTTCTGCTACTGTACTCTGTTTCTCTGAATTTAAAGCAAAAGACCTCCGGCAATTTTTAAAGAAAATGTTTTAGAACTCCGGCATTTGTACTCCGTCCAGATTGAATAAGGAACTCCGGCCCTTTTAAGAATAAAGCACTCCGTCCCCATGTGAAAAAGAACTCCGGCCTTTTTATGAATAATATGCTCCGTCCTATTGTGAAAATTATGCCGACCTTCTGTTTAAAAAGAACTCCGGCCTACTGTAGAAAAAGAGAACTCCGGCCTCTACGTTTTAAAAGTACTCCGTTCTTTTGTTGTAAAATAAACTCCGGCTTATGAATTCTGTATTTTATGAGCTTCGGACTTTAACAGAAAGCACTCCGGATCTTAGAGCTCCGGATTTTATAAGAAAATGAACTCCGGATTTATGAACTTCAGATTCAGGAACTTCGGCCTTTCAAAGAACTTAGGAAATTTAATAAATAAAACTCTATCCTTTTTATTGGAAAAGAACTGCGGATATTGAACTTCGGAAAAGACACTTATTATTTTAAAGAAAAGACACTCCGGATTTTTAAGAAAAGGCACTCCGGTTGTAGCACTCCGGATTATAAAGGAAAGGCACTCCGGTTTAAGCACTCCGAATTATAGAAAGAAAAGCCCTCCGTCAATTTAAAAATAAGCACTCCGTCCCTTCTGAAAAGAAAGCCAATCCGTCTCTTTAAAAAAAAAAAAAAAGAACTTCAAAATTTGTACTCTGTCCTTTATAAAGAACTCCGGTTTTTAATAATCTTTTGATTTAAGGAAACGAACTCCGGCTTCAGGAAATTTACTCCGGCAATGAACTTAGCTTTTTATTTCAGAACTTCGGCTTACATATTAAAAAGAGCTTCGGAAAATTTAACTTCGGATTTTGCTTTGAGAAAATGAACTTCGGCTTTGATGATATGAACTTCAGTAAAGAACAAGGAAACATATGGATTATGGACAGCAAGTGGAACTCTTCCGACTTTTGAACTATGATATATGGCCAATAAAGAACACGAACCAAGAACCGAATTTTCATTAAACTTGCTATTAAAGACGGATGAAGGATATTGGAGTGACACTCGAGGATGCCTCCTGGGCCACGGGAGGGGACCTTTTGGTGGCACAAGGACTATGGACTATGGCCTCGTATGCCGGGTTAAAGGCATTACCTTCCGCCCCGGGGAGCATAATGAGGGGATACGGCTTTAGGTTGTGGGGTAGCACACAACCCGTCCTCGATGTTGTCCGCTCCCGTCCGATCCCTAAAGATTATATGAATGTTATTGATGAAGACAAGATGAAAAGAATCTGAACCAAGAAGAAACGATATGATGATTTTTATTATGCTATATTATGATCTATAATTTGATTATATGTATACTTGTGTTTTCTCGCATGTGAGTATCATCTTTGGGCTTTGTAAGCTCACTCTTGCAAATTTTCGGATGACAAGCTTTATGGAGGACGAGGTTGAGTAGAGTCCTATGGTTACGCTGGGGTGGAGCGGATTTTGGAGTTTTGTTTTGTTTGAGGAAACTTGTAATTTTTGATTCCGCTGCTTATGAATGTTAGAATGTTTCCGTGACATTTTGGGTTTATGAAATTATTAACCTTTAGAATGCATCTCAGGTTTGAATAAAGATAAGAAAATTTTTTTTGCTCGTCTATTTATCTTATAATAAATTATTTGAATTAGAATTGACAACGGCTTTCGATAGTAATAAAAGTCGGGCCGTCACAGGACGAGATTACAGGGGAGAGTAACAGACTACTTTTAAACCTTTTCTCTTTCCTCTTTTTCTCTCTATAGTAACTACACAAGTGTAAATGTTGGATCATTTATTTGGTAGACGGTTAATATATTTATAGCAGTTGAGTCCTCCTTTATGAGGTGTCCACGTGGCGCTGGCGTGTGCAGAGAAGCCTGCTACCAACTCCACCAATCTAATTTACTGCGTCAGAGAGGTTGCATGTATACTGGTTGATTTTACATGGCGTCACATCTGCAGTGATCGGGTGTGCCCTCCAGGCTATTATTCATCCCGCGCCTGACAGGATCAGCTATCAAATTTCTGGTACGCCGATTTTGCAGACATGATGACGTCCGAGGCCTACCTCTGAGTCCACGAGTTTGAGTGGATTTAGTGTCCACTATCTTACACTGTTTGTCCCTATTGCCTGAACCTATTGGACCTCTTGAGCCTATTGGGTCTCTATGGTATCAGAGCCTAACTCTACGATGATTGATTTTTTAAATGGGTATTAGGTATCAGTACCCATCAAGAATAAATCTGAATATCATATTTGGAAAGATATAGATTTACGATGAGAAAGAAGAAGAAAAAATCATGAAGGAAAACAGAGGACTTTATCATAAATTAATATTCGTAATCCTTCCATTCCTCGTGTTTCTTTTTTTTTTTAAAAAAAAAGAAATCATATCTAAACACCCCATATATGAGTCCTTAGTTGATTATACTTTGCTCAAATATTATAAAATTTAATATTTTGTATTATTTGCTAATATAATAAGCTTAAAGGAGTTTAAGCTACTATGATACATGTGAACAGTAACATTGTAGGGAGAAAGAAGATGAAAAATGATGGAGAGAACGCTATTAATTTTTGAGTCATTTTCAACTCAATCGTTCATACATTAAATTAATGTATTCATGGAACTAAATTTAGCACTATTATACTATGATAGGTTAAATTTAATATTATATCACCAAAGCATAAATTCGATTACATAAAGTGGTAGTAATAGAGCAACTAAAGTGCATTGATGAACACTAATCACCAATGTTGAGGAAAAATAAGTTTTCAAATTATTTATGGGCCAATCATTTATACATTTCATCTCCTTTAAATTATTTTTTTCATATTATGAAATACACAATTTAATATTATATTGATAAATTTTGATGCCTCAAATATATAGAAATTAAGTGACAAAGGTAGATTAATAAACAGTAAAATTTGGCTATTTTACAATGGGCTATTGTCTTGGTCCATGCTCAGGCCAATCGTAAATATAATAAATAAATATATTCAGGATTATAATTATTCAAAGTAGTATAAATCGATGAACAAAAACGTGATAATAATCATGGAAAACTGTTTCAGCTCGTCATTACTGAAATTGTTGAATATTTTGGGCCAATCTTTTATATGCTAAAATCATGTGTTCTTATTTATGTAATTTCCTTTCTTGCAGTATGACACGTACAGATTAATATTGTATTGACAAAACAAAATTTCAATTGCTCAAAATTATATTAATTGATGGACGAATAGGCAAATTGATTGTCTGGAATCCAGTATACGATCCTGGAAACTGTTTTGCTAGGCCCCTTATTTTCACAAAAAATTGAGTGTCGGGCCGGGTTTAGATGGCATGGAATTTTATGAATTGTTTGGTGGTAAAATATAGAGTGTATTTCATATAATTATAGCTTTATAATGAGAACAACAAATTAATAATTTCAGTGATATTTAGGTAAAGTGTTACGAGTTGGTGTGCAAAGTAAGGTACAAGTAGATGCTCAAATACGGGAGAACCTGATTGAGTTTCAATTTAGTTTTAGACTTAGTGTCTAGACAATTTTATATTTTGAGTAGTATGGCTTAGCGGATTGTGGTGGACCCAATGGGATGATAGAAGTTGGATACATAGTATGTCCATAGATCGTCCTTATTTTTCTCAGTAATGACTTTCTATATATTAGTTTTAATCGCATGAGTATGGTTTCTATCAGTAACGAATGACACTTATACTATTACATGTTATGAAATTTTTTTACGTTATACTCGATTGTGCAAGCATGTTGTTGATTTCTTATAGTTAAGGTAAAGAAAAATATATTAAAATATTATGATTTCAAAGAATATAAAATTTATAAAATTTTAGTGTAGTAAATAGTTATCAAATACTAATCCTTATATCATGGTAGTGGTGAGATATATTGTTCAATTTAGATGGATAGTTATAATCTTATGACTATCATATGATGTAGTATTGAGAAATATTAAAGCAACAAATGTTGAGTTTAACACGTTATCGTGATTCTCGTTTCTTTGGTTGGTAGAAAGAATCTAAATAGTGATTTTATCATAGCTAATAACTTAATAATTATTAATTGATACTTAAACTCAAATTTATGATGCGACTCTATAAGGAATATAATTAGACAATTCAATAAATAATATATCAAAGCCCAAGATCCAATATCCATATTTGAAAGTAATTCCAATAAATTATTACCTCAATAACTAATATTTAAAGTAAAAACAATATATCACAAACTCAATAATAAAAAATTCAATATCTAAATTCAAATATAAACTAAATGCACACAGCCATCAATACAAACGGTCCAAGTCTAGATTAGCAAACTCTAAATTTAATAATCAAAATGCAACAAAACATTGTAAACTATTTCTCTATAAATAGCTTTCTCAAAGTTCAAAATTCTTACAAATGACATTGAGCTCACTTGTCCAAAACACTAACAAAATATTATAAAAGTGAGTTTAATACTCAATAAAATATATTTAATTTATATATGAATAATAGTGAATGAAATATGAGAATGAACAATAATTATGATCAAAAATTAAAATACTTAAAATATTAAAATAATGATAAAATATATAAAATTGTATGAAAATATAAGAACCAAATATCAGTGATAACCTCATAAACAAATATTAACTTATGATTATTTTTATATAGTGAAAGGTCATGTGTTAGTATTCAGGACCTGTAGGTGTACTAACTACATATTATTTATTATATTTTAACCCAAAGATATTAGGTTTAATCTTTAATTTATAAATAATATATTAAGATATATCTGAATATATTTTGTAGATTCTTTATAACAGTTTTCATTTAACTAAAATGAAAAATTTTATATCGAAAAATAAATATTCAAAACTTTCCTCTTTATTAGAAAAACAAATCATCTTTATCAAAATTTATACAAAGTTCTCATCAAAATAATTGTACAAAAGAAATATGTAAGGATAATTTTTCAAAAATTTTAGGGTTTCAAGGTAATATACTTAAATCAATGTACAAGACTTTAAACTCTTATAGAATAAAAGCAAAACTAATACATATGCAATATAAAAATGAAGTACACAAATATCATGTAGCATGAATATTTGAATAAAAAATGATAAGTTTTTTTTTTAATTTATTAAAGATTTACTTAAAATTACTTCAAATTCACTTTCTTGTTCTTTCTTTCTCTTCTTTTCTATTTTTTTCTCTTCTTCTTCTCTATTTTCTCTCAAAAGTTTAAAAAAATAAGTAAATTTTGGCTAGAATGTCATTAAATAGCAGATTAACGTTTATATATCAATCAAATGAGATTCTTACTTAAAGGCTAATATTAACATACGCATGAGTGCCCATCAAGTGGCCTTAGACATTGCGATTCTAAAACAAACATGCATAAGCAAGCAACATGTGCAGCAATTTCGCCTAAAACATATTCATACAGTTTGAACCACATAGTACTATTTATGCCTACATCACTATAGTCTAATACTTAATATCTATACCAAACTCACAGTTAACATTAGTAATTGACTAATTTATTTAAATTTAACATCGCTAAATAAATTTTATGGTTTAAATCTCATAAATCTTTCCAAACCATTAGTGAGCAAAAGAAAGTTAAGCGTGGCTATTTTTGTACCTTGTATAGGTAGAGAGAATGCATGCCTGGGAGATGTCAGTGTTTAGTATGGTAGAGTCTCGGCAAATCATGGATTTGACCATATGTTAAACTTGTAAGTATCGATTATCTCATGATATATATCTAATCGATGGGGCAAACATACACAACATTTGGTTCACATTAGCCAATAAGATTTAAGAGATTTTTATAATATCTTGTTATTGTTGATAGTTTATAAGTTTTGAATTTAATAGAATTTATGGGTTGAATTCAGTGATATTCAAAATTTGTAAAATCTATGATATTATATTTTTCTTCAGATTAGAGTATCTAGGCTATTCGTATTGATATTTAGACCTAGAGAATCCATATCATTTTTTATGATATTTAGACTTAGGGAATCCCCACCTGTTATTAATAAAATCGAATTTTATGGAATCCTTTTTTTTTATGATATACGAGTTTGGTATGATATATTCTTATTATTATTTTTGAGTTGTAATTACGATAAGATATAAAATTTCAGATAAAGTTTATAGTTATGCTTTATATTGCCATTATTGTTTTTGTATATATTAATATTATTTATTTAAGATGATTATTGATTATTATATATTATTAATTTATCACATCATTCGGGAAATTTTGCATACTATTGTATTTTATTTGTTTTAGATTTGAACTAACTACGTAACTCTAATAGGAGATCCTACTTTTATTATAAGACTTACAGATAGTAAGGATTCTAGATACTGATATCTTTTTTTTTTTAATAATGGTTAGGATTTATTATTATAAAGATTTAAAAATTATTTTTAGGATTGTATTTTTTATGTCTGATATTTCTCATATTATTTATCTTTTCTTTGCTCCGATGAAAAGTTAATTTTATATTGATAAATATTTAAATTTATAATATATGTTTGATGATTTTTGTGGTTTAAGGGCTAGTCAGACGATTGAGATTTGAGTCACCATATAAAGATCGTTGAATATGGAAACGTTGGAGATGGAGTGGATAGCAAGCCTTGTTAAATGTCCTCAACGATCAACGAGATCAAAAAATATATTTTAAATTTGGATTTATAAATATTAAATTTCAACTCAGATAAACGATGTGTTGGGATTTTAAAATATGTTATCATACGCAGCTCAATTATATTTCAACGGTTTTGATTGATTTGGATTTTTGCTTGCAATCCACAGCTAATGTACAGTTATGAATAATCATGTTAGCCGTCCTATATTTTTTAACGATAATGCTGTCTTGTTTCTTCAATGAATCTCAAATCCCATAAGAAAAACCCTAAAGATACAGATCGATCCACCATTCATAATAAACCAACGATACTATGTAATGTATGTCATCCACCATTCATAATAAACCAACGATATATATATATATATATAGCTCATCATACCCCATCTGGGTAATGGATGTTACAGTCTTCCTCAGTGACTCTCAATGTTTTTCCTGTCTGTAAATTGAATTCACAGAGTCTATGCCAATGGATTTCCCGCTAAAAAATCTCGAATAATTGGGAAATGTTAAACTAAACTTTGTTGTCATCTCCTGAAATCTCCCCAAAACAGCCATGGTTCCTGGTTGAATTTCGCGAATGTTCCTCAAATGTCGTCGAACTCAACGTCACTTGGTGCCTCCTCATGATCGCCTCCTTCGCTTCCACCGGCAATCTCAAAGTGAACTCGTCCTCAAATTCACTCGTTGGAGCCGCCGCCGTTCTGACAATCGAATGCCCCGTCGAATGCGACCTCGAAAACTTCCCGACCTCGACGATGGTGAACGCATCGTCACAGCACGGTTTCTCTTCGTTTTCACCACTCAAGGGCGGCGAACCGCTGCGGCCCACTCCTTCTTGCTCTCGATCCTCATCTTCCTTGATCACGTGGCTGAATGTATCGTCGTTCTCCTCCCGATTCTCGTCGACACTGATTGCCGCTGGCGCGCTCTCCGGCGGCGACTTCTCGTCCCCGCAATCGAGGCTTCGGCGGCAGATGGGGCAGGATTTGTGCGATTTCAGCCAGAGATCGATGCACTCCTGGTGGAACACGTGGCTGCACCCGGTCAAAAGCCTGAGCAAATCGTCGTCGTCGAAATCGCACAGGCAGATCGCGCACTGGAGGCCGTACCTTTCGCGTCTGTATTCCTTCACCGTATAGTACGGAAAGGTCGGGAAGGAGCTAATGATGGAAGGATCGAGGCCGGGAGGCTGTCCGGCAGATCGAGTTGCCGGTGTGCCGCCGGGTGTTTGCCGAATGCTCATGGAATTGATGACATTATCCATAAGGCACTTGCAGAAGTATAGGGAGAATATTCCGGCGCAGAATATGATCAACACCACTATGGCTACGAGGGCCGCTACAGGCGGCGAGGAATAATGTTGTTGCGGTGGCCACGGTTGCTCTGCGGTTGAGCTTGTCGTCGCCATTGCTCATCGGAATGCGAATTAGGTTATCCGGCGGAGGCGAGTTAGTCTGGCCTTGTTGGGGCCATGCATTTGGTAAGACGATATGATCAGTGACGATTTTAGTTGTGATTAATTACTC
Source organism: Nepenthes gracilis (assembly GCA_033239525.1). Lineage (NCBI taxonomy): Eukaryota > Viridiplantae > Streptophyta > Magnoliopsida > Caryophyllales > Nepenthaceae > Nepenthes > Nepenthes gracilis. The sequence goes on from BSYO01000031.1 coordinate 13,826,756, forward strand.
TGAAACTGGTTTGTTTTGGGATTATTGTTTTCTGTTTTTGAAAGAAGGATGACTGTCTTCGTCTTTGTCTTTGTGGGTAACCGATTGCTATTGTTCCTTGAAGCAGCTCGAATTGGTTTTTGTTCTGAAAGCAGGATGGATGATTGCTTTTTCATGATTTGAGATAAGTAAAGTGAGAAAAATGAGGAGAAGTGTGTGTGGGGGAGCCTGAATCGGGGATTCCCATTTACCTAAAGACAACATCAAAAAATAAAATTATCTGGTTAGTGAAAGGGAATATTTTTTTTTTTTTAATTTTACAGAAAAAATATATTTGAAATATTCTCAATTTATTTTATTCTCAAGTTTAGTGAAGGAAAATGAAACTTTTCCATCTATTGGGTGGATAATATTTTAAGAAACATTATTCATAATTTTAAATTATATACATAACACACAGATATAATAATTAGATATTTAAAAATATAGCTTGATTAAAAATAAATATTTCTTGAAGAGTTCTTACATCATAACTGAACGTAAAATATCAGATACGATAATTTGGTAATATTGTTTTAGAATTTGTTGATTGCATTGTTAATATAACTATTTAAAAAGTTATTACTAAAATAAAAATTAAAAATTAAAAGAATAAATATTGATGATAAGATAAAATAAAATAAAAACGTGTACACTATGTTTTAGTGTTTCTCTTTCAAATCATCGTCACGGAGGAGACGGACCAGCGTTCAGTTGGAGTTTTGTATAGCTCCGATCTCAACCGTTGATTCCATTAAGGTCGAAGGCTGTAACGGCCCACTGAAACGCGTCGTTGAGGTAGCTTCAAAAACCAGCACGATTTCATCTCAGCGTGCCACGTAACCCTCCCTCAGTTTGCATGCTGCGCTGTCTCTCTGGCAACGGCCAGTTCTAGCGATTATCGGCTATTTATACTCATCCTTCTCGCTACTGTTCATCGATATCTCTCTGCGGGCGCGCTCCCTCCCTCTCTCTATATTCATTTGAAGCTCGTCGCCATTAATTGGATTAACATTCTAATTTTCATTTACGTTCTTTTAGTTTCCTGTTAAACATTATTACGAGTGCTCTTTCCATTGTTAAAGATTCGATCCATACCCTTGATAGGTAATCAGTAATGGCTGAAAATGTCCGGCGATACGGAATTGGTTACGCGCTCGAGCAGAAGAAAGAGAAGAGTTTCATTCGAATTTCGCTTATCAACCTGGCGAAAGAGAAAGGCATCGATTTGATCAAAATCGACACTGGTAAGCCGTTGATCGAGCAAGGTCCGTTCGATTGCGTCCTCCACAAGTTGTATGGCGACGATTGGAAGCGTCAGTTGGCTGAGTATAAGGCCAAGAACCCTAGTGTCGTGATCATTGACTCTCCGGAGGCAATCGAGAGGCTTCACAATCGAATTTCGATGCTTCAGGTCGTTTCGGAGCTAAACATTGCGCAGAGCAAAAGAGAAACTTTCGGCATACCGGAGCAGATTGTGTTTTACGATGTGGAGACGCTTCGTGACCATAGTTCTTGGGAGGGGCTAAAGTTTCCTGTTGTTGCGAAGCCGTTGGTGGCAGATGGGAGTGCGAAGTCGCACAAAATGTCGCTGGTCTACAACCACCACGGGCTGAGTAACCTGAAGCCGCCGATTGTGCTGCAAGAATTTGTTAATCACGGAGGAGTGATCTTTAAGGTGTATGTGGTGGGCGAGTACGTGAAATGTGTCAAAAGAAAATCACTGCCGGACGTTTCGGAGGACAAGCTGGAGAATTTGGGAGGTTTGTTAACTTTTTCCCAGATTTCGAATTTGGCGTCCAATGAAAGGATCGATGACAAATACTACAAGAAGATGCATTTGGATGATTGCGAAATGCCGCCCCAGAAGTTCATCACGGATATTGCCAGAGGGCTGAGGGAGGCAATGAAATTGAATCTTTTCAACTTTGACCTGATTAGAGACACCAGGTTTGGGAATAGGTATCTTGTGATAGACATCAATTACTTTCCTGGGTATGCTAAAATGCCTTCGTATGAAACTGTTTTGAGGGATTTCTTCTGGGATGTGGTTACCAAGAGAGAGGTAAATCGGGCGAAGAATTCGGATGCGGAGAGAGGTCTTGATCTTACTGATTTTACTTGCAGTGGGGAAGGAGAAAGGAAGTTAATGGAGAATACTGGCTCGGAAACTGTGTGAAAATGGAAATGACTGAGAAGAGAAAACATTGGTAGCATGTTGCTTTTTGTCGTCGAAATTGGGATCAGTAGGTGACAAGTCCTGAAAACACTGGAAAAAAAAAAAAAAAAGAGAGAGAGAGAGAGAATGGGTGCTGGTACAGCGGGTGCTGCATAAGTAGTTCGTTTTTTGTTTTCCTTTCTCCTCACTGCTTTTCAAACAAATTATGTAGTGTTCAGTGTTCATCTTGTATTTTCCATCTTGGGCCCTGGAGATGGATATATCCGAAATAGTTTGATGTTCCCAGGGAGGTTTTGTGGTTCTTGAAGGGTCTTTTGTAATCATTTTCTCGGTAAATGTTCAAATATGCTCCTTTTGGCTCCTCAAATGGATGAGTTTTGTCATTTTCTCTTTTATTCTTGATCTTTCGCTTTTAATACGGGTGGATTCTATTCTTCAGTGGACAAACTGGTTAGCTTGTCAGGAAAGGATGTCCGGAGTAGGTAATTTACTGTATTTCCTCCATCTAAGAAGTTTGCATTTGATTCCTTTTACTTTTCAGTTTTGATATTGATTAAATGTTTCCCGTATACAGGTCACTAAAAGATTGATTGCTCTGTTCTTTATAGATTATAACCATCCAATATTTTTGATACACATGAAAGATTGATAACAGCTTTACATTCAATTTAATTGTTGGTTTCAGCTAATTACTTACCAGTAGGAACACTACAGTAGAACATGTTACAGATATTTACTTTATCTTGTGGAAGCTGAGATGGGTCATTTGGTGGACGAGGGATATCTGGGAAAATTCCTAGTAATTCTTATGGATTCTCTTTCTTTGGACTTTTTGTTGTAAATAATTAGATTTTTCTTATATAAGTTCTATACTCTACGAACTTGTTATTTGATAGTTCACCCGATTTTAGTACAATGATTAGTTAAAATAAAGAGTTTCAATGATGTAGGAGATTGGTATCTAACAGTCGCATATAATGGTCACCTGAATGGCGCATTTGAGATAGCGTTTACACCCTTAAATGGTGCCTATAGTTGACAGGTGTTTGTTATGCCTGTTGTGATGACGTGTAGCACTTGAGTGCCAGCTGCAGTTTAAGTCTTGATTTGATTTTAGGGCAAATTAAATAAAGAACAGAAAATAAAAATAAAACTAAAAATGGAAGATAGTGGCATCTAGTTGAGGTTGTTTCAAGTTTAACCTTTGCAAATTAGCATATGGTGTTTTAATCTTAGGACATATTGCTAATAAATTGTTCATTTCTATTATTTTATCTTACTCTTGCCTATTGCTAGGTTGGTTGTGGTTAGCCTTAATGATTACTCACACGATTGTAGCAAAAAAACTCAAATGGGTTTTTTTTGTATCCAAGTATTTATTTTGAATTTTATTTAGAGATTTATCTTGTAATTTTTTTTTTTAGTTGAAAAAATTTTTTTACATTAAATTAATTGTATAACATATATACTTGGCTACTTATTATTTAATATTCCTTAGGTTCGGTCACAAGAGAAGGGTAACTGATTCGACGAAGGACTCGGGTTTTTGGCTCCACTGTAATTTGAATCCCTAACAGTTAGAATCTATGGCAGTGTAGAACTAGGGAAGGATAAGATTATCTGAGTAGTGTGATTCATGCAGAAAGAAATATTTGTACCCAAAAGTGCAACTGACTGACCATACAATGATACAAACACTGCAAATTATTAAAATTCATGGGCACTTAGAACTACATCGTCCCAAGAGGAATTTGATAAAAGAAGCCAAAATGAAGTTTACTCCTTGACAATGATGGCTGGTTTCGTAGCATGGGAAGCATTCCTGCTGGCCTGCTCGGAGGCAAAAGCAAGGCCCTGAAGCATTCTCAGTATTTCGCCCGTATCCTCGACATAGTACTTTGCTTTGCTGGGCTTCTGGCCAACAGTGCAAGCAAATACATCAACAATGGCCGAGAGAGATGGGCCTGTCCTTGCACGCATTATAACCTCGAACATATCCTCATCCGACCTATCGTCGCCAATGCACAGCACGAAATCTGGGAGCATTCCTTTATGCTGCAATTTTGCTAGGAGCCGTTCTGCTACAAGACCCTTGTTAATCCCCTGCCAGGAGAGTCATTTATCATCTAGAACAACCACGACTCCGAGAAGGGGAGGAGTTTGGGGATTGATCCTGTGTGCTGTTATGATCATCTTAATGGAAAAACTTCCATATTTACTAGACTATTAGGATTAAAAATTAGATGAATAAATAGTAAAAATTACAACAAGTGATCTAAATAACTATTTAATATCTACTATTTATTTACTCAACTTTTAATTCTACTAATTGTGTAGATATAAAAGCCTCCCTAGTAGAAGGGCCATAACAGCTCTCATTGATCCCAGGTCATAGCCCATCGTTTGGCCTGCCTATTCAGTGACACCAACATCAGCAGAAAACAACTACACCAAACTTGGCAAAAGAAATCCTGTGCAATCAAGTGTCCGACATATATTGGCGTCTCTGTCTTCAAGTTTTGGTAGGTGTGAAATGAAAAATTGTTGGGTATATAAAATATTGGCCAAGACACCTAAAATTTTCGATACTTATATTTTTCGATACCATGATAAAATATATTGTCCAAAATATTTTGAATATAAATGCCATCCAATATTTGTCGTTTGGATTCCAACTTACAAAACAACTTGCGATCAAATATGTCTGATGCCGACATATACGTAGCACCTGATACGATGGTGACCTGATATCAATATAGATATTTCCAGAGACCAACTACGAGTAGAATCATACCGATAATAGGACTCTGCTACTGAGTCCCCCTCCACAATCTTACATGCAGAAGGGAGGAATAAGAACAAGTACAGAAAGGGCAGCATACTCGTTTTCTGCAAAAAAGCAACATTTACATAGTGCGGAAGCAAAGAAATACAAACCTGAGGTTTAACTTCAACATTATGCTGTCCACTTTTGACAGACACGGGCTCATTAGCAAGAACACTTTCAAGGTGATCTAGCAGCTCCTTGGACTGACAAGAGCCAAAATCTCGATCTGCATGTTGGTAATGCCAGACGAGGGAACTCTCTTTGGCCTCAATGTAGGAACCATCAGTTGTCTCCACATAGAGCTGCATGACAGGTTCAGCAATTTGTTTCCAGCTAAAATTAGATTGAGGCTTGCAAGTTTCCCACTCTGCACCATTATTTTCCCTGAAAATAGTCACTTCCAAAGTAAGGGTGTTTATACCTTCGACATCTTCAAAAATACTCTTATAAGAGGACAAAGTTTGAGAGCCTTTGTAAATCCCTGGCTTTTGTTAAGGATCTCATCCTCCCTCACACTTTTATTGTGAGGAATTCATCCTGCAACTTGGACAGCTAGTAATGTGTATCCATAAGTGGGATTCAGACCCAATAGTATTCAGAGTGGGTTCTTGGATCTTCAAAATCTGGATTCTATGCGCTATAAACCCAAACAAGAGTTCAAAGGTTTAGAACTGGGTTCCCGATTTATTCTCTGACACTTAAATCCATAAATAAATCTAACTAAAAAGTTTGAGAGAGAGAAAAGAGAGTAGTGTAGTCGGAGGACTAGGCTCCAAAAGAATCTATAGGTAAGAGGTATTCTAGTGGACAAGCTCCTAATTTCTTTGATGCAGGCTTACGGGTTGCGGCTCTTCGTTTTTTTACAAGTGTGGGAAGAGAGAGAGTGAAATTCAAGAGATCTCTAGGATGCACATGATTCGCAAGATCTCTAGGATGCAGATGTGCCCATTCTCACAAAGGCGTCATTGGCCGTTCTTTTGAAGAGGAGTTGCTGGAGGTTTTAGTTGGTTGCCAAGCTTGACCATTGACATGCACAAGTGATCAATGGGTCTTGAAAAACCGCTTCTTATTGTGGAATCATGGAGATCATAGTTGTCCAAGTTACTGATAAATTATCGTCAAGGGATCTAGAAATTGGCTAAGTATGGAGAATCAATCATCTAACTTGACAATTTCTCTCATTGGCTTGCCTCTTCTGATCTACCTTTACTCGTTTGCTTCCGGTGCGGCCGTACTCTAACCCATTTACTTCTCCAACAATTCGGTTACCAGGTCACCTAGCACATGGTCACTTGGACTATGGCTCATGCCTTTGAATATTGCCCAATTGATGGCTATCAGTCCCTAGACCGGCAACTTGGTATCTGCCAATTTGGACCCTTCAACTAGATCCCAACCTAGGCTGGTGAGTTTGAGTCAGCTTGATTTATGGCTGGACCCATCAAATAGAATTATAACAATTTCTTAAAATTTATCGGACCCATTTTATAATTGTAATTATTCAAGTTAATGGGATGAAATTCTCACCGTTGGGATATATGAGTCGTCCAGCTGCTCCCTTTGTTTAGTACAAGAGTGTTGGAAGGAGGGAGACAAATTGGCAACATAATGCATTCAAGTCATCAAAAAAGGGCCAATATATTACAAATAATGCCACCAATAGTTCCTTCAGGTAACAAGTACTAACTGTCCCACATACCCTTCTAGGTTGTTCTTTCATTTTCTTTCTTCATTTTAGTTTCAGTTTACTGACTCAGATTCGTTAGCAATTTCCAAAAGAGAAAAAAATGGTAACAAATGAACATAAATTTCCAGGACAAGAAAATAGGTCTACTTGTATCAGGTATTTACGATGACAAGCTCAAGTCACAGATTGGTGATTGAGCTGCGGTATATGACAAACAAGAGAAAACAAAGAAGTTTGGCAAAAATATCAGAATAACGTGCGTTGCAGCCTTGCAAAAGTTCAGAATATGCAAGCAGACATTATTCCAATTCACAAAGGTAGATGATGATGGAGCACCTTACTAACCCCAAACCCCCCCCAAAAAAAAAAAAACCAACTCTTTAACCATTTACAAAGGTAAAGTATTTGAATAAAGAAAAAAAATAAGTAGATAAGAAGTGTCACTGGCTCAGTGCACTTGACGCAGAAAGGCACAAGTTTGTGCACCAAACACATCCATATGAAAGTCTCAAAATTGTGAGTTCTGTGCCATCAAGCATGGAGTTTTGGAAAGGTGTGTAAGTCAACGGTCAAAAGAATTAGATAAAGAGGCAAATGCCTCATGCAAAAAGCCATGCAATTCGATACCTACCCATCTATGCTATAGCCGCCCTTAAGAAATACACAAATTTCCACTCAAACTGCATATGTTAATCTCCCCGCATCCTCACTCTCAATGTCAACACTTTAATTACATATTCAATTTTTCTTTAGAGAGAAAAATGACGTTTGGGGTTACCTTCAGTAGTGAAACATGTAGGCACTAGGCAACCATTCGCAGTAAAGCAGGGGCTCTGTTGAATCCTAGAGACAACTTGCCAAAACCCCAGTTTCACCATACAAATAAGTTAATATTGTCTTCAGGATAGCTCAAGAACTCTCGTGGGTCAATTGTCATCAAACTTAAGACTCAAATGAAAGCCTCACTTTTTCAGCAAAGGCCAAAGCCAATTCAATCAATGAATTATTCCCCTCACCCACAATCTTAAAAAAATACAAGTGCGATGATCCATCTGCACGACGATGCTCATCTATCACTGACAGTCAATGCCTATAGGTATGAGAGTTGATTGGTGTCCCTTTCTCTTCCATTAGATTGAAAGCTTCTATTATTATTGTTATTGCTTTGAGAATCGGCATCTTTCTTCAAAGGGGCTTACCCCGGGAAAGTTTTCCAATCAAATGAATGTGCTTGCATGTCAATGAGGACAATTTAGGTATGAGAGTTGATTGGTCTCCCTTTCTCTTCCGTTAGAGTGGAAGCTCCTATTACTATTGTTATTGTTATTACTTTGAGAATCGGCATCTTTCATCAAAGGGGCCTACCCCAGTAAAGTTTTCCAATCAAATGAATGTGCTTGCGTGTCAATGAGGACAATTTAGGGAATCATAAAGTATAGAATTAAACAATCTTTCTATTAGAAAGAAAGCTAGCATCCAGAGGAACCTAGGGTTTTGCTTGGCGTTGGGCTTCGAAAAAGTTTGCTTTTCTGGCCTTGGTGTGTAACAGCCATTTTTTTAATTTTACCAAGTCTTATATAATGCTTCTAAAACTTCAAGCCCAATGCACTCAAAACATGGGCACTCTTGTCCAGAGAATGGGGGAACCAGATATGGCTCACACATATGATATTAGAATGAAATCATGAATGGTAGGTACTAAACACGGGTAGAAGATGTTAGCCACACAGACAAACACTAAAAAAGTAATAGTATGAAAATCACAAATGGTAGATGTTAAGCACTAATAGAGAAGGTTAGTGGCAAGGATCAAAGCCATCAATTACAGAAGAGAGCATCGAGTTTATTCTCTGCTACACTTTTTTCCTTGGACGGGGATGCAGAGAGGGAGATAAAGATATAGTCATGAAAAAGAAACAGTTTTGACTGCATGGACAGCAGAAACCCTTGATTACTTGGCTTGCAAAAGAAAAGCTCACTCTATAACAATAGGGTTTGTGCCTTTAGCTGGGAAGGGCACTCATCGTATAATCCAGTTAAACAAGGCTTTTTAAGATGGTATTGTGAGCTTCAAATACTAGTGTATAGATTAAATATTATTTCCTTTTTTTTTTTTGTCCCAGTTGCTTAATTCACCAAATTTTTATATTCGGAGTCAGCACTTGAATATCATCATCATTGTATTGCTTGAATCCAACAAAGCATAACATGGTAAAACAAGAATATTAGCATAACTGAGCTTAACCTCACAAAATAGCCATGCTCTGCTGCAATTCCAAGGTTCTCACAAGAAGAAAACCATTCGATCAGTGCTTTCCTGTCCTTCCCACTGACAATAAAGACGGCATTCTTGGGGTCTCTGCACAGGCTGTTCAAGACTCTAACAGCCTCTGCATTGGGATTTGTGCTCTGCATCATCACAGTACCATCAAAATCCAAAAGAATTGCTCGGCTCTTTGTTCTCTTATAAGCTAAGACAATGTGTTCAACAGAAAGCTTTCCAAAACTAGGATCCAAAGCAATTACACGAAATCCTAATCCAAAACCTATCCCCCAGCATCTCCTTCTTACATGATCCCTACATGCCCTCTCAAGATCCTGCAGAAAGCTATGCGCCCAATAAGCAACATCGTGTGTGCTAACATATTTATAATGCTTCTCATGTCGCAACTGTTTCTCACAGTCGGGGATTATTAGAGCCGAATCCATTGCTTCGGCTACAGCATCAATATTCCATGGATTAACTTTGATCGCGCCACTGAGTGACGGGGAGCAGCCAATAAATTCAGAGACAACAAGCATGCTCTTCTTTGGTACTGACAGGTTAAGCCCCAATGTCTCATCTAGCTTTTCATTTGCATGGCGAGATATTATGTATTCATAAGGTATAAGATTCATCCCATCCCTGACCGCAGTGACAAGACAGCACTCTGCAATTACATAATAGGCAATTCTCTCATAAAACTGAAGAAGAGTATCAATCAAAATTACAGGCTTATATCCTGGTCGTCCAAACGATTCATTAATTCTGTTAACTGTGACACTAGTTTCGGATCTAACTTCCTGCACATCTTTCCCTTGGCCTCTTGCTGGATTTGCAATTTGAACCAAAACAACCTTGCCCCTCTTATCGGGATGCTGTATGAGTAATTGTTCCATTGCCAAAATTTTCAAGCTGATGCCTTTAAAGATATCCATGTCATCAACCCCAAGCATTACTGTCTGACCATTAAATTGATCTCTCAATTCTGCAACCCTTGATTCAGTCTCAGGAAGATTCATCACAGATTGCAATTGTTTCATATGTATCCCAACAGGAAGAATTTTAATGCTCACAGTGCGACCATAATACTCAAGCCCTATATGGCCTCGCTTTGATTGATAAGAAAGGCCTAGCATTCGGCTGCAACAGGACAGGAAGTGCCTTGCATAATCAAAAGTATGGAAACCTATAAGGTCGGAGTTCAGAAGTGCTCGTAGAATTTCATTTCTTACAGGAAGGGTCCGATAAATCTCAGATGATGGAAACGGACTATGGAGGAAGAACCCAAGTTTCAACCTATTGCACCTCTTCCTTAGAAACGTTGGTAAGACCATTAAGTGATAATCATGGACCCAAACAAAATCATCATCAGGGCAGATCACTTCCATCACTTTATCAGCAAATATCTTGTTGGCAGAGACATAGGCCTGCCAAAGGGATCGATCAAAGCGGCCACCAAGATCTGGTGATAGAGGAAGCATGTAATGAAACAAAGGCCACAAGTGCTGCTTGCAAAACCGATGATAGAATTTCCTGAATAGCTCAGGTGGAAGAAAAGCCGGAATGCATTTGAAGGTTTCAAGCAAGGTTTGTGCAACATTGTCTTGTTCAGTAGGATCAATCACTTCCTTAAGACACCCAACATAGATAACTTGAGCATCTTCTCCAAAACCGTCTTTGAGCTGTAAAAGAAGGGAGTCTTCATCCCAACTAAAATGCCACCCTCCATCACCATCCGATCTCTGGTGAGCCCGCAGCGGAAGCTGGTTGCCCACAATGATTATCCGGTCGTGACCAACCGACGATGGGGCATCGGAGCTTACACTATTGCTGTTATCGTCATCTATGTCAGATAACACACCAGTAACAGTCTTGACTCTTGGAAACCTCTTCTCTCCTAGGCTGAAAGTTGGAGAATAGCTGGAAGAAAGTTCTAGTAAGTTGGAGTATGACCTCGAAACCATGATCAGTTGAAAATTGAAAACTTTCCCTCTGCTAAACAGTAAGAATGAGTACGTTGTCTATTTCCATTTGCTGTGGCTCTCTTGAAACAATAAGATCTATCCCTGCAAAAACCCCAAGCAAAGATCAGCATAGCCCGTAAGTTAATCTTGAAGAAGGTAATTGCAGAAAGACATCACACACAAATAGCTCCAACAAACACAAATTAGAACAGGAATATCCCAAGTCGCCAATTACAATATATAGCAAATCAAATTGTGAAATTCACATTGTTTAACTGCTCAATTGGCACAAAACTGCAAGTGTTTTCATTTCAAATAGTGCCCCCTCCCAAAAACGAAGGAGAAAAACCAAAAACAAAAGAACCAGCAGAAAAAAATAAGGGCATAAAAGCAAATCAAATAGTTAAATTCACAATATTTAACAGCCCAATTGGTACAAAACTGCACGTGTTTTCATGTTAGGTGCATCCCCCCCCCCAACAAAAAAAAGAAGAAATTGTTGGGAGTCGACCAAAACCCGCACAACGAAACAAACCCGAAACCTCTGTCAAATGTCAACTATTAAACTCGTAAGTATAAGAAATACAATAATGTACAATGACTTCTAACTTGAAAAACTCTTCTCAACTAAAAAAAAAACAGTGAGATAAATTTTGACCAAACCCACTATAATGATAATGCTGTTTACAAAATAACACCATTTGAAATCTCTTCACTATAACCCGAGTAAATAATAGTTGAATACCACTCCCTCAATACACCTTACAATCCACAAAAGAAAATACATTAAAAAATAAGAGTAACCAAACAAAAATACATCCCAAAAAATAACATTAGAACAACATATCCAATCTTGGCAAAAAATAAAACTCAAATCAGACCTCCAATGAATGCCAAACCTCTTCCTCTTCTCCCATTTTCTCTTCTCTATTTTCATACAGCACTTCTTGTGAAAAAAAATAATTTTAAATACTCTAAAATCACGTCAAGCATAACTTTATATTAGAAAAGATGCACAAGCACTGACTAAGTGCAGATCAAGCACAACCTCCTTGGATAGACAGCGCACGAGCACCCTTCAGACAAGCATCAGAAGCAACTTTTTTAGACAAACCATACATGTGTGCCTCTTAGGTACATATCTGATACTACTCTTATGGACAAACAGTTCACGTGCACTCATCATACGCCACTTTGGTGACCTTTGACGGACTATTGGCAGACCTTCCCATGAACATCACGTGACCCTTCAACTTTCTTTGTCACTCGGACGACCCTTGACAATCCCTCAATCGATCCTCATACGAGTATCGTGCAACCTTTGCTTAACATCTTTGCCCGAACGTGCCATGGGTGAAAATCACACACATCCTTCCAATGACTAGTATGTTTGATATGGTACCCACAAGAGAGTGATCCAAAACCAAACAAATTTTTCCTCACGACATTATGAAGGATCCTTCGCCTTTATCGGCGACTGTCATCTCATATCCCTCGGTAACTTCCCCTCCACGGAGATCCCGGCATCGGCCTCTGTAAGTTTAAATGACACTCTCTTTCGATCCACCAAACCTAAAGTATTACCACTTCCCTTTGACTTCTTCTCTACAATAGTCATTCCCCTTTATACTTCTCATCTGCCTTCTATTCCCATTATCTTAATCGATACCCCCGTCGGTCACCTTAGTATCGCCTTTGTCAGCTAAAACATCTATCAAGTACCGGCTTGAATACTTGTTTTCCCCTATCACAATCGAGGCGCCTTTGGTGAGTTTCTATTGGTTTTTTTTTTTTAACACCGTACAAAAGCTTTTCTCGTCAAACTTCCTGATTGAAATCACACAACTTTATATCCAAGGCAAGTCGATGCCCTTTAACGTGAGCACTATCCCATTAATTGTCCACAAACTAAAGTCCCCAATACCAACTACCCTTGATAAGCCATCGTTACCCACCTTCAATATCCCATAATTCCCGAGCATATAGAAGGTGAAGAACTTTTTCGATATCGTATGGTGTGAAAAACCACTATCCATCATCCAACTCATCTCGTACCTCATAAAACTCCATGTCTTCCCCATGTTGACAACTAAAAGGTCTCCGCAGGTAGTGATAGAGGCCTGATCATTTCCATCACGATCCCTCCCCTCTTAATGTAGAGTTTGAGTTTAAATTTATTTTAATCATGATTATTCAAGTTGAGATAATTAAAATTGAGGTCAAATGATGAATAAATTTTGGTTAAAAGTCAATGTTGGACTGGGTCATATTGAGTTGATGGATACTTAATCGGCATCCGACACATGCCCATGCATGTTCTGGGCAAAGAGGTCGTGCTTGACTAGCATCTGAGTGGAGCTCGAGTGCGCATTCTAGATGAGCTGCGTTTGATGCACACCCGAAGGATGCCCGAGCACACTGAGGTAGAATGTCGGCGCCTGATGCATGCCCAAAGCAACGCTTGTGCGCTACAGAGTTTAACTGTGGCTCCTGATGTATTCTCCAGCGCCACTTTGCTATAAATATCATATCTGACTGAATTCCAATCATTTTCTACGGAGACTTGAGAGAGGAGAGAGAAGGGGAAGAGAGAGAAAGAGAGAGAGAGGAAGCTAAAGAAGGCTAGAGAAGGCCAATTCAAGTAATTTCAAACAAGATTTTGATGAGACTCAAGCTAAGGCAAGTGTATTCCAAACCTTCCTTCATTTGTTGTTATTCTTTCATCATTTCCTTGAATATTTCTTATTCCAAATACTCATACATGCCATATTTTCGAAACTAAGACAATAGCACTTTCCATGTATGAACTCTCATTCCCATTCTTTATGATCTTTAGGAAAATTATATTCTTAATTCATATAATTTGGATTATTGAGTTATTTTTTTACAATTTTCTTGCATGCATGTGTTGAATTTATCATTTAATGACTCTACATATGATGAATTTTGTACAACTTGCTTCAATATATTATAGACCTTTAAATATATGTTGCATGTTCTGAAAATTCAATAATTTGTTCCTGCATATTTGACAATGGAAAGAAAACGTGGGAATCACAGAATTTTCTAGTTTTCTCTGCAATTTTTAGTATACATAGTTTCATATGTTTGAAAATTTCAGAAAGTAACTTTTATATGATTTAAAAATATGGATGTTTAAGTTCCTACACAGTTTTTATACAATGTATAAAGTTTCTGCACAGTTTTTATACAATGCATGATAAGAAATTGATAGAATTTTTAAGGAAAAACTCTCATTATGTTAAAGAATTAAGAATATTTTCTTCCAAATGAGAAAATACAAGAATTATAAAAAATTGTGTAGAGTTTTCATATGTCTAAGTATTGGACCATTCTAATAAATTCAGCGGATGGTATATTATGGCATATCTTAGTATATTATAGTGATAATCGAGATTTAAACCTATCATCTGTGAAAAAAAGCGGCGTTCAACTTCATTTATGGGATTATATATACGATGGCCTACCTATAAGTCTTAAATGGTAGCGTAAAGCCCTTGATTGTGTAAAAAAAATATAACTCGGGTTTTAATTATCCGCTCCTTTAGTCGATAAGACCGTACTGGCCATTAGTCCCTAAGAATTTCATATTAAGTATAAATTACATGGTATGAATTTGAATAAAAACATAAAAAGAAAATTTGATTAGCTATACATATTTGTCATGGAAATTCATAGTATTACACTGAAATTCGATCTATTGTTCCTTCCTGTATGCTTTAATGCAAGTTATATGTTTAATTATGCAAATTATATATCTTATTAAACTTTTAACTCATTCCTATTTCTATTTTTCACTAACCCCTTTATATTAGAGGTACAAACACTTCCAAGACAGTAAGGTCTTGATCGAAGAGCTACAGTTGAAGAAATTTTAGACTAGGATTAGAAAGAAATTACTTATTGTATTTCATTTTGGACAATTTGGTTTTGTATAAACTAAATATGGTATCGTAGCTTGTATGATGTTGTCGGATTGAAATTTTAATATGATTGTTCAGATACTCTAATTTAATTTGGATTAGATATGATTCCTTACGTAAGATCTAACATCACGGTTTGATCAGTGTCGGAGTCATTTAATAATGTAGCATTTTGGGTCCTATGATTTGATTAAATATTATTTATATTTTGGTCAGTTAATATATCGACGTGAAACTCATGTCTACGATTAATTGGGTTGCTAGTTGGATAATTATTAATGTTGATCATTATTAATGACGGGATTAGATTTTGGGACATAACCCTGACACTTGACGTTCCTCATAGTCCTCCATGTCTAACTTCCTCTTAAAACAGCCTCGCTTTATGTAGCCCTTTTAGTCACAATAGAAGTACACAATATCCTAAAACTTAGACCGACTGTTACTTCTCTCTAATTTGCCACCTTAATCTCTTGATCTCTTATGCCCTCGATCACTAGTGGATATCAAGAGAATCAACTCTTTCGAAATCTCAATGATTCCTTTTAGTCTAGACTAATCAAGGCTAAGCGTGTCCTTTTCAAATAATTGAGTCATGACAATTTGATAATATAAGGTCGGCAAAGAAGCCAGTAATAGCAACGCATTGTTTTCCTCCTTAATCCTTTCATCAAGTGTCATCATCTCCATTAAAATCTAGTTAAACTCTTATAAGTGCTTCTCAAAACTTCCCCTCCCGATAATCGAAAGTCATAGAACTTCTTCTTCATACGTAACCTCATTGTAAGGACTTGAACTTATATCAACTCGAACTTCAACCACCTCTGTTGAATCCAACAAGATAGTGACTTCTTGAAGAGTGTTATCCGTGGCATACAACTTAATTGTACAATTAACAATATTTCTCATATCTTACTACTCCTCAACTTTCATTTTCTCTGAGTTATTCTCCTTACCCTGGAGTGCTTTTACCATTCTTTCTCAAGTAAAAATATTCCTCTCATTTTTACCAAATAATGAAACTATTTTATCTATTAAATTACTCAATACATAATGGCAAGTTTCTTGACGTTAACACCACCAAATTGTAGTTTTTGTAACCTTAAAAAACTCACGCTTTGATACTACTTATTGGGTTTAACCAAAACACGCACACTTGGTACAGAGGAACAAACCCAAACTTCTCATCAAATATCAACCACCAAATTCTTAAGTAAAAGAAATACAATAATGTGCAATAATTTTTAATATGAAAAACTCTTCTCAACTAAAGGAAAAAATCACTTATGTAAGAAAATAATTTTGAATACCCTAAAATCGTATCAGATGCAACTTTATATCAAAAGTGGCATACAAGCGCCGATGAAGCACGCATCAAGTGCAATCTCCTGGACAAACAACACATAAGCACCCTTCAAGCGCGCATTAAGCACAACCTTTATAAACAAATGACACATATGCGACTCTCTGGCATGCATTCGGTGCTACTCTTTTGGACAAATAGTGTACTTGCATTCCTTAAGTACCCATCATATGCTACTCAGTTGACCTTCAATCGACCATCGGTTGATCCTTTCACGAACGTCACGCGACTTTTTAGCTTTCTTTGTCACTAAACGACCCTCAGTCGACTCTCGATCGACCCTCGCACAGGTATCGTGCGATACTTACTTGACATTTTTGCTCGAGCATTTTGTTGGATTTTGGGTCACTCCCTTATAGGTGCCACGACAAGCAGATGATCATCGGAAGAACACGTGATGCTCACGTGTGGTATGTTCTAGTAAATATGTCAAGCAAGGGCCGCACAATACTTGTGTGAAGGTCAATCGATGGTCGATCAAGGGTCAACCGATTGTTGATTGAGGGTTGTCCAAGCAACACAGGAAGATGAAGGGTCACGCGATATTCATACGAGGATCAGTCAAAAGTCAGCCAAGTGACGTATGATGGGCACCTAAAGGGAGCACATGCGTCGTTTACCCAAAGAAGTAGCGCATGATGGACACTTCAGAGACACACATGCGTAATTTGTCCAAAACATCGTACATTGTTATAGCGCCACATAGTTTCTAATATAAAGTCGCGCCTGATACT
Source organism: Nepenthes gracilis (assembly GCA_033239525.1). NCBI lineage: Eukaryota > Viridiplantae > Streptophyta > Magnoliopsida > Caryophyllales > Nepenthaceae > Nepenthes > Nepenthes gracilis. The sequence goes on from BSYO01000031.1 coordinate 13,843,735, forward strand.
ATTTTAAAGTATCCGAAAATATTTTCTCACACAAGGAGCGCCGTACAAAGAAAATGAAGAGAAAAAGAGAGAAGAGAAGATGTTCAGTATCAGATTAAGACTTGATTTGAGTTCCGTTCTTCATTAAGGTTAAGTACATTGTTATAGCGTTGTTTTTTATAATATATTTTCATTTGGTTACTCTTATTTATCGGTATATCTGCTCTTGTAGGTTACTAGCTGTATCAAAAGGGTTGGTATTCAACTATTCTTCATTTGGGTTTATAGTGAAAAGATTTCGGAGAAAGTCATTTTGTAACCAATGTTATCATTATAGTATATTTTTTCGGAGTTTTTATTTGATTGAAAAGAATTTTTCACATTGAAAACGTTGTGTATTGTTATATTCATTGTGTTCACGAGTTTGGCAGTTAATATTTGATGGGAGTTCGGATTTGTCCAGTTTCCATGCACCAGCACCATGCTTCCTCCCAATAATTAATCCGTTTGTTGTAATATCCATAAGGGAATGACATAAAATCCAAGACTTTGGGAAAAAAACTAAAAACTAAAGAACCAGCGAAACAAAGTTAGGGCATAAAAGCAAATCAAATTGTGAAATTCACAATATTTAACTGTCCAATTGGTACAAAACTTCAAGTGTTTTCATTTCAAGTTGTGCCAATCCTGCACCCCCCGCCCAAAATAAAAAAAAAAAAAAAAAGAAGTGGGAGAATAACCAAGAACAAAAGAACTGGCAGAAACAAAGTTAAGAGCACAAAAAAGTGAAAGCAAGCAAGCATAAATCTTTAATCATATACCCATATCATGATTTGAGCAAAGATCGGAAACTTTCTTTTATGAATTGATGGGTCTTTCGAAGATCTAAAGCATATGAAGAAGCTATACTTAGCTCTATCCAAATAAGAAACAACCACGGAAAGAGATGAAAGTAAAAGGCTTACCTTCCGAGGTTGTAAACAAAGGATAGCAGGGATTACTCATCTCCCACTCCTCTCTTCCTGGGGGAATTAGTATTAAGACGATGGTACGAAAGGAACTTTTTCCCATTCTTTTCAGATGAAAATCTCCTTGCCCATTTTGTTCCTCTGCTCTTGATGAAGTGATTGCCCCTATTGATGCTCTCTATGCGACAAGGACAGTGATCCCTTTGTAACTTGACTGTTTCCACTGGGCTGGGTAAGGAGGGAGTAGCAAGCCGAGTGATGACGTGCGGTAGTGAGCACACTTGCTCCAACTTTTAGTCTAACCTTTTGGTTAAAAAAAAAAAAATGGTTCGTCGCTTTCATCAAAAAACGAAGAAGAAGAAGTAAGCTTAGGTTAAAGAACTTGGATTCAGGCTCAAATAGACAGTGTCTTTTACACTTTTGTATACCGTTATGGATTGAAAAAAATGCCAAATATTTTACTTACTTCAAATTTATTTTCAACATGTTATTTTTATATGATATTCATTCTAAATATTTTTATTCTTTTGAATTTTAATAAATTATATATATATATATATAAAAATTAATAAAAACAGTTAAACAAAAGAAAATAAAAACTTTAGATAATTCAGTAAAGGGAAAAAATTATACTTTGCGAAGAATATTTTTGAAGAAAATGTACATGATTAGGCCAAACTAAATTCAGACTAAACCAACTGGTAAAACCCCACCCATCAAATACATGGTTGTTTCAATTTTTAATAGCTTACACCGTTCAGCTATTAAACTAATTAACCTAAGAAGCCGTTTATTCAATTTCATACTTAATATATAAGCTTATATTATAAGTCATTAGATTTATTCATCAAATTGTCCCATAAGTGACTCTTTATATGTAATACCAAAATTATTAATGATATAATATCTCTTCTTATTGATGATGTTACATTCTTCATAAATAAAATATCACTATTTTCTAATTTAAACTTCTTATATATATTATAAATACATATAATATTCTTCTTAAATTAAAAATATATATATATTATTTTTAAATTAAATAATTAATATTTTTTAATTTATATTATTTTTATAATTACTATTATTATATATATTTTTTAATAAGTATGTTATTTTTTTATACTCACAAATAGGGAAAATCATCAATTATCTTTCTTTTTGTCTTTTTGTTTTTAATATGATATTAAATTTAGGTTTATTAAAAACCTGTCAAATCAATTTCTATTCACCACGCTAGCAATCCATTGTCAGATAGCTTCGTTACAGCAACCATCGCCGTCAAGCATTATCATTACCATTAACAATCCATCGCACTGCATTCATCACCAGCCGAACCCATCTTCGTCTAGCTTAGGACCTTGTCCCTCGCCCAAATCCTTACTTTGTTGTCGGCTATATGCCCAGCTCCACCGGGTAAAGACACCGTTGTTCCATTGCATTTTTAACATTACAGGCCCTAAATAAAATCACTGTAATTGTCACCATAAATACTTACTAAAATCGCTGTTATTACATCGCCGTTGCCGTCATCATAGCCCTCAGCATCGTCGTTTTATGTTACTGAAGATTGGGGAAGAAGACCCTTAGGCTATTAAGCGGAAATGGTTGAGCAAATTATCCTAATATAATCACACCCTTAATAATAGCTAATAACCTAATCATTATTATTACACAAGTCAATGACTTAATAATATCAACAACCATAAAAAATTTATCACAAAAAAACATAGCCAATCACCCAATATAAAAATAATTTTTACAATAAGGCGACTATAAGAATCTATTTGATTAGAGAAATTATCGATTAAATTTTACAATTTCAAAACATATCTAATTATAATCTAATATATAAAATTATTATTATTATTTTTTTACGACGTCACTTCAATTTTACCAAATCTTTCTAAAAGTAAGCTAATTAACCAACTCCAAATTTAACTGCCCAAGAATAAGCTACAACCTAACATGTTTTACTAATCAAATCTTAGACCCTAGAAATTTAAAACTAACAACTATTTTAATTAATCGCCAGCCAGATTTTCAAAACAAATCATTACATAAATAAATAAAATAAATATATATAACCATCCTCTTAGTTAAGAGAATTTGGTTAACATAAAACAATCCACCTCAAAAGCTGGACCTTTAAAACCAAGAATGCAATGCCTATCTTCTATGATAGTTTTACGTATTAAGTTCCCCTGAAATTTCAGCCCAAGGGTGGATATATTCTGCTCTTAATCTGTACTATATTTTAAGTAATTATTTTCTTGAAAAATTTCACTAATTATAATACTTGATCCAACTATTTTCCGTTCATAAAATATAATTAACTCAAATGCCTAAATGCCCTCATGTTCCAAGCCCATCAGGCCCAAGTATTTATTGATTCACAATCAATTTAATTCTTTTAATTAAACTATTCATACAATAGTCACATAAATATATACACATAATTGTAATATATTTAATTAGTTAAACCAAAAATATATGAGATGCTACATTCTCCAATCTCTTTGGTATGGTAAAAAGCAGGTCATTATTATCTGTTTTAACACTGAATTTGAACATTACACTTTTACTGATATTACATTTGAGTTTTTTCTGATTTTGTTAATTTTTATAGAATATTAATTTTTATTAACTCAGCCGTATTCTCTTCTATTGCAATAATTATATTACTGTCCAAATTCTTACAATAATATGTTTTAGGAATATATAAAATATATCAAGATTAATTATTATTTTGTGCATTTTCACCTTAAGAAAAGCACTCCTCATCTCTTCCTAATTTTTTCAACTGACCAATTTGTTAATATTTTTATAAGAACTTATATGCTTGGTGACCACATCAACTTAGCTTCTAAACTTAAATTGGTCTTTTTCAAACTATATTAAAATTGAGAAAAAAACTAAAGATATAAAATAATTTTTATTAAAAATATTATATTCTTTTTAAATTAAAATATCACTATCGTCTAATTTAGGTCACATATATATATATAATATTGTTTTTAAATTAAATAACTGATGTCTTTTAATTTATATTATTATTAAAATCTTTTAATATTAGAATAGCTCCTTCTTCTATGATACTTTTCTCCTCCATTATTAGAGCTTTAGAAAAACATTTTTGCTGAGTAATTCATATTTTATCTAGACTTTGAATAATCCTGATATCAATACATTTTTCGAAAGGGTTTCAATATTCATTCTCTATTCTACCAATATATTAATTATTACCCTGCTCCATTATTTTTCTTTTTACCAGGATAGTCTGCTCCATTATTGATGCACTCAGACGCAGATATTACGTACGGATTTAATCAAATTATATATACATATATAAGTTTGATTGTCCAGTTGTGGGTCCCTAGATTCGTATAAAGAAAGCCTATGAATGATTATTCCAACTTCCAGGTCCATTCTTATGGGGACTACCGCCTCATATTATATATCATTTTACTTGATTAAATAAAATTTTAAAAATAGATAATATTACAAGCATAATAATTAATTAAATATAATATATAAAAATTTTAGTAATTAGTGCTTAAATATATTCTGTAATTTCGCAGGACACACAACATTAATGGCCCGATTAGTCGTCGACATAGACATTTCTCCACGAGACAGATTCAACCAAAAAAAAAAAAAGATATTTTTGATGAGACATTGCTCTCACGGCTGCAGCGTACTGCTCTAAAGTCAAACTTTTATGATGGTCATGTCATCATCATTTTATTTTAAATATTATACAAATGGAGGCAAGTATGACCCCTGACGTAACATTATAATTTCTCTGTCGTATCTTCGTAATGACCATGTTTACTTTACCAGATTATGGGTAAATTATAAGAATAGTAACCACGGAATATAAGAACAACAATATGTACCTAACTTATGTTGGAGGATTCACAATGATCCACGATGGGCAAAAATATTTTAAATTCATTGGAATTTTAGTAAGATAATTTGATGAATGACATCAGATGAATGCTGTTTAACTATTTATGACAATATAATATTTCATAGATTGATAAATATTAATAAATGAGGAGATATCTTGCTACCGAAAATGCACGTAGGTCATCTCTCTAATTTGATTCCTATGCCGAGATAAGCTACGTGAATTCATGGACTGCAAATTCACACTGGCCTTCAATTGATCGTTTAGTCACCTAAACCAATTTTTCAAACAATTCAAAAATTTATCTGGTTTTGATTTCCTCAATAATAATTAAAAAAAAAGCCCAGATTTTTTTTTTTTTTTACAAAGTTCCAGTCCAGCTTGCAACATGCTTTATTTTTTGTAGTTTCATATTAAAATGTAAAATTATTTCTAGATCTTTACCCAACAGTCCTATACTTGATGAATATGACAGTCTTGCCAACCACTTTCAACAATTGAATGTTCAATCATCTAACACTGACTCTAGAAGATGGAAATGGGAATAAAATCAGACTAATGTTAGAGCTTTACCTCTAAAAATTCATTTTGACATGTTGAACGGCAAAGAATTACCAATCTTGACCTGAAATCAATACATAGAAGGATGATGACAAAGCAGATGTTAGAACACCCCAAAAAATCCTCCTGGCCGGACATTACACCAGCCAACTAGACCCTCCAGGCTTCAGCATAAGATGTTAAAAACCATGTCCTACTCTCCCTCACCACTACCACTGTCACAGCCACCACCACCACAAAAAAATTAAAAAACTCAATGATGAAGACCTTCTGAAATGAAAGAGGACATGTTCGGTTCAGCTTGCTCTTGCTTCAAGAAGGAAATTGATAGCCTCAGCTGATTACGCAGCCGCTATGATGATAACAATTAGAAGCACAATGCCAAATATCACCAAGAGCAAGCAGGTCTGCATTGAAAATAAACGGTCGTTACTTCAAGAAAGCAATGGACCAAACAAAACACATTAGATAACATTCCTTAGCCAACGAAGTCAATTATAGTAATAATAACCAAATATTGGCATGCTGTGGACTTTTAATTTGTGAAATTACTGTATCATGCATACCACGTATCTTCTTAACCAAAAACGAAGAGGAAGTATAATAATTTCTAATCACCAGAGATGAATTTGATCTTTGAGTCTTTGATGCTTTAGCAAGTTCCGATCTTCCCATGGCAGTGGCAGCATGGGCATTCTCGGTGTTAGAGCCAATATCATCTGCATATCAGATTCACGTTCTTGTTAACAAATGCCAAGGGACATTTTAGTAACACTCTTAGCCCGGAGGGGGGAAAAGGAGGATGACTTACCGATCAGAGCACCTTGATCATGGACTAGCACCGCCAGATCTTTGAAGATCTCATTTACCTCACCAATTTGTTGCTGGATTTCTTGTATCCCCTGCTCTCTTTCCTCAATGACAGCTTCGTTGAAGACAATCTCATTGTCCAACAGTAACCCCTCCTGCCTGCAGCATACAGCAATTTATGGCTGAGCTAATCAAATTCAGCATACATTAAAAAAAAAAAAAAACCCTTAAATCCATTCAATAAAATATGGTGGTTCAGTGCATGGGCCACCTGCACTGCAGAGTCCAAAAGGCGTTATCTATATGGAGTCTTATCATATAATGTAGACATACTGTTTTTGTAGTATAAGTCCATCAATTTCAGGTCTCACTCGAGCAACCTTATTATTATGATAGGTTACATTGTCTCTCTATTTTCATCAGGTAAAGAGAGCAACTCGGAAGACTAAGATAAGCTCAAAACAATACAAGTCCATCACATACTAAACAATCTGTAACCAACATAACAACTACAGTACCATTCTCTTTATGATCTCACGGAGAACGGTTGTGAATTCCATATCAACTTTTACTCACCCGTTGTTAACCCGAAAAACTTAAATTAATGAAGTATATTGCAAATGAATTGAATTCTACAATCACACCACAAAGCGCAATGAGAATATATTGATAAAGAAGAGAATTAACTGAATATCTAAAGGGGAATCATAAAATTGGCTCCCAACTGGCCAAATCAAATCCCATAGTAAATTATAAGAATTTGCTGAAGAGAATACTCCTACTCTTCCTTAGTGCCAAGAGCCACCAAGTTCTCCTCACACAATTTTCTTGAATCCTCGTGAACTTTTATGTTGGCTTATGTAGTATAAGAAGCCCCAACGATACAAAAATTACCCCAATAAATACCCTTGATGAAGATTAATTGGCGATTTTATCTTTATATAGTTGAATCAAAAGAAGACTAACACATGAATGCGACCCTCCTCACAAAAAAGGCTCGTTGACCCATCAATGTCTTTTCCCTCATCTGGCTGAAATTCATTGCTCCTCCAAATGCCCCGAGGGGCCAAGTCCTCATCATCACAATATTACATAATAGACAACCATCTCCACAGCCAATCCATGTGGATGCCCACCCAATCATGCATGTGCACTCTCAAATATGGTGGGAGAGCCAAGAGGTCACATTTGAAACGTCTAAAAGAACATTGTGATTGACAGTGAAATTGTTAGTAGCATCTTAGTTTTAAGGGGGAAGACACATCCAAATATACATCAGACAGCTTATATAACCTATGCAAGTATGAACAAATTGCCTAAAGCTGCGTGGCCAACAAGGTTCTCACCTTCTAGCTTCCAAAAGAAGAGAACACTGCTCTTTCACCTTGTCAGAACTTGCATCGACATCACTGGCAGTGTAACTGCATAAAACATGATCCACAAAGCAAAACACAGTAAGCATTCCAAAGGTGGTCATTCTATATGTAACAAAACATATGAAAAATAGTTCTAACTTGAAAAGAAAACAAGAAAACAGAAGTTCTCAATCATTCCTAGGAAAATGCTTAAGGATGCCATATTTGATGATTATGTTGCATCACATAGTGCTAAATGATGAAACTAAGCAGTCAATAAAGCAAGACAATTGCGATATCTTCGGCCTCATAAAATAGTTACCTGCAAGGAAGAACAGCTTGTGGAACAAACAGATTATAAGTTGTTTCTCTCTCAGCTGCTAGGCGCTGCGCCTTCTGAAACTCCTTTAAAACTTCCTGGAAATCCTTTGCAAGTTTAGCATCTGTGATCTTCTTGCTAGTCTGCGTTAATTTGAAAAGGCAAGGAATTAATGGTATCAAGCTAAGGAGCTAGGGGGTAACTTCATATCAGAGTGCTCAATAGTCATTCATTAGTAGAGTTGTAAACTCAGAAGTGCTGCAGTACATAATCATATGGCTCTCGATCAATCTTGAGCAGCGAAGACCAAAGAAAAAGTATAATATTAAGGGACATTTTGTCCAGCATAAGATTATCTGTTCCCATGGCTCAGACCTGGACGAGGAAAGGGATTTTTTGCACAAGATATTCAAGAAAACAAACTTACACTAACATCCACACGATGATCTGTCTCACTAGCTTGCTTAAGTTTAGCTGAAGTATCCTTCACCAACTGCCCAATATGTAACCTGTTCTTATGCCTGTATGCAAGAAAGGAATGGCATTCACAATTATGATCCTGCTGGTTAATATAATGGAAGCAAAGGTAATGCGGAGCCACAGCCAAGGAAATTCTAAAGCCCACACGACCCAAAGATGTTATGAACTGAATTCTATTGAATCTCTATCCCTAAGTAGTTATAAGCATGAGCACAACACATTTGTCATCTTCAAATCCAGGACTGAAAAAGTTGAAGCACAGACTTCCAGGGTGACAAAGTCACTTGGACAATAAAAATCCTCCTTTCTTTTCACGGACTCCGAGTCCTTGGAAATTGAAGAAGACCACTAAATTTGCCAATTACACTTCAAACCTTAACGAAACACGCCCCTCCCACCAATGCCCACGGGCTTGAATGGTGGCTAAAAAACCCATTTTACAAAAAAAAAAAAAAAAAGAAAAAGAAAAAATTACATGAATGAACCAAAGTCACACGGATTCATTAAACCTCGCTTTAATATCATATCAAGGAGTCATTCATCTCGACAATTTAAGCAGCTTGTCAATGAGCAAAAACTAGACTTATGCCCCAACAGCAACAAGGAACCCAAAAGCTAAATGTGATTTCATCTGCAATTACAACACCTCACTGCTCTAGTTACCCATATAAATTCCATAAAAATCAATATCAGAACCTAAAGCATCAACCATCGAGCATGTCTCAACAACAAATCAGCAATCCACCACCAACACGGTATGAATTTCGCATCACATTGAACCCTACTACTGAAACCGCAGGATTGCAACAAAACCTTAAGAAATAAAACAGCACAACCGCGAAAAGAAACCGAATTCAATTATGTTCAAAAGGAAATCCCAAAAGAAAACTAAAGCGAAAAAAATATTAAAAACAAAAAAGAATAAAGATCGAGAAAAAACGCACAGCTTCTCCCGAAGCTCGGGAGTGTCCTTAGGAGTACCGAGGGAGTTAACAAGACGCTGAAACGTGGATACGGCAGTGTTGATCTGGAAGATGCCAGAAGCAACGGCCTGCGTTGGATCTAGTTTGCCATTGATCAAATCTCGCCTCGAAGCCAGAGGCCTACCGGCTTCGAGATCTTGAAAGCTCATGGTTTTTAATAAATTCTTTTTTTTTTCTCCTAGTATGAATAAAATTTCCTGTTTCTGAACCCTAGAACTCTCAACGGCAATCGAGAACCCCAGAATCTAAAAGAAAAGAGAGGGGATCGAGAATTTGAGAAATGTTATAGGTATAGAAAAACGATCTGTAGTAAGAGGAAGGACGAATGAGGTGAATTGGGCGAAAACATAGATTGTTGGCCGGCAATTGCGGAGCGAGAATTTGGGTGTAAGGAAGGACAAGTAGTTTCAGAGAACAAGGGGGCTGCGACGCGCAGCTGCAGCTGCAGCCGCTTCCGCGTTAATTTTATCCGCTCAATTAATATAAATTTAACGATAATATTTAATATTTTTACATAATATATTATGTAACTATTTTTTTTATTTTTAAAAAACATTAATATATTAATATTATAAAAATAATAATAAATACGTTTTTTTAAATATTTTAAAAATATTTTTTAAAATAAATTTTAACTAAAATAAATCTTAATCTAGTAAATAAAAATAGTACAATAAAAACTGCGGCGCCATAGACATCGTAACCCTACTTTTAGATGGTGGAGGAGGAGGAGAAGGCTGGTCGGGGTGAGCAGTGCACGCAGACGAGGGATAGAGGAGGGAGGGGGACTCAAGGGACAGTTGATTAATTTTGATGGATTAAAAAATTATTATATGTCACTAAAATATTTTTTTTGGTATAATTTTGGCAATCTAAATCACCAAGCTATGTCAATGTTGATGTTACTTGTACATTATTCAAGCTACGTCAGACGGATACTATATGGTAAAAGCATCCACCATTCCTATTGAATTACCCTCTTTCCCCCTATTTTTTCAAAACAATATTTATATCATTGGTTTTTATTCTTGTGTAGTACTCTCCCATTTGCTCATAATGGCTTACTTGAGCATGTGTTGGAACTCTTACATTTGAACTACATTATTTAGAATTTTAGATATGTGTTATTCAATATGTATTTCAAGACTTACAGCAACCAAATTGTACCGACAAATTCAAGACAATTTCAATGATATCTTGAATATACTATGAATTAGTTTCTATAAGTCAAATATTATTGGGTTTAGGAGTAGCTCATGTCAAATAAAAGAAATAAAAAAAATTAGATCAGAGTGCTTGTATTGATGAGTTCGATTCCCGAACACCCCAATTAGAAAAGCTTTATCAGCCTTGAAAATATTCTTTTTTTAAACCATGGACTTAAAGATTGGATATCCTAGGAGTATCGAAAGTTTAAGGCCAAAGTTCTTCTACAAGATCACAACAAGAGTCATTGCCTTGAGTTCATGGGACCCACTCGAGCTACTACGGCACATTTATATCAACAAAAGATTAATAATCATGGCTAGTCATTGAAGTCATGCATATTTTGAATGCCACATCCTCATAGTATCTTCTACTATAAAAAATATAATAAATAAACTATAGCCAATGAGATATTTTATTGGTACAAAGTAAAGATTACGGAGCATATATGCATAGCCTTTGCACCTTGGAACCCATGCTGACCTAGCATGGCCTAGTTTTAGGGTAGTCTCCCCGCATTCCATAAATCCAAAGCCTTTTATCAAAGAAAAGATTTCCATTATGAAGTTCACAAGAGCATAACAAAGACAAAGCTATAGTAAATCTCTCTCAAAAGATAATTGTCAACAAGACTTGGCTGACTAAGTTCTCTGCTTGAAAAGTACATTATTTTATCATTGAGCGATCTGATTATTTCAGGTAAATTCACTGCCTAGATACAAGTAATGATCAACTTAATATCACAACCTTGGTAGAAAACTAGAATGGAACTTTGCTCCCTAACTTCTATCTCTCGACCAACCCATATACATAGCTCAGCTCCCTTCATCTGCCTTTTTCAGTGGCCTCACAACCAGAGTTTGAAGTATAATATATGAGATATTTATTTATTTTTTATATTACAATATATATATTTTTTTATTAGTGAAAATATTTTATAATCAGTTGTATTATTTTATTTTCATAATTAGGGTAAGTTGATTTTTAATGCTGGTGTCATTATTATTGATTGTTTGGAATTAAAGCAAATAATATTAGGGGGTGGAGGGCTGATTTTGAAGGACAATTTAGTAATTTGATAAAGAGTAGATGTTTGTTTATTTGAAGTACAATAAATTAATGAAAGCGGAAGGAGAATCTGATCGGACAGGGTACTGGGCTTAAGCGGCACTGATTTAGGCGAAACGTTGTGAAGCAACTGAAGGTAAGTCAATAAGTCGAAGGTTGCACCTTCGATCGATGAATCGATAGCTGCGAAGGGATGGAAATCAAACTGATTTCCTTGAATTGTGACGGCTGCAGTTTGGCATGGGTAGCAATGGATGGAGGCTTGCAGATTGAGGATGAGAGTTGACACTATGCCGGGGGTGCTAGGATTTCACCAAAATATGCAATACCTGATATAATGAAATAAATTCAAACTCATATTAAATGTTAACTATCAGATTTATGAGTGTAAGGAATATAACAATATATAATATTTTTTATGTGAAAATTTTTTTTTAATTAAGAAAAAATTTATTTGATATATTTTGAACAAATTCGCTATAATAATAGTGTTGCTTATAAAGAATCTCATTCAAAATTTTTTCACAACAAACCCATGTGAAGAATAGTTGAATATAAATTTTCTTAACACATCTAATAATTTACAAGAAAAAATATACTAAAAAATAAAAGCAATTAAATGAAAATATAACCTAAAAATTCATTCTAAAATAATGTGTTTAACTTTGATGAAGAAGAAATTCAAATGGGATTCCAATCAAATGTTAAACAACTTCTTTTTCTCTTCTTTCTCTGTGTAACACTCTTTATATTAGAAACTAATTTTAGATAACTTAAAAATGTATTAGGTGTGACTTTATATTAAAAACAGTATACGAGTGTCGATCAAGTGCGACTAATCTAGACAAACTATGCACATGTATCTTTTAGGCGCTCATCAGATGTGGGCTTCCTAGACGAAATAAGCACGTGTGCTTTTTAGTCACTCATCATATGTTACTCTACTAACCTTCAACTGATCATCAATTGACCATTGTACGAATAATGTATGACCATTTAATATTTTTTACCACTTAATGACCATTAACTAAACTTTGGCCCTCCCTTAAACAATATCGTATGACCCTTACTCGACATTTTTAACCAAGCGTGCCATAGGCGAATATCATGTATCTTACAGATGACTATTTGATTGTTGTAGCACTCAAAAGGAGTGATCTAAAACTCAACAAATTATTCCTCACGACCTTATGGGGGACCTTCGGTCTTTACGACCAACCGGTATCACTTGCTCTTCGGTCAAGTCGCTCCCTCTTATACCCCTCATCAGCCTCCTCTTCCTGCCACATTGATCAAAACCCTGTTGATGACATTGATATTGTCATGGACAATTGAAGCTTTCATCAAGTATCGGCTTAAATGCTGGCTTCCCTTTTCGGCAATTAACATGCCTTTGATAAGTTTCCATTGGCCATTACCGAATGTCATGCAAAAGCTTTCTTTGATAAACTTTCTGATTGAAGTTACATTCAAGTATAAATTCAAGGCATGTCAAATGCCCTTCAGCACAAGATTTGTCCTGTTGCTAATCTATAAGCAAACGTCCCTAATATTAACAACTCTTAACGAGTTTTCATTATTTATCTTCAGTACTCCATAATCCTTTGGTGAATAATTGGTGAAGAGAGACTTCTTTGATGTCATATGATATAAGGAACTAGTATTTATCACCTAAGTCATCTCTTGACTTGAAAAGTTTCATGTCTTCTCTTCGTGGATAGTTAGAAAGTTTTCACAGGAGGCAATAGGGACCCGATTATTTTCAGCATAATCTCTCCTCTCTTGTTGCTTGCCTCCACCCTTTTTCTCCTGAAACAATTTGCTTTATATGACCATTCTTGTCACAATAGAAGTATTCTATGTCTTGAAATATGGACCAACTATTACTCATTTCTGATTTGACACCTCAGTCCCTTAATCTCCCTTGCCTCTGATCGCTAATGAATACTAATAGTCTTGACTCCTCCAAAACTTTAACGCTTTTCTTCTACCTAGACTCATTCATACAAAAGGAAAAAATGATCTCATTGAAGTTGAGCATATCTTTTCTAAATAATAGCATCATAATAATATGATTATACAAGTTTGGTAAACAAGCTAACAATGCCAATGCCTTATTTTTCTCATCGATCTTCTCATCAAATGTTGACATCTTTATTAACATCTGATTGAACTTACTCAAATATTTCTTGAAACTTCTCTATTCTAATAAACAAAGGTTATAGAACTTCTTTGTAAGTAACTTTGTTGTCAAAGACTTTGACTTATATCAATTCTCAAGTTTCATCTATATCTCTAATATATCTGACAAATCAATGACTATTTGAAAAGTATTATTCACGGAATATAATTTAATCGTGTAATTAGTAAGATCCTTCGTATGTTGTTATTCATCATTCTTCATCATCTTCTGATTATCTTCTTTTTTTGGGTAAGTAATTAAAATATGTTGAGATAAAATAAAAGAATATAAATAAGATGTTCTATCTCCAAGTGTTGTACTACTTGGAGATAAATAACGACGCTGGGGTATATCCCGAGTAAGGAGATACAAGATTCCAAAAAGTAAGGAAAATAATAATACAGACACCAGTAGCCACCATAGCACACCAGCCTTGTGCAAAGCGACAGGGGGCCAGCAATCGTACCTATCCAAATATGTCATTGCACAAATCGCATCAGGCAGATCAATCAAGTCGCCAAACAAGTCATCTAACTGCACGTACCAGCAAAAACTATATCAGAAGGATGAAGCCATTTATGCAACGGTAGGAGATTGGTCACCACACTGACCAATAAAAGTGTCAGAGCAGGAGGAAATAGCCAACAGTGCGTTGGCAGCAAAACAACCTGGTCAAGGAAGCGAAGCCGCTCCCTCTAAGCATATCAGCACGCCCTCCCAGACGATCCTATAGTCCAGCATGTTACATCAACCAGCAAGCTACTAGTCATAGATCTGCACCTGGAACCGTCACAATGTCTAGAATCCACACATGTCTGGCAGGAGATCGGATTTCGCACAAACCAGCAAGATGTTCGAGCAGGAGGAAGTAGCCGACCATGCGTTGGCAGGATAACATACTAGTCAATGTAGAGAAGCCACTCCCTGCTAGTCCACCAGCATAATAATAAAACAATAATAATAAATATTTTTTTTCATACACTCTCACCGAACTCTCTATTATCAGTCAGTGAGATAGGATTGAGGCTATGCCTAGCAATAACATTACCTTGTTTATCTTCCTTACTATGATTACTTTTATTATTCCTTTTTGAGTTAGAATATTACTTATTCTTGTTTATCAAAGAATAAAATTATTTTACTGATTAAATTACTCAATATAGAATTACAAACTTTTTGATATCAATGTTCTCAAATTGTAATTTTTGCAACCCCAACAAAATCTAACATCTGATATCACTTGTTAGGATTTGGCTAAAATATGCACAACCCAATACAGTAGAATAAATCTGAGTATCCTATCAAATGTCAATCACCAGACTCATGAATATAAGAAGTACAATAATATATAATATTTTTGATGTAAAAAATCCTTTTCAACCAAAGAAAATTATGAAACAAATTATGAAGAAATCCATTATAATAATAGTACTGATTACAAATAGTTTCCTCTAAATTTCATTCACTATAAATTTAAGTGAAGAAAGATTGAATACAAATTCCCCATTATATCTAACAACTTATAAAAAAAAATATATTGAGAAATAAGAATAATCAAATGAAAATACGTTTTAGAAAATTACTTTAAAATAATGCCCCCAATATTGATAAAAAATAAAACTCAAATTAGACGTTGAACCTTTGATTCCCTTTTTTTTTTCTTCTCTCTCTATGTGGAGCTCATTTTGTGAGAAACTAATTTCAGATCCCCTTAAATCGCGTTAGCATGACTTGATATAAAAAACGGTGCACGAACGCTGATCAAGTATGTATTAGGCATGATCTCTTTAGACAAATGGAATAGGAGAGTCCTTCAAGTACGCATCAAGCTTAACTTATTTGGACAAATCACGCATGTGGATCCCTCAAGCGCCCATCGTGTGCAACCTTCATGGACAAAATAAGCACGTGCATTCTTTAATTGCCTATCATGCGCTACTCTACTATTTTTCGACCGATCCTCGACCGACCATTATACTAGTATCACATGACCCTTCAGTATCTTTTATCATTCGAATAACTCTTAACAGTCTTTTAGTCAACCATCGTATGAATATTATGTAACTCTTATTTGACATCTTTAGCCAAGTGTGCCACGTGTGAATATCATATCCTTCGATAATTATCTATTTATTGTGATATCTATAAATAAGTGACCAAAAACTCAACTGAGAGAAGAATCAAAACTGAAATTGCTGTTTGATTTCCTGTAACACTCACGAATTTAAGAGGAAGAATTATGAGAACAATGGAGTAAGAGTCTGGGGATCGACTAATTAATAAGGAGCTCGATTTCATTATGTTCAGGTACAGAAATCAGAAGATAGAGGAAGGAAAGGAGGGAAATCGATTGGTGTGCAGCGGAGAAGGGAGTAGAACTCACCTTGGATTTCAATACCGCTCCCCTCCATGCTGATAATATCCTCACAGTGGAGGCCATCCAGTACACAATCACCTTGCAAAGAGAGATATAAGTTTCTTATTACTTATTTACAAACAATTACTATTCATATAAATAAGTAATTTTCAATATATATATATATATTATCAGAAGAGTAGATTTTATTGAGAATAAGCCTGCGATTCAATTCTACCAAATGTGATATAAACATTTTGTATTTCTACATGGGTAGATTATTAGAAAAAGATTGACTTATTTATATCAAGCGGTAGATTTGTTAAAAAAATACTGTACGGATGATACAGTAAAAATGTCGTGAGATTTGCTACAGAAAAGTTGCAAGGACTCATCCAACAGCCTAATAGTCTACTCCAGCATTGTCGAAGCCATCAGCGAGATGGAACTGGGGTACCCCACAGATTTTTCACCATGCCTATCACCGAAGGAGGAGATGCGACCGCCAACATTGCCAACAACTGCGGCCATGTGTGCAGTGTTGGAGATCACTCCAGTATGAAAGTCCCGATGGTCGGAGGTTTTGGACGGAATATGAAGATCTTATATGCGACTAAAGTTTGGAAACTTGTGCGCTGAGTATCCGTGACTTGTGCATAACTTAAGCACAAGAAATTCCGATCAACATTGTTGACCAAAAGTTTTGGACGGATAGAAATATCTAGTCAACTTGTTGGCCGACAAATTATATGTTCCGATTAATATGATATTGATCCGTTGAAGAGATGAAGACTTGCTGCGTTTTGTCCAAGAATTGCAGAAAGACGTCCGACCAGTCAGCGTGGGCGTTGACTGGCCAAGTAAAGAAGATGGTCAATAGGGCATTGACCGATTGAGAATAGAGATGTTGGCCAGCTGTCTTCTACAAATGGCATGCAGTTGACATTCCTAATTGAGCAGTTAGGAGATATTATTCTTGGAAAGATAACAAGTCAATTTGTAAAGGCATGCATGCGCCGCCTGTTATAGGATAGAGCGTATGCCACCATTGTAGACTTTAAAAGTTGTGTACGCAATCACCATACTGAGTTAGTGGTTGTTCATTCTGTTTGAGGAGTATATATATATATATAGTATACTTAAGGTATGGTATGAGATGTATGTAGTATATGAGAAGGAGATAGAGTGAAAAATAGAGTAGTAAAGGAGAGTAGTGAGTAAAAAAATAAAGTGTGAAGCCTTTGTATTTATTGTGCTTTGTTCTTCGATTTTTCGTTTCTTGAGTTTGTGTAACTGTGTGGTTTACGTAATTAATTTTACATAGTGGATGATTTATGTAATCAATCTTATATAGTGGATCTCAATTGTGGATTGAGTGTCTCATGATTTTTCTTTTATTTAAAAAGAATTTTCCACGTAAAATTCTTGGTATTTTATTATTTTTCTTCTTTCATTCCTCTGTGTGCGTGTAATTCTGTGCATTGTTGTACGGCTACACCCTTTCTATGCCAACATGCAGTTCTTTTCACCGAAGTAATGCCCCCCCATAGTGGCTACACTCTTATAAATCTGGTATTTGCTTGGCAGTGCTGTAAGACCTAATGCTTTCAGGAAGTATTTTGGGATATTAGTTGCTTGGCACTCTACCATTTATTAATTCAGTATATGAATGGATTAATAAATATTATGTCACTCTATAGTATTTAAATAATGTCTCCTAACACCGGTCATTGTTTTCACACAGCAATAAGCTTGGTGGGTGCCATTCGTGGTGATCATAAGTCCCCAAAGTGGGTGGCGGCAACAATTGAAGTGGTTAGGTGAAAAGTCTCCGTCAGATAATTGGTAGTCATTTTGAAAAGTATGATGAAAGTAAAAAATATATCCATTAATAGTTCTTGTGATATGATAGGTTAGATATCAATGTCAAAGTATAATATGTCTCTACTAGTTAGTTGATATAATATATCATCAGTCCCTTTTTCATTCTCATATGGTTTATCAAGGAGAGACGG
The DNA here is from genome assembly GCA_033239525.1 of Nepenthes gracilis. Lineage (NCBI taxonomy): Eukaryota > Viridiplantae > Streptophyta > Magnoliopsida > Caryophyllales > Nepenthaceae > Nepenthes > Nepenthes gracilis. Next base: position 13,861,930 of record BSYO01000031.1, read on the forward strand.
CATGCTCGGGGAGGATCAGCTAATTTCCTGTCTTTCGTCCCTTGTTCTGTTACATATTTTAATATTGCACAATTGGACAATTGATCAGATAGTGCTTTTTGAGAGGTTAGGATGGAGCATGTTATTCTGGATTTAACATGGGTCTCCCTTTTTTCTCTTTCTTTTCTTCTGATTTGACATGTTTGTCTCAAAAGAACATGTCGTGTATCAATGAGAAGAAGTTTTTATTTTTTGTATTTAGGTCACAATTATTTAATTTGTTACTTTCTTCAAGACTTATATTTCTCTCATCTAGAATTATAATAAATCAGTGACAATTTAGATTAATAAAATTATTCGAATAAAAATTTTTTTTCTATTGAAAGTTTTTGATATGTGGTTATTCTCTGTATCATTGCTTAGAAAAAGATCACTCACGTGTTCCAAAAGCAAACTTGCTTTCCAATATTTGACTTTTGTCGATCTAACTAACTAATAATTTATCTCTTCTGACAGTTTCATATTCTGACAATTTTAACTATAGACAAAATTGAGCCTCTAAAATAACAAGTCTGAATTATATGAATCAACTCTCTAAAATGAGTTAAACTCTTAAAATTTATTTCACTTATTTGATAATGATGACATTTGCACCCTCATTACTTCTGTTGAAGGAATGACATTTTGCGATGCCATCAGGCAACTTTTGTTAACCAAAGATTGTGTTTAAGTCTAATTAAAGATAGAGGGATGTACCATTTCAATTAAGCCTAACGTTTTAATTTCTTCGTCTTTGATTCGGATTCATCTTTTAAATACACAACATCTCTCTTTCTTTGCTCCGAACCCAGGACGGTTCTCTGTGCTTCACTTATTATTCACACCCTAGAATCTTTTGGTTTCTGAAGTCGATGGCCCTGTGAAATACTTTAAAGGGCATTGCTGACATTGCCTCTTGCCTTGCTGTGGATCTCCTGCTGGACATGCATGATAAGTATAATATCACGTCTACTATTTTTTTCTAAATTCCTTTACCTGTTGAGGGGGTTTGCTCACCAAGACACGGCTTCTCTACCATCTACAAGACCAATTTGAAGGATGATCTTCGTATTCCTCCGGTTGGGGTATTCATTAAAATTATAGAGGCATTGGGAATCTCAATTGCTCACCTTTATTCAAATGCCATCAAGTACATTGGGGCTTTTTGCATCTTCTTCCACCGTGAGAACCTCAAGCTAGAATTCGAACAATTAATGTTGTGCTCTTGTTTAACTAAGAGAGTGACTAAATTTCTCTAACCCTCAGAAAAGGGTTTAAAACAAGTGGAGGGAACCTTGACTGTGCTAAAAATTAAAATAACCAATTCTTTTTTACGGAAGTCCCCTCCAATTGGGTTCTCTGTAATAATTAGAAGGAAATTAATCCCACATTTTCTGGCTCAGTCCTAAAAAATGAACGCCACATGTCTCAATCCACAGGATGAAACTTATTAAAGAGAACATAGCCAAGCTACAAAAATTGGGATTTTTTTAACCCAGAATGCACTAAATGGCATTAGATGGTATGTTGTTTTGGTCAGTAAGGTTGTCACTGACATGTTGCCTCGTCCTGTTAAGAGTAAAAATGCACCTTTTTTATTGAATCTCCTCCATATGTTGAAACTGGCCAACATGATGTTAAGGCCATGGCTACCTCTGAACCTGAGGTGTTTAAAATAATTGATACTGTGTACGCTATGGTTATGAAAAGAGTGCTGAAGGACCTTCCCAGAGATCCACACCAGTTTTCACTCCTTCTCGCACTCCATGTTTAGATTAGATGCCAGTGTTTAACTTAGAAGAAGAGGCTCCCATTGCTTCTCTAGTTGAGGTGACTGACTTTGATCCTCGACTATTGCATGGAGAAGAGCCACTGAATGCTCAGCTCCTATTATTGCTAAGTTTGTAGTCCTGATTTTGCATAGTTCTCCACCCTTGAGTGAGGCAATTCTTGCATCCTCTGCCGCTCGGGTTGACACTACAATAATATTAATCATTAGTGATAAATTAATTTGTCGTTAATGATTATAAATTTGTCACTAAAAGTTCATCGTTAAATTTTTAGTGGCGGATTTTTATTTTGTCATTAAAAAATTTTTTTAGTGGCAAAAAATAAATTGTCACTAAATAATATTCTTTAGTGACAAAATAATTTTATCACTAAAATATATTTTTAATTTGTCACTAAAATTATAGTTAATGACAAATAATTACCATAAAAAGTATATAATTGTCTTACAATAAATTTGCCTTAGTGAATTTCACATCAAAAAAACACAAATAGTCTTACAACAGTTAAAAAAAAAATAAGGGGAAAGTGTAGAAGTAAGATGCACAAGGTTGTTGCTCAGTACACATGGACTCCCATGGAGGCTCTCAGGACACCCTCATATATTCTTCTGGCTCTTATATCCTTTGGCTCGCTGCAGTCCTCCGTAAAAACACATGGACTCTCATGGAGAAAATCTTCCAGCCACCAACCATGACTTTCTGTGTGCTCATGAATTCAGCCAATAAATGACATTTCATTCTCATGCAAATCCCCCACTTGCCACACATGGACTGAATCCTGGGTTCAAAAATTTGGTATTCAGCCAAGAAATTACAGCTTCTTTTGATGCTGTAAGGGGAGAGGGTTTGCATGAAAAGAAATGACAACCAGAAATTCATTAATCTAAAAGAAAAGGCTGATGCATTACAAGAGATGCTCAGTATTTGCATGAAAAAGAACTAGCAACAATTTTCATATTCTGGCTGATCTTTGCTTAGGCTCCTGAGAACTCGAATGCAGCTTCTTCATGCCAATACTTTGATTAACACTCTGGTTCTTGCTGTTCATCCTTACAATGTTAGTCTCAGATGAAAGTTGAGGCTGCTAAGCAAGACGGTAAGTGGCAAGCAAGATCAAATGGTACATATCTGCAAACCTTCAATCATAGATTTTAGATATTCATTCTCATTCATCAACTTTGCAATCTCATCTTCTTTAGCCAGAAAAGATGATGGAAATCAAAATCACACAATAATCAAGACATGCTAAATTATCAAGGAGACATATATAAATGTTTAGTTGCAATAGTGTCTCCTATTTTAGAATAATTATATCCATTCCATTAATGGTGAATCTGTTTGTTCAGACTATTGTACATTTTGATCACTTAGTTGGAAGAGTTAGAAAAAAATTAGAGAGAAAAAAAATAAAATAAAAAATAATAAGTGACAAGAGTAGAAAGCAAGCTGGTGAGTCTATTTAAGCAGCAATCCAACGAAAATAAAAAAGGAAGGTTATGATCAAGCAAATCCAACGAAACAAGTATAAAGCACAAATTGACTATTGAATATGAAACTTATTCTAAACAGCCAGGTACAGATCAAATGAAATCATTAGCATAAATCCTCTACGGCCGAAAAACAAATAATATAGCTCAAAATTGACAATATACCTCGAACGGTGAATAGAGAATAACAGTTATTCCGATAGTGACGTTGAATGGAAGAGGACGATATCTTGAACACAATACTTCAGTCATGGTTTTTCGTCAACTATAAGATTGAAGAAAATATTCGAAACAAGATAGTAGAAAAAATTAAACAAAAATAGTTGAACGGAAGACGGCGATAGTGACGATAAATAAGTGAAAAATATTTTAATGTAAAAATAAATAGTCTTTTATAAATTGAGATTTAAAAAATGTTAACTAACAAATCGTTATATTTTAACAATAATAAGGTAGATTTATAATTGTTTCAAGGAATGGAAGAGATTACTTGCTTGATTTGCGACAATAAAAAGCGACGACAGCTCCAAACAGTGACGATGGATAACGGCGACAGGAAATAATGACCACGGCAACGGTAGCTCTTTTTCTCAAGCGACGGTGATAGCTATGGAAATAACAACGACGGTTGAATGGAGACACTCAGCAAATGAATGGGAGAAGAGGAAGAGAGAAAGAAAGTGTGTGATGCTCAGCAAAATGAATGAAAGCTTGAATGGGATTAGGGTTTAATTTGCCTCATATGCCTGTGGCTGTTGGATGCCTTTTTATCCAATAACTACATGTCACCTTTTTTTTAAGGAAAAAAAAAAAAAACGCACGTACGTGGCTGAAGGCGATTCATTAGAAGCTTCTAGAGCTTCATGATAACAGGAAGATTAAATTAAACATTAAATTAATTCAATTTAAAATGTTAAATTAAAAATATTTCCACGCTTACGGTTGTTAAATTTTAAATTTTATTTACTAAATTTTTATAAGATTTAGATTTTCAAAATAATAATTTAATAAATAAATTATAACTTTTTTAAAAATATTTTTAAATATTAGGATGTATTTTTCATAATTAATAATAATATATTTTTATCACTCTTATTTTTATTATTTAGTATTAATTATGTTATTTTTTAGAAATTAGCATTTATTTAATTTTAAACTTTTAGTGACAAAATAATATTTTTATAACTAAATTATAAATATTAATTATTAATAGTGATAAAAATATATTTGTTACTAATTTTTGTCACTAAAAATTTATTTTTTTTTGTAGAGAGCAAAAGGGTCCTCTATATTTTATTTATCTCCATCAGTAGTTTCAGTGGATCCTGAGATTTTGGGTGGGACCCCTGGGTTTGGGACTCTATTATATCACCGGTCATTGCCTTTCCTCTATTGGAGACCATCTCCAGTTTCAAATCCTAGTCCTAGAGGTCACCACATGATTCTGTACCCCAGGAAGATCATCCTTCTTAAGAGGTTTTATCCGGATTATCATTTTTATTACATTGACTTGTTTTCCTAAATTACTGCTTTGTAATATGTTCTTTTTACAGTCTCAAGATTGAGTTTGTTTGATCAAAGATAGGCTGTACGGATAGGATGTTGAGATAGGTCGCCTATATCGGTCATACATCGATCCTACTATGGTTAGTGACTTAGAATTTAGAGCCATTACTGTTGAGGTTGAAGCCAAATATTTTCATGACCAGTCAGCTTAATTAGAAAGTGAACTGTCCAAGTAGATGACGAGATCCCAAGATTTCACCAACCAAGTTGCAATTGTTGGAGATTGGGACAATTCCCTCAAAGATAGAGCTCATGAATCAAAATGCCAAGTAGCTTCAACTATTAGCATTGTTGAAAGATTTTGGGCAGAATATTTAAGACTTGAGGAGTCAAGGAAAAATTTGGGTCTATATTAGACTCTCGTTTTTAGAAGGGGATTGGCCTATGTAGGTGGATCGTGTTTTTTGTTGTTTTGGACTTTCTAATTAGCTACATAGATTTAAAAATTTTTGAAATTTCTCAGAGTTTTGAAGTTAAAGGTTTCTTAGAATTAGGAGGTCCACAACCTTATGCGTGAAAACATCCATGAGGTTTCTGTAAGTTGAACGAATATGCTTAGCCTTGCCTCATTTGGTTTTATCTAACATGTATTATGATCTCTTAAAAAGGAATTGGACACTTTGTTCTCAAGCCCCCTGGTCTTTTGTTGGTGTGCAGCCATCCTTGGGACTGCTTAGTTTATTAATTTACACCATGACTATTTTATTGGATCGACGTGTTAATAGACCATAAATACTCTTAAAAAAGACAGGTGCCTTTAAGAACATGGACACAGGTGGTGTATGGCTGTTGGTATGTTCGAACCAACTGCTTGATTTAGGGTTAGTCATGATTGTATTTTCACACACAAGCATGCAAATTAATGGTAAATGAATTAAAAATCAAACTTCACTAATAATATAAATACGTAGTACAAGTACTCCAAAGTGAAGGATAGAACGTACATATACAATTTTAATCTATTCTTGCTATTGAAAGTAATTTTGAGGTGAATAGCTTTTCAAGATCAAATGATTAATTTTTTATTTTGAGTATGTAACTTAATCTGTGCCATTATGAAGTATGTATGACACTATAAATGGTTCTTTTCAATTTGGGGATAATTTAATTTATATGGATGAGTTTTTCTATGGCCTCAATATTCCTCAATACCAAGTCATCAACTTCAAATGTTTGTACATTCACTTTTTTATTATAGTATTGAGTGACTCTCTGTTGGTAGATTGCCGATTAGATATGCATCGCATCCCTTACATCTTCCAATAGATCCGAATTCTCCCTTAAAAGTTGGAAATTTTAGTTAGGAGCAAAGTTTTCTATTCGATAACTCGGTAGACCGATTTTTATTAAAATTACCACTTCTTTCTCATAGAAAAGAAAAGAGTATTTCTTGAGGTGGTTTTTTCGGAGTTGTTTGGTAGGACCATAAAATAGAAGAGAATTTGTCCATTTAAGAGCCCCTGCATCTTTGAGTTTTGTTTTCAATCCATTTAATGTCATTTGGTTTGTCACCTAGACATTTGTTTGAGGGTTGGCAATCGAGGTGTGGACCAACTATATTTTCAAGTTAATACAATACTTTAAGAACCTTCTGGTAAATTCGATGCCATTGTCAACTATTATAATTTTTGGTATTCTAAATTTACAAACGATATTTTGGCGTACGAATTTTGTTACATTTTGCTCAGTAATTTTGGCCAATAGGGATACTTCTACTCATTTTATGAAATAATACACCGTGACGATAATAAACTCTATCTTGTTGCTACTGAGAATAGATCTAATATGTCTAGTTCCTATTGTGCAAATGGTTAGGGAGATTGTAAAGCTTGAAATTTTGTATGAGATTGTCTAGGTATATTGCCATGGATTTAATAGTTTTCATACTTCTTGATAAATTTCATAGCATATATTTTCATTGTTGGCCAAAAATAGCCTAACCACATAACTTTGAAAGTTAGGTTTTTCCCCCCTACATGTGCACCACATATACTGAGATGCACCTCATTGAGGTAATCGATTTCAGTAGGAGTTAAGCAACGTATGTAAAGAATTGAGTAGCTTCATCTATAAAGCTTTTTTGTCCATGAGTGTGTACCATCTGGCTGTTTTCATGATGTGCTTCATTTTTGTCGAGTCATTTGGAAATATTCTATTTTCGAGGTATCTTTGATAAGGAGTTATCCAAGTTGTTTCGGTGGATACTCAAAGCATTTTCTCCAACTCTTTTATACTTGAATTCTTGAATATCTCTCTTATTTTCTAAGTATATTACTCAAGGCCCCGAGATTTAGCCATTTTGGTTAGCCAATCAGCATTTTAATTATCTTATCTTGGGATATGGAGAATTTTCACTCCATCAAAGAGTAACAACAGCACCTGTACCTTGTAGAGATAATTCACTAGATCTGAATTTGATACTTCAAAATTTGCCTATACTTAGTTTACTACTAACTTGGAGTCATTGTAGATGGCTAAGTTCTTGGCTGAGCACTCATTAGCCAAGTTCAGGCCAGCCAACATGGTTTCATTCTTTGCCATGTTGATTGTGGCTTGAAAACCAAACGTTATCAAGTATTTGATCTCAAAGTCGATTGGCATTATTAGCACTATCTCGATTTCGCTTCCAAATCTTCTCCTCTGAAGTTCCAATTCATGAGGTCTACCAATGAGTTTTGTGGGAGAAATCATGTTGGATGAGTTTGCTGCCAACAGAGTGGGGCGTATTTTAGGTGTGGTCAAGTGGGCCATCAAGCGAGGGATTGTTAGTCTCCGAGGCATGAGCATCCAGAGAGGAGGCCGCGGCTTTCGGCGGGGCTTATGCATCTATCGCCTGTGATGCTAGGCAAATCTATCTGTGGTGGAAGGTGATCTATAAATTTTTTATTCCATGACTCATATTCTGATTGATCATGGAGTTACGTATTCTTTTGTGTCCCCTAAATTTATGTGTAATTTGTGTGTGCCTCCATAGTTTTTGGAATATGCTTTGATGGTGTCTATGTCGGTGGGTAAATTAATGGTGGCTGATATTGTGTATCCTCGATATTCAGTTTGGGTTAGTGGCTATGAGTTGTTGGGCAATTTGATTTTGCTTGATATGTAGGATTTTTATATTATTTTGGGGATAGATTGGTTGGCATGCTATCATGTTACGGTGGATTGCTTTCGCAAATCAATTCTGTTTTGTATTTTGAGGTATGAGTCCTTTGAGTTATAGGGTAGAGTTGGAAAGGAAGCTTCGAGATTAATTTTGGCTCTTCATATGAGCCATTTGATGCAAGAATGGTATCAAGTTTATCTATGTGTGGATTATAGGGAATTGAATAAGATCACAATTAAAAACAAGTATCTCCTCTAGAGGATTGACAATTTATTCAATCAGCTGCAATGAGCTCAAGTATTCTCCAAGATTAATTAGTGATCAGGGTATCATTAGTTGATGATTAAGCAGGAGGACATGACCAAAACAGCCTTTAGGATGAGGTATAATCATTACGAATTTTTGGTGATACCTTCCGAGTCAACTAATGTGCCGATATTATTTATGAATTTGATAAATTGGGTCTTTTAGCCTTACTTGGATCAATTTATAGTAATTTTCATAGATGATATTCTAATTTACCCAAAGAGTCTTGAGGAGCATGAGACCCATTTGAGAGTAGTGCTGTAGGTTTTGAGAGAGAGACAGCTATTTACTAAGTTGAAAAGGTGTGACTTTTGATTGGTGGAGGTGTTATTCTTCGGTCATATCATTTCCAAGGGCGGTACATCTATAGATCCAAAGCAGGTTGATGTAGTGACAAATTGGGAGAGACTAACATGCATTGTAGAGCTGCGGAGTTTCTTGGATTTGGTTAGGTATTATAGGCGATTTGTTGAAAAGTTTTCGAGGATCGCGGTACATTTGACCCAATTGACACAGAGAAAGATGGAGTTTGTTTGGGATTATGATTGTAAGGAGAGTTTCTAGGAATTAAAGAGGAGAATGATGTCAGCGCCTATATTGTCAATCATTCATAGAACCAGTGAATTTGTGATATACTATTATACTTCTAAGAAAGGTTTGGGCTGTGTTTTGATACAGTGTGGCCAAGTAGTGGCTTATTGGTCTAGACAATTGAATATTCATGAGCAGAATTAGCTCACCCATAATTTGGAATTAGCAACTATAATTTTCGCGTTGAAAATTTAGAAATATTATTTATATAGAGAAAAATTTATGGTTTATTTTGATCATAAAAATTTAAAGTATTTATTTTCAAAGAATGAATTGAGTATGCGATAGCGGAGGTGGACAGATTTGTTGAAGGATTATGACTGTGAGATTCAATATCAATCGAGGAAGGCGAATGTTGTTGCTGACTCCCTAAGTAGGAAGTCATCTGGTTTAATAGCTCATCTGATGATCAAGGAGTGAAAAATATTGGATGACTTAAAGAATTATACGATTTGGTTATACTCTTAGGGGTCGAGGATAATATTATCATATCTCCAAGTTCAGCCAGTGATTTTGGAGAATATTAAAGAGAATTAGATAAGTGACCCATATCCAATGGAGATTGTGGGAGATTTGGATAGTGAGTTGTGAGTAGATTTTCATGTTCGATCTGATGGGATTCTTTATTTTTAGGATTAGATTTACGTGCCGAGGAGAAAATTTTGAATGAAGTTCACAAATTGAGGTATACGATTCGTCTCTATATGAATAAAATGTATTAGGACATGGCAGAATATAATACGTGAGATTGCAGCTTATGTGGTGAGATGCATCGTGTGTCAACAGGTGAAGGTAGAATATAAGAAGCCTCCAGGGTTTTTGCATCCTTTGTCGATTCTCAATTGAAGGTGGATGCACATAATGATGAATTTTATTTTGGGGTTGCCTAGGACACGCGAAGAATATGGATGCTATTTGGGTGATCATGGATAGATTGATAAAGTTTGCTTATTTCCTACCAATTTGGATAATATATTTGAGGGATAAATTGGCTTATTTGTATATTAATGAGATTGTTAGGCGGCATGGTATCTCGACTTTGATTGTATATGATCGAGATTCAAAATTTGTGTCAAAATTTTAGGAAAGCTTGCATAAGGAGTTAGGCACCAAGCTTCAGTTCAGTTTGACATTTCATCCGCAAATGGACGGCAAATCCGAAAGGACTATTTAGATTTTGAAAGATATGTTGAGGGCATCGATTTTGGGGATGAGAGGTACTTGAGATAGTTATTTGCTATTTACTGAGTTTGCATATAATAACAATTATGAGTCAAGTATCAGAATGGTTCCTTTTAACGCTTTGTATGAACGGTGTGCATGTTTCCTGTTGATTGGTAAGAGATCGGTGATTGTAGATTATTCGGTCACGATATTATTCAAGATACTTCCAAAAAGATCAAAACTATTAGAGATTAGTTGATTGAGGTTCAGAGCCGCCAGAAGAGTTGCGCTGATAGGAGAAGATTTGATTTGAAATTTGATGTGGGCGACTGTGTTCTTAAAGGTATCTTTGAGGAAAGGGATTTCGAAGTTTGGAGTGAAGGGCAAATTGAAGCCAAGGTTCATCAAATATTTTAAAATTTTTTATTTGATCAAAGAGGTGGCCTATAGATTGGCTTTATCTTTGAGTTTGGTAAGTTATCACGATGTATTCCATGTTTCGTTACTGAGAAAATATGTGTATGATTATTCTCACGTGATTGAATTTGAGCTGTTGGAGATTAACGAGAATTTATCATATATTGAGATTTTCTTTCAAAATTTGAATCAGAAGGATTAAATATCGAGGAACATGTCAATTCCATTGGTCAATGTGCTTTGACGAAATCATTCAGTTGAGGAAGCTACTTGGGATCGAGAAGACGAAGTTTGTGAGAAATTTTCCTATCTGTTTGAGAATTTAGATATATAAATTTTGAGGATGAAATTTTTATAAGGGGGAGAATTGATATACCCGAATTTTTGTTCAAAATTATTTTGATATTATTTATTATTTTGGATAATTTGGATACATTAAAATTAATTTTTATACTGTAAAATTTTAGAAGGAATTGGACGGTCGGTTTCCTCCTGAGGCACACTGGTGTTGGCACCTAAGCGCCAGTTAAATAATAAAACAAGTGAAAAGAAAAAAAGAATAAATAAATAAATAAATAAGAAAAAGGGAAAAGGGAGGAGGCAGTGTGGCAGAGTAGAAAAAGAAAAGAAAAAAAAAAGATAAAATGGGAGAGAGGTGTGTGGGAGAAGCAGGAAAAAAAAAAGAAAAAGAGGAGAGAGAGAAGAGAAGAAGGGGAGCAGCACATGCGAGAGAGAGAGAGGAAGGAGAAAGATAAAGGGAGAGGGAGAGTGGAACAGAAGCAGTGACGCAGAGAGAGGCAGAGAAGAGAGAGAGAGAAGAGGTGAAGAAGCACGCAGTTGGGAGGAGAAGGTGGAGGCGTGGCAGAGAAGAGCACGCGGTAGGAGAGAGAAAGAGGAGAAAGGATGTAGAGTTTAAGTTACTCAAAACATCTTTTTGTCTAATTTGCTTAGTATGATATTAAGATAAATATCTATAAGTCCTATCTTTGATTTGTTTTAACATTTGATATATTTTGACTATTATTTACAGATTTTAATTACATGCATATTATTTTTTGCACAATATCTATTTATTATATACATGTATGTATGATTTACTGGTCTATTCAGAATTTTGTTTGAATTTATAATTTTCGAGGGTTTTATTATTTTATAGAAGCCCAAAAAATATTTGGACTATATATATTCGTGTATCAATTCATTTATACGGAAAGGGGTATGAATTAGGTTGTACATCGATACATATGTATGCTTGTCGGGGTCAAGGTGACTACTTTGTGGGACCATAGTGATCTAAGCCCTAATGGGCTAATATGTGATCCGATAGATAATGATGATAATATGGTCGAGAGTCACAAGCCTAAACTGTAACTGATAATAATGATAAGATGGCCGAGAATTGTAGGTCTAAATTGTAGCCAATAATGATGATAAGATGGACGAGAGTTGTAAACCTAAATTGTAACTGATAATGATGATAAGATGGTCGAGAATTGCAGGCCTAAATTACAGCTGATAATGATGATAAGATGACCGAAAGTTGTAGGCCTAAATTGTAACCAATAATGATATTAAGATGATGAGAGTTACAGTCCTAAACTGTAATCGATAATAATGATAAGATGACCGAGAGTTACAGGCCTAAATTGTAGTCGATAATGATTATAAGATGGTTGAGAATTATAGGTCTAAATTGTAACTGATAATGATGATAAGATAGAATGGCCTATAGTTGCCTGCCTAAAACATAGCCATTATGAGATGTAGATCTTGATTTTGATTTGCATCTTTTGTGGGTGTGGAATCGATCGTGGTTTATGTAATATGGTATTAAATCACAATTTGTTATGGGTATGTCTCGATGGGACGGTGCGATTTGATATACGATTTATTATGTGACTTCACCTCCATTTGATATAAATATATATGTTATTTTATATACGTATATAATAATACTTGTTGAGTTGTAAGCTTACGTTTTTATATTTTATCCTGAAAAAGGACTTTTTGTCCTAAATTATACAATCGAGTTTTGACTCCGATAAAAATAGCGAAAGTAGCAACAATTAAATATTCAATATATGTAAAGAATATTTTTTTCTAGATGTCAATGATGCTAACTAGCATGCAGAATATAAACGAGTATAAATAATAATAATAATATATAATTTTTGGTGACGAAGAAAAAATTCGATACCCGTGATAATCAAGAAAAACCCTCCAAGGTTTCAACGGCCGGAAAGTAATGCACTATAAAAATCAACTTACAAACCGGATGGTAACGACGCGCTAATCTAGCCGACTTAGCAAGAGACAAAAGGTGCTCCGGCCTATACATCATGAAGGCGTTCAAAACTGCCGGAGATGTAAATGTTGCAACTAGCAAGGAAATCGAGAACTTGTGGCATAGGAGGTTGGGCCACATGAGTGAACGCGGATTGCACATCTGGCTAGGAAGGGCCTTATTGCTGGAGTGAAGGAGGACGAACTAAGAACGTGTCCTCACTGCTTAGCCGGCAAACAAAGGAGAGTCTCATTTCATGAAGACTTGTCCGCTCCAAAAGCAAAACTGCTTGAACTCATCTACACAGATGTGTGTGGACCATTCAAAGAGAAGTCATTTGGTGGAGCTCAATATTTTGTCTCTTTCATTGATGACTGTTTCAAAAAATTGTGGGTCTATCCATTGAAAATCAGGTCCTCGGTGTATTTGAGCAATTTCACGTCCTTATTGAGCAACAGACGGGGAAGAAAATGAAGACTGCTCGAAGCGACAACGGTGGTGAATACATAGGGTCATTTGATGCCTATTGTCGGTCACATGGTATAAGGCATTAAAAACACCTCCAAAGACGCTACAGTTGAACGGAGTTGCTAAGCGGATGAACCGCACACTTCTAGAAAGAGTACGGTGTATGCTTTCCGAAGCTGAGCTCCCCGGACACTTCTGGACCGAAGCACTGAAGACGGCGGCCTACATCATAAATAGGTCGCCTAGTAAACCCTTGAATGGTGAAATGCCAGAGAAGATATGGTCGAATAAGGAGCCATCTTATGATCAACTGCGGGTGTTTGGATATAAAGCTTTTGTCCATATCCCAATAGATGAAAGGACAAAGTTGGAGCCAAAGACGATGCAGTGCGTCTTTCTGGGCTACGGGGAAGATGAGTTGGGGTACAGATTTTATGATCCAGTTGAAAGAAGACCTGTTTGGTCAAAGGACGTAACCTTCGTAGAAGATAAAACAATCAAGGATGTTAGCAGAAAAGCCAAGTGTGATGGCGAGCAGATGGACAAAGTAAGTGTCGAAGTTGTCCGTCCGGTATCTCTGGAAGACGAGGACAATGGTCCTGAGGCGGTTGATTACAATGGAGAGGAAATAATAACTCCTGATGAAGGTTAGGATGAAGTCATCCCTCAACCGGCCGAGGATCTGCCTGTCAGACGATTCTCACGAAACAGATGACCGTCCATCCATCTGTCACCCAGTGAGTATGTTATGCTCACTGATTCGGGAGAGCCTGAAACTTATGAAAAGGCTATGGAGGACGAAAACAAGGAGAAATTGCTGGAAGTCATGAAGGATGAAATGTGTTTTCTCCATAAAAATCACACATTTGATTTAGTCAAGCTTTCTAAGGGGAAGAGAGCCTTAAAGAACAAGTGGGTCTTTTGATTGAAGACGTCCGCGAATACTATGCAGCCGAGATATAATGCACGGCTAGTAGTGAAAGGTTTCAGTCAATGAAAGGGAGTTGACTTTGATGAGATTTTTACTCCAGGGATAAAAATGTATTTCATAAGGGCTGTGCTAGGATTGGCAGCCGCCCAGAACATGAAAGTGGAGCAGATGGACGTTCAAACAGTTTTCTTTCATGGTGAACTTGAAGAAGAAATTTATATGAAGCAGCCTGAAGGGTTCAAGGCCAAAGAAAATGAGCAACTGGTTTGTCGTTTAAGGAAAAACCTATATGGTTTAAAACAGGCTCCAAGACAGTGGTATAAGAAGTTTGAATTTGTCATGATTAATCAAGGATACCGGCAAACTACTTGTGATCACTGCGTTTTTACACAGAGATTTTTCAAAGATGATTTTGTTATCCTTCTCCTATACGTGGATGACATGTTGATTGTTGGACAGAATGTTACTCGGATAAAAAGGTTGAAGGAGCAACTTGGACCGTCTTTTGCCATGAAAGACCTCGGATCGACGAAGCAGATCCTTTGCGTCAGAATTATTTGCGATCAGGAGGCAAGGAGACAGTAATGGTTGGCTGGTTGTCCAATCCAGGGAAGAGGGAAAATTCAAGGGGAGAGGGAATGTTGGCACAGTCAGCCAGTTTTTGTCCAATCCAGGGAAAGAGTATTGGTGCACGATAAAGTGAATTATGAGATATATCCGAGAAACTTCCAAGAGGTGCTTGTATCTTAGGAGTGACAAGCCTCAGTTGGTGGGCTACTCGGATGCTGATATGGCTGGAGACAGTGACAGTCGCAAATCCACTTTAGGATACTTGGTGAAATTTATAGGAGTAGTCTCCTGGCAGTTCAAGTTATAAAAGTATGTCGCTCTTTCCACTATTAAAGCTGAGTATATTGTCGTGACAGAAGCTTGTAAGGAGATGTTGTGGATGAAGAAGTTTATTCAGAAATTAGACCTCAGAAAAAAAAATATGCTGTATTTTGTGACAGTCAAAGCGTCATTCATCTTTGCAAGAACTCCTCACTCCATTCCAAATCAAAGTATATTGATGTGTGATATCATTCGGTGAGAGATGTATTGGTAGCCGGTCTACTGTCACTGAAAAAGATTGACACTAAAGAAAACGGGGCAGATATGATGACCAAAATTCTACTGAAGGGAAAGAATGAAGCGTGCTATAGGTTAGTCGGGATGATGGATTTAACTTCCTCACGGTCGTGAGGAAAAATTTGTTGGGGATCACTCCCGTGTGAAAATCCTTAGGACTTGGACAGAGCACGTATGTACTAGGAGAAAGGAATTCCGGTCAATAAAGTTGACTAAAATTTTCTGGACGGTCAACTCTTCCGGTCAATATGTTGACCGTCATAAGTCGTGTGACGACTGACTCTACTGAGGAAGAAGGACGGACTACTTTAACCGTTCGACGGTGTAGTTGACCGGCTGAATATGGAAGGTCTGAATGACTATCATATCCCAAAAGGTGTACAGTTGATCTACCCGATTAGGTAGTTAGTAGACATCATTCTCGGGACTCCAAAGGCTGATCAATTCGCAGGAGTAGGTATGTGTCGCCTGCTGCAGGACAGGGCGTGCGCATGTATGCAGACCTTGAAAGTTGAGCACCAACCACCAAGCTAGACTATAGGGATGAACATGTATATATATATATATGTATATGTACATTCAGCAATAGAGAGTGATAGAAGAAAGAGAAAGAGAAAACACCGGATAAGTAGAGAGAAGAGTATAAAAGAGGAAAGAAAGTGAAAAGAAAGAGAGCTGTGAGTGAAAAAGAAGTGTGAGGACTTTGTTTACTTTGTTCTGTTCTTATTTTTCGCCTTTTATAACCTGTTCTCATACTTAGTGATTCTTACGGATTTAGTATCTTGTGGTTTTTTTCTTATTTCAGAAGGGTTTTTCACGTAAAATTTAGTATCCATTTCTTTTCTCTTATCTCTACTTCACAGTACTTGTGTGCTTTGTCAGTTAGCCGTCCATTCCAGCCAATAGAGGGATTGTTCTTGTATTCTGGTCAGCCTTCTGTTGTCCGGCTAACATTATTTTCTACGAAGTATAATATCAACATCTATGCCATGTACTATTTTGTTTAATCAAGGCAACTGGTATTCTATTTTGCCAATAATAGAATCAACCAACTAAGGTTAATTTATTCAAGGAAAATATAATATCATACGTAGATAGTAGCAAGGATTGCCAAATTGTCCTAACTAATTCGTATTTGATCAAGTAAATGCATAATAAAGTAACAATTCATTACAGGAAACTCACATGTTATATGATATTTAATCATTAGGTTATACATAGCCATCACCATATGCTATAGAAATGCTATTTTAACAATTTAAAATCGCCATAAGCTAATAATATCAGTATTTTTTTTTGAGGTTATCAATAAGATAAATTTATTAAAAAATATAAATGACATTAAAATTGAGCGTTTAGGCGGTGACTTAAGGAGCTGGGTGGCTTCTAATAATGGAGGCTAATAGTGACGCTTGAAAACTGACATTGATGTTCCCGGTTCGAACAAATAAACGCGTGAAGGTGGGGCACGAAAGGTTTGGCTGCTCGGCATGTTGACTTAGATTTTGTCTGACTTTAGTTATATTTTAAAAATAGTAAATATATACATAGAAGTTGTGACAAATATAATTTATATAAAAAAAATGTGGGTCAATGATATCATATACTCAAAGGGTATTGGTGTAATTTACAGATGAGTTCTGACAATAGTTACTTTGGCCATTTACAGGTAAGTGTAGACACGATGATTGATTACCAAGGAGAAAAGCGCAGTTTATGTGTTATTCATCACCAAAATATCAAGTTATATATGACTAATTAATATAAATGAATACATAATGAGATATACGTACAATTTTCACTATCTAATCTCATAAATAATAGATTTTTTGGTTGGACAGAATATGATTCTTGGTAGAGTCATGTTTTTAAGGGAGTTCAAATCTCATTGCTTGGTTGAAATTTAATAAATGTGATGGGTTTGGTAAACTCGGCTCAAAAAGAAAAACCGCATAATCACTTCGTCTTATGTACGAGCGGTTGTTACGGGTGATTCTGACGATTGTCTGTTGGAGATAATTCAGCAGGTGGTTAAAATCGCTTGCCTATTCTATAAATATCCTTTTGATCTCTGTAAAAGGAGGAGGCCTTGGGAAAAAGAAGGAGAGAGGTTCCAAAGAAAAAAGAAGAAGAGGTCAAAGAAGAAGGAAGAGAAAAAAGGATGATAGATTTTATCCTGCCCCTACCAGAAGCCATCTCTCTTATCAATTGGCCAAACCCCTCAGGGGTACATCCAAGTAAGGGATATATATTTAAAGGATCTTCCATTCAAGTACCCGACCATCCCGTAGGAGCATCTCTGCCATCTAAGACGCCCCTCAACAGTGAGCGTATCTAAGACGCCCTTCAACAGGCAACGTATCTAAGGCGCTACTCAATCGGACGCACCTCTAAACCGTTCTTCTATTGGGCGCATCCAAATGCTCAATCTACCACTATATGTATCCTCCTTATAACTTTCTATTATTTTGGAAAGATATCTGACTTGAGTATTGGATAATATACGGTAGAAGCAATCTTCGCCGTCCTCTAACTTTTTATTTTTAGTTGTATTGTACAGACTTCATGTTCGAGGTTATGGAGATCGGATCCATGTCAGATCGACTTAGCGTGAAAATCTGATTCCCGACCCCCTAATCCGTTGGAGAACCCAAATTTATACGTTCCAATGAAGATTCCGTTCCAAATTTATACGAGGACAGGAAAAAGCTTCCGTCGAAAATATGTCCAAGGACAGGGAAAAGGCTTCTATTGAAAATCTGTACAAGGATATGAGATAAGCTCCCGTCCAAAATATATTCGAGGACAGGGAAAAGCTTCTATTAAAAATCTGTCTGAGGACATATGATATGCTTCCGTTCAAAATATGTCCGAGGACGGAGAATAACTTCTTTTGAAAATCTGTCCAAGGATATGGACAAGCTTCTGTTTAAAATATGTTCGGGAATAGCGACAAGATTCAGTCCAGTATTCATCCAAGGACAGGAACGAAGATTCAGTCCAAAATCTGTCTGACCAAGTCGCTAAATCTTGGTCAGGTCAAAATTTCCTAATCTCGCTCCGTTACAGCCGTTAAATTCAGTATCTTCGGTAACAAAGACATTGGGTACCCAGCCCTTTCAGAATACCCTTATAGTGCTGACAAACACTCTATCGTTCTTTCACTAGATCATGGGCCCTGCCTCGAGGGCTTCCACAGTGTTCACCCCACTGCTTGCAAGGTCTCATGATGAAACGAGAGAGGTTATACCTGGGGGCTAGACAAGCCCATGCAGTAACGTCTCTCATTGGGCCCGATAATGAAGACTTTACAAAAACTGCCACGATTCTCACAATGGAGACTGAGCATGATCAGCCCATTACCCATCACACCACAATCAGGCCCCATGATGCTAGGCAGCCAGACAATAATTGAGGATCAAGTCCTATAGAGTATAGAGGTCACAGGCCAGAAAGTAGGCAAATAGTACTTGGAAGACCCACTGGAGCGATACATGCAAGCCGTGTATCCAAGACGGTTAACTGGTCCCAAGGTACAAAACACCATCTATCATAAACGCTGACGACGATTCCAAATCGAATCGAGGTAAGTCTTGTATGAATCATATTGATTACCTGAACCATACTTTAATTAATAGCAATCATTTCATTTACTCATACGGGTGCTTGCATATCATCGATTGACCTAGACTATCTCCAAGTCGAGTAAAATTTTCATTCACTTGTTACAAAATCTCAGTCCCAAACCGAGTGGCCCTAAAGAGGACAAATTTTAAAACTCGGTTACATTACTAAGCGGCCTTTATGAGGTCAATTTTAAACATCGATCCTGTCACCAAGCGGCTCATGCGTAGTCAAATTTAAAACATTAGGAGGCTTTTTAGCATGCTTGTGACAACTCCCTCATGAAGGGATAAGAACCATCAGTCAACAATGGTTAACAGATTAGGACCTGACGTATGAAAGCCACGATGTCCTTTAATAGGACAGAGCAACAACGGGTACATGCGGAAGACAGCTTAAACTAGTAAAAGCCTGGCGACAGTAGCCTCAAGGCTTAGCCGATTTCATCACCATGACCCCCTAATAGGGGCAAGTGAAACCAATCAAGACGCACTATTTCTCAAAGATGGTAAGCCAATAAAACCAGTCCTATAGGCGGTATTCCATCAAAAGCATGCTGATGATTAAAAATTTTGAACTACCCGACAGAGGGGCTAATGATAAGTTTGATAAATTCGACCCAGAGAGAAGGTCCACAAATAAAGGCCCAATAAAATTCAGTTGGAAGCCCTTATTGATTTAGCCCAAAGATGGCCCAGGCACCGCAATTTATTTTGGTTTACATTTCTTATAATCGGCAGGAGGTTACAGGAACGGATATAACGGCCAAATAGTATCACAACGGTCCCAACATTATAAAAGGGACCCCGGGAAAAAGAGAGGAGGGATGCCAGAGAAGAAAGGAGAAGAGGCAAAAGAAGAAGGAAGAGAAAAAAGGATGATAGATTTTATCCTAACCCTTCCAGAAGCCATCTCTCCTACTAATTGGCCAAATCCCTTAGGGGTACATCAAAGTAAGGGATATCCATTTAGAGGATCTTCTATTCAAATACTTGGCCATCCTTTAGGAGCATTCAGTCATCTAAGACGTTTCTCAACAGGAAACACATCTAAAACGTCCCTCAACAGGGAATGCATCTAAACCGTCTTTTCACTGCGGTGCATTCAAACGCTCAATCTACCGCTACATATATTCTTCTTATATCTTTCTATTATTTTGGGAAGATATCTGACTTGAACGTCGGTGAATATTTGGTGAGAGTAATTTCCGTTATTCTCTGACCTCTCATTTTCAGTTGTGTTGCATAGGTTTTAAGTTCGAGGTTATGGTGACCGAATTCGCGTCAGATTGGCCCAAAATAAAAATCCAATTCGTGACTCCTAATCCGTGAAACAACCCAAATTCATAGAATATAACAATCCTCGTAACGAATAAACAAGATTATTTAAATCAACTTTCATTCTCAATTTAGTTATATTTTGAGTCACATCATTCATTTAAATATACATAATTTACGTATAATAAAATTCTAGTATCACAATAATATTTCATACAAGTACAAGAGCATAGTTCATATAAAATGCAGAAAGAGGAGAAACGGAGTTAGTTTTTGAATATTGATGTTTGGATATAAGCCGATTTGTAAAACAGAGCCGCCAAATAATCAACTGCCGTCAAGCATCGCTTTCCATGACTTCTGTTGACGGCCACTAATGATTAGCCCAGCCTTGACGTGGCAACCAACCAATCCGATAACGCCAACAAAAACAACCAACAATTACGGAGATTAATTTATTTAACGCCCACAAAAAACTTTAAAAATAAAAAAGAGGAAAAATGCAGAAATAAAAAAAAAAACAAAAAAGCAAAAAAAGCGGGAGAGAAACCGTGAAACGGGAAACGGGGCCCCGTAAGCGGGAAGTTCGTGGCGCGTGAGCCCTGTTCCAACCGCCAGCCAGTTTCGGTTGTGTCAGTTGCTTGCCCGCCGCCCACGCGCACCGTAAACGGCACCAGCGTTCTATCCTCTCCCGAGCCATCCACTCGACACGTTTCGCTGCTCTGACTCGCTTCTCTCTACGTGTCGCGTCCTCGATCCAATCTAACAATATAAATAAATATTCATTTAATTTTTAGTACTTATTTTTTTGGAAGTGATATGACAGTTATACCCTTTTTCGTTGAGAAAAATTTGCCGCTGGCTGATTGGCGGACGATTTTGTCTTTTGATCGAAGCAAGTGCAACCAACGAGAAGGTGGCCGTCGACCGGCAGTTTGGGACACGGATCGGTGGGACTAGTTTTGATTTTTATATTTTTTTAATTTTCTCATTTCAAATTTAAAATTAAAATTACATCTACAAATTTTAAGGACTAGTTTGAACAATAAAAACAATTTAGTTTAATCTAAAAGTGAGAAGATATTAAATATGATACTGATAAAGTAAATATTCTTTTTTATTATTTAAATTGATAAAAAAAATGGTAGAAACTTGCTTTATATTTTAATAATTTATTTATTATCAGTTAATTAATTATTTTATTTTTTTATATATAAATAATAATTAAAGTTCTCTAATCAAATTAACTATCCCTATAAAAAAGATACTAATGTTATTATAAAAAGTTGGTTGGCAATCAATCTTTCTCTTGAGTTTTTTTGATCGTTATATAATCGTGTGGCCTGAAACTGACGGGTTAATAAAATTAGATCAATTGATGGCGTTCTTTGTCCGATAAATTTATTGGTTTGGTTTGGTTGAACCCACCTAACATTAACTACTTTCTTCATTAGCACACTTTTCTCTTTCCATTTGCAGTTTTTAATTTAATTAAATGTTAATGACGTTGTTATAAAGGGAGGTAATTACAATAAAAGGCCGTAATTCAGCCATTAAAATAAAAGTAAATTAACTAATGACACTATAAAACTATAAATTTCTTTCTCTTTCTTCTTTTCTGGCTTTCTAGCCTTTTCCCTTACTGAGGCTGTTCCCCCTATCCCTCCTCTATCTCCTTCCACCGGAAAATCTCAATTCTCTCGCCGGAAAGAACTAGTTCTCTCTTCTACGCCGTCACAGCTTCCGTCTATCGGGAATACCCTGTCTCTGTTTATCACAGCGAGTTGCTCTGTTCTTTTTTGTCATTGTTCTGCACTTGGCCGTTTTGGCTTTGCAATACGAGATTTGGATCTTAGTGATTCGAATGGTTAGTTGGGGTTTTTTGGAGGATGAGGAGAATGTGATTGACGCTGATATTTTCTTTTTCAGAGAATGTAGACATTTTGATCTAGGGTTTGAATTCTCTTCGTCTTTTTTTTCTTGGGCGGTCGATTTCTTTAAGTGGAGGAAGACGGCGGTACACGAGGATAAGCTACAGAATAAGATGGTTTGTATGTTGTGTTTCTCTCTCTGCAATGATTCTGTGTTTACTTGCCCATTTCTTAATTTTGTACCCCCCCTCCCGTCCCGGGAATAAACGGAAAATGCATTTATTTTGCACGGATTTGTGGTTCAGATCTCGGCATTCTCTATTTCTGAGAGCTATCTGTCATTTTATTTTCATGTGTTACAACTCTGTAATGGTTGATGTATTTCTTCTTTAGTCTTTTAATTTTAGACGGAAATGTTGTTTTTCATGTTTTTGCCAATTCCGGGCTGTTAATTTGACCTTAGTTTCTAATTTCTGGTTTCCACCAACCATCTAGTTCGGCGATTTTCTGTATCAAGTTTGCTTCTCCTACGAGACGCTATTAATATGGATTGGTATGCCTTCTTCATTGTGCTGTGACTTTTATGTTTCGGTTGACTTTATATCATTATATGGAGAGTTTAGTCGTACGATTTTTTCTTTTTTTCTATTTTAGGAAGCCAATTATTTTGGTTTTCGAGTGAAATGTATACTTTTTTCTCCGTGGACTCCAAAATGGAAATAATACAAAAGGACCTGTATGCAGACTTTATCCCATAGAGGTTATCCTGTGTGCGGTCTTTATCCCATAGAGGTTATTTTAATTGACGATGTCAGGTCGCTTGACAATATCAAGTTTTGGGCTTCAATGTGATACAAATACCATTTGATGATTGTATTGGTGGCTGAAAATTTTCTAGATCGTTGTTGCTTACCTTCTCAAGTTCCAATGACAGACATGAAAGGCCAGGGCTTTTTTTGCGACCTCAATTTGTGGGAAGACAGGACATTCGTGTAAATCCAGTGATTTGACATGGATTAATGATTTTGTGCTAGAGTTATTGTTCGTTTAATCTGTTCAGGATTAAGAATCTTTTTTTATAGCACAGTGGTTGTTTTCAATTCAAAAAAATAAAATAAAATAAAATAAAGGTAGAAAAGTGAGGTATACCTTCCAAAGACAGATGTCTTAGGATCTCAGTGCATTATGAGGCTCTGATGGGAGGTTACTTATTGTCAACGGATGAGCTTTATAGGCTAAGATCATGGTAGAAAATCATTTGACCAGGAATTATAGTCAGTCACTTCTGTTTCTGGCTAATCTATCTGACAGTTATATCCGGGAAAGTGGGTGGTGTGAGGATGATGAGTTTGATTTAGAGGAATACATGAATGCCTGTGAAGTAAAATGTGTCTTCTTATTGCACTGGCAGAGTAGATATATGCTCTGGCCTTTACATTATAAAATATAGGAACATGCTTGAACTTTTATTGAGTGGATAGATATAGAATTTATGTGGGCAAGAAGCAAAGAAAACTGATTGATTAGATGCTTTATGAAGTTTTACCATGGTGTTTACTGTGATCTCTAGATGCCTTGTGGTTTTGGATTCATCTTGGAGTTGTTTAAGAACTTGCCAGGATTTCTATTTAACATTAGCATCAACAAAGTCTTGTTCTACTAAGTGGCGGTCAATTATATGGATATACTTTTGTCATTCCGCGCGGTTTGGTGCGACATTCTCCAAAAATTAATGCAAGACAAGGTGGTAATGACCTCGCTATGATTACTTGGTGCATCTGGAACATTTCCTAGCTTCATGTGATATCATTCTTAATTCCTCTTCCATTTTTCTTTTTGGAGTTGAAATCTGCAGGAAAGATGTTGTTGCCTGTTTTTTTACTCCTATAGTTCAAACATGTTACAGCTTCTGCTCAATTCAAATCAATGTGTGGTTTCTTTCTTTTCCTTTTGGTCCTTTGACAGATGTTACATGAAGTTTAACAAACTATGTGACATAGAGCTTGTTAAGCAGCAGTGATGAACTCTAGTTAAAACTTAGACATTCTTATTTGCCATCAGTTTCAGTAATTGCTAACTTTTCTTGTTTTAACAGGTGGAAGGAAGAGGTTATCTGTCTAAAGAGGCTAAAAATAGTTTGGAATTTCTGAAGCAGAAGAGGCTTCAGCGAATGAAATCAGATACCATCATTGAGAGTGTAAGTGCTGCTGACATGATAGCCAGGAGTGGAGGAGATGCTCTGAAAACGTCAGCATCATGTGGTTATAGATTACATGGTCGTGCAGATTCATTTTCTCAACTTAATGCTGCTGCAAATGGGAATGATTTCTCTTCAAAGCACAAAGTGGGCAAGTTTAGCATGACTGATTTTGATTGGATTGACAAAGTTCCAGAATGTCCTGTGTACTATCCAACAAAGGATGATTTTGAGGATCCTTTAGTATATCTACAAAAGATCTCTCCAGAAGCTTCAAATTATGGTAATGCCTGATTTGATGATTATGTTCTCCGTGGCATGATTTTTAGTAGAGATGTATTCTAGAACTTTTGGACATGGAGAAAAATTCCATTTATTGCTTTTACCATGTCGAAAATATATCTTCTAAAATAGTCAATTATTGTATAAACAACACTGAAAATGGACAATTTGTGATGAATTGTCATAAGACCAAAAAAAAAAAAAAGAAAAATTCGTGGGATTGGTTAATCAAGTTGAGACTTGAGAAAGATATGGAACATTGCAACTATTACTTACCCCCAAAAATCATACCTATTTAGAATCCGAAAATTATTTTCTGTTCTGCATTGAAAACAACTTAAACGCAGTGAAGCATCTCCACCACTCACATACTTTTTTTCAAGTAACCACAAATGAAATTAATGCAAACTTGTGTAGACTAACAGACAAGTTTTTTGATAAGTACCTTCTCAATATTAAGTACAACATTTTACATGCAATTTGATGCTTTACACTCTTGGTATTGATTTCCGTTGAACAATGGCATCATAATTCAGGTATTTGCAAGATTGTATCTCCTATAAGCGCTTGTGTTCCTGCTGCAGTAGTACTCAAGAAAGAGAAATCTGGTTTTAAGTTTACAACAAGGTTACAGCCTCTCCGTCTCGCTGAGTGGGATACTGACGACATGGCCACCTTCTTCATGAGTGGAAAGTGAGTTTCTGTACCTAATTTGTGGATGATGGGGATAAGATCGTATCATATTCTTAGTTTTGAGGGAATTTGTATTGTTTCAGAAACTATACTTTCCGTGATTTCGAGAAAATGGCAAACAAGGTATTTGCTCGTAGATACTGTAGTGCTGGTTGTCTTCCAGCATCTTTCATGGAAAAAGAATTTTGGCATGAAATAGCCTGTGGGAAGATAGAAACCGTTGAGTATGCATGTGATGTTGATGGTAGTGCCTTTTCATCTTCTGCTGGTGATCAACTTGGAAAAAGCAAGTGGAACTTGAAGGTGTTACTTCATTTGTTTAATTTTTTGTGCTTTTTTCTTATTTCTTATCTTTTACCAATCATCATTAT
This sequence comes from Nepenthes gracilis, assembly GCA_033239525.1. Lineage (NCBI taxonomy): Eukaryota > Viridiplantae > Streptophyta > Magnoliopsida > Caryophyllales > Nepenthaceae > Nepenthes > Nepenthes gracilis. The sequence goes on from BSYO01000031.1 coordinate 13,887,498, forward strand.
TACTTATTGTGTCAAAGTCAAGAAGATAAAGAATTGTTCATCCTTAGTCTAAAATTTCTGAATTCTGACATTTTCTTCTAGTGATCGAAGCCCAGATCCCAATTATCCTGCATCTGCTGTATGGATCATTTTCCTTTCTTCACTTTTGTCAAGGGCCTAGCATTTATACTTGGTGGGCTGCCAATTCCTTCTGGACAAATCTCACTGGGGCGTCTTTGAACTATCACCTGTATCTTCCTTACTGCATTCATCTCCATCAAGTCAATGCACATCTAAAGTTTGGTTGGTGTATACACCCCATAATGAATGCCCTTCCAGTCCTGCTATTTGACATTAATATTGATTTGTTATATCCTTACATGATTGCCAGGAATGGTGGCACACACCAGTTGCTGTGATCTCAGCCTTGCCACAGCAATTGTACGTGTGTGCTAAAAACTGAAGTGTTTTTGCTTATTAAATTGCCATACCGTGCGGAATATTAAAGCCAGTGTTGCAGTAGATTTATAATTATATTCCAAGCTTCTATCCATCTTTTCTTTCTAGATTTTGCATTTCAGTTTTCTCCATGTGTTTTATTACCACTCCCCTTTTAGTTTTTCTCTCTCTTAAGCACGAGGATGTTAGTGAGTGCCTGGTTGTCTGGCAAAGGCTACTTTGGTCAATGTTCTGCACATTGTATTTGCTGACAGTGTTGGTCAATGAGCTTGATGTTGTCTTTTCAATAAATATTTCTTCTCATTAAATTGATGTTTGCTGCCATCTGTTTCATTGCATTTCTTTTCCGAGATCTGAAAGGGAGAGCATGTTTTGGATTTGTACTTTTAGGTCTTCCTTGCTATCCCCAACACATTTTAATTGTTCTGGTATTGTTTCTATTAAATGCATTTTTTTCATTATTTGTTTGCTTTATTGTGTTTGATGTGTCCAAAAGCTTCTATGCTATGTTTTTTTTTTCTGTTTTGTGGTTCCAGGGACTTTCACGACTACCCAAATCTGTACTGCGACTGTTGGAAACTCCAATTCCAGTAAGGGCATTTGATTTCCCCCGGTTAAAATTTTCGTACTTCTGTTGCTACAATTCCTTGGGAGCCCTTTGACAATGAACATATTGCAGGGGGTGACTGACCCTATGCTTTACATTGGCATGCTCTTCAGCATGTTTGCTTGGCATGTGGAAGATCATTTTCTGTATAGGTACAAATTCTGGATTATCATTCAGTGGTCTTCATGAACTCACTTTGAAGTTATTTCTTCCACAGTTTCACTGGTTGCATTGTATGTGGAAGATCATTATCTGTTACATGTTCTTTGATTATCCTTAAGTGTTTTTCATGAATTCAGTTTGAGGTTATTTCTTCAATATTTTTACTGGTTTTCCTCACAGTATTAATTACCACCACTGCGGAGCATCAAAAACTTGGTATGGCATCCCTGGTAATGCAGCTTTGCTATTTGAAAAGGTTGTCAGGGATCATGTGTATACTAAGGACATTTTGTCAACTGATGGAGAGGATGGAGCATTTGATGTACTTCTGGGGAAAACAACTTTGTTTCCTCCAAGCATTCTGTTACATCATGGCGTCCCTGTCTACAAGGCTGTACAAAAACCTGGGGAATTCATAATTACATTTCCAAGAGCGTATCATGCAGGTTTCAGCCATGGTAAGTTGCACTGCCCGTTGAGAAGAACGTGAGTGTTTGATTGGATGGAATGGTCCCCTCCCAAAAAAGAAAATAAAGTAACTCACTTTCTCTTATTGTATGCCCTAGCCCCACTAAATTTAATGATTAAAGTATTTGCCTTTTCCATTCCATGATTACTGTCATAAGCATACGAGTGTTACATGTAAGTGTCCTTCAAATTCAGGATTTAATTGTGGTGAAGCGGTTAACTTTGCAATTGGTGATTGGTTTCCGTTGGGAGCAGTGGCGAGCCGGCGCTATGCACTTCTTAACAGGGTGCCTGTACTGCCCCTTGAGGAGCTTCTCTGTAAAGAAGCAATGCTTCTGCACAGAAGTTTGGAACTTGGACATCTGGAGTATTCACCCACTAATTTAGTCTCTGAATGTTCCATTAAGATTTCTTTTGTGAGACTTATGAGATTCCAGCATCATGCTCGCTGGTGTCTAACCAAGGCAAGGGTCTGCCTCGGTGTTTCAACACATTCCCATAGTACAATTTTATGCAGCCAGTGCAAGCGTGACTGTTATGTTGCGTATGTCAACTGCAGCTGTTTGTTGCATCCTGTGTGCCTTCGCCATGGTATAGGCAAATTTCAGCATTCGTATTCCTTAACTATGCTTTTCATGACCATCCATTCTCTGATTTAAATTCTTCAATGCAGCAATTGAGTCAGAAATCTTACCTTGTGGTGGCAGTGGTACTCTGTTCTTAAGGGATGATCTTTCCAAAATGGAAGATGCAGCAAAAAAATTTGAACATCAGGACATAATAGTAGAGGAGATCCAACAGCTTGTAAAAAATGAGGATTTCGATTTTCTGTCAAGTATGTTCCCATGTACCGGAGAAGATGGATGTTCTCCATATTGTGATTTGAAGCTTGACACCATTGAGGTTCAGCCGAAAAAACTTGAGTTTATTCCTAACAATGAGGTTCCTACAACCTCTGGTACAGAAAATATTAGATCTAACGCATCCTTGTCAGATAGTTCACCTTCTTCTGCTGCTTCAACTCATTGTTTCTTGCAAGGATATGTTAACAATACTTCCTTTCACAACAATGTATGATTAGCTTTTCCATTCATTCAAATGGGTTGTTTGTGTTTTGTTAATCTAGAATTCTCTTGCCGGTCAACCTCCTCTTGTAGACGTTAATCTGGTTCCTCTGTCTGCAGGCACAGAACCATTCTAGCTTTAATGTAGCAAAGAATTTTGAAGAGGTGTCCCACAGCACCTGTGAATCTTCTTTATCCTCTTTGTCAAATAATAAATGCTTGACCTCCAACAAGGGAAATGTACATGGAACTGAAGTTATGTCTCTGGTGAATCAGTGCAGTGATGATTCTGATTCTGATATTTTCAGGGTCAAACGTCGATCTTCTGTGAAAGCAGAGAAAAGGCAATTTAAGGATGCAGTGAGTTCGGACCATTTTGAACATCAGGTGTGGTTGAGCGATTTCTACACTCCATTAAGGGGAGGGGGAGCTACTTTGCCCATCTTACAAGGATATTTTGCTTGTGTATTTACTGCCTTTACATTCTTATTTGAGTCATGTCTTAGAAACATTAGTTGACATTTGACACAATATCAAAAGGAATGGAATATGCTAATACATATGAGAAAGGTGAAAATACTCCACCCATATATGTCTTCAAATGAAATTGAGACTGCAGAAAATAAAAATTAAAAGCTTACTTCAATATGAAAATGAAAATTAGCTTGCTTGTTTGGTCTTTTGGGAGTATTCCAGCAAGTTTCCCTACAATGAGTTTAGTTTTGCTGCTATTTAAGTTAATCTACGTGAATGCCAAAGTAAGGTTGCATGTGTCTGTGTGCGTGTGTGGGTGTGTATGACTTCAGGGGCTGAAACGACTGAAGAAACTTCAACCAGAAGGAAGGTTTGGGGAGGTGTTACTGCTACAAGGATGCACAAAAAATGGATACAACAGGGGCCATGCTAGCTCTAAGGATGCTGCAAGGGATAGCGATAGGTCCGCTGGAGGAGCAGCTGCCCTCGTATCCATTAACTTGAAGAGAATGCCCGAAGAAGAGAGAATAGTTATGCAGAGAGAGCGTCACTCCAATGCAAGATTTGGGAATGAAGTTGGGAAGATGATGCCTGACCCACCCCCCTTTAAACACCTCACCTTTTAGAGGTCCACCGCTCTTGTATCAACACTACATTTTAGCCGGAAAGAGAGAAAATGGTTCCAAAGCATCTCCTGGCGGCTCACTTTGACTAACTCCAATACTTCTCTGATGGGTTTCCAATGAAACCGTAATTCAACTATGGAAGCAGCGGAAAAAAAAAGGATTAACCACTTCTAGAGGACTTGAAGATTCTTTTTTGTGCAGGCCTTAAATTGAGGCCACTTGCTCGACTGTCGGATAATTCTTCCAAGTTTCAGGTCGCTCAGGGTGTTTTTGGGGACCTTGCTGAAGTTTGGAAGAGTAGAATGTGGGGTAACTGATTTTCAATCATTCAATGTAAATTTTCTTGTTTTTTGTTGGTGAAAGCCCGGGGGACTATTTCCACCGGCCCCTCAGTGTGCAGATTCTTGTCTGCTGCTTCCATTGCCCGGGGGCTCTGTGTTCCTTTCATTGTAGTTACACAAGGCAAGACATTGTTTCTCTCAGCACTTTAATAAAATGATGATTCATCATTCTACTCAATTTTACTTCTATTTCTAAATAAATAAATGGAATGTATTTTTTCCCCCCTTTCATTCTGCCAAGATTTATTTATTTTTTTCATTTGCTCAAAGATTTGATCCGACTTTATATGAAATCTGATATTGATCAGTCTAGTACAGCAATACGGCCTATCTAAGAAATGCAATAGTTGTGACTTAAGTAAAGGAAACTTGAGCAGTTGATCAGGATGTTGTCCCATTAAACATAAGATCAATATTACAGGTTCATTATCCTGAGTTTGTTATTAATTTATTCTTGTGTGGATTCACTGATATAAATTTATAGATAAAATACTATGTCATTTGAAGGATCTCTTTCATATAATTCTCTTCAGCAAATTATCATAATATTATTGTTAGAATGTAAAAGCTTATTAATAAATTTTAAAAAATAAGACACTATATTTGATAAGGAGTTAGTTTTGTAGATAATAAAAATTCTTATAAGGTGGTATATTATGTGCTTCAAAAATATTATAACTATATCTTTATATGCTTAACTTCCAAACATCCACGCCCCAAACCCTCCCCCCCCAAAAAATGAAAAAATAAAAGAAGAAAGAAAGAAAACTCAATCCATCTATTGAGGACTCAATAAACCACAAAATTATGGATCAAGAATCATAGTTTTGTAGAAGAAAGAATGAATGTTGAGTAATTTCGGCTCTTTGTCAAAATAATGACAGGCAAGCAAACAGGCCATATCATCAAAGAACCTAAAACAGCACATCATATCATATTCAACTGGTCAGCACAATTACACTTGGAGTGCATGTATGCATTGCAGTACAGAAATCATCACAAAATCATCTAGCAAGAGAAATAAAGGAAGAATGCAGACAAAAGTTAAGTGACTTTACAAGAGAGACAGAGAAGTGATTTTGAAAGGACACTTTTTTCTGTATTTAGCTCTTTTTAATTACTAGAGGAGATAGATGGTCCCCTTTAACTAAATGTGAACTCCTCTCGTATTCAAACATAAGATGAGACAAGGTAATAAAGTTAGAAGAAGGTGAATTAAATAATGATGGTGACTGTTGACTATGTGTATATGGTCCTGGTGGTGCCATGTCCTCCTCCTAGTTGGGTCTTTTCTATCTTAATCTAATTATATAGTTTATACCACATATTTGACTATGTACATAATATACTCTGACAGATACTGCTAACAAATTAACTTACTCTGACAGATATTTTACTATATACATAATATATTCTGACAGATACTACTAACAAACTAATTTACTAGCAAATTTAACTTATAATATCTATGTATTTAATCATAATTAATAATCATAGGTATCGACAAGATCGATTCCTTTGAAAATTTGTGATTTTAACTTTGTTGAAGTCATTTCTTTGAAATGGATTATTTGTTTAGTCCTTTACTTTTGTTTTTTAGCTGCTCCATTCTTTCTCATGCAGGAGCATTGACCCATATAAACCCTGCAGATGGAGAAGAAAACAACTCTACCTTGTTTTATCTATAATTTACCTATTGTGATACCCTAGAGGTATATTTTTCAAGTTATGTGACGAATCCTATTAGAAATAGTCATTTTTGGTGGCTGAATGTCTTGAGAAAGAGATATTGGCAGATAGTAGGATGTATATGACCACAAGCGCATCCTTAATTTGTTATCCACAAAAGTTGACCACCAGTTGACATGGTCACCATGTCGAGGTGCTATCTGTTGGACCATCTAATTATTAGGTAATTATCACCTTTTTGGATTCCCCTTAACGGGGCTGGTCATGGGCTTGTGGGCCACAAGTTACATACTTGGCAATAAGTGTAACTAGGTACATGTTAGCTTGTTCTCATTAGATACTAATTTTATAAGATCTGAATCTTAATTTGATATATGATGTTAAATAGAAATAAATAAGTAGATTATTGAGGATTATTGCAAGTTCAAGTGAAATCCAATGTCGACCGTAGTAGTAAAAGCTTGAGCGACAAATGAGCCACATATAAACGTATTTGAGGTAGTATTTCTATACCTTGAGGGGCGTTGAAGGACGTTTGTACACATTTGTTCTAGTAGTCTTGCACCTGATATGTGCCTTGCGTACTCAAGTTGAATTAGTCATCACGCCTAATATGCACATAATTAGAAAACTTGTGCTAGTTTGTTATTTAAGGTATTTCTAGTACTTTTTAGCTCACTCTTTCAAGTTTTCGGACAGAGGAAAAAGAAGAAAAAGAGAAATGAGTTTTGAAGCAAACTCTTGTAGGATTACTTGAAATTAAGTAAAGGCAAATGAATTCCAAGCCTATCTTTTTATTATTTTTTAAAGATAAAAAATTTAAATTTCTTCTTTATATTGTTTATATTCCAAGATTTTATATTTTTAGTCATATCTAAATAGTTATCTTTATTTCTTTTGATATCTAACTTGTTTGCTTGTTTTTTATTCCTAAAATTTCTTATATTGTAAAATTATTTGTTTATTGCTCATGAAAATTGTTGAAAGTCTAAAATCGTTGAAAAATTCCTCTTGCATATGCAATAATTTGAAAAAGCAACTTTTTGCTTGCTCTTCATCTTTTGCAATAATTATATTAAATTTCTATAACTAAGTTTATGAAAATTTATTCTGCTTCTATTTTTTTTTTAAAATTATTTCAAAGAGATTTTTATATTAATTTAAAATAAATTGATAAAAATATTATGTCATAATATATTATTGTCCCAACATACGGGCCCATATCATAATATATGAAGATAATGCCATGTGTGATCGAGTAATAAGGCAAAAGGGGAAAAGAACGGAGAAAAGGGGTTATAATAGCGGACACGCCGTCGTGAAAGGGAAGGTTATAGAGATGACGCTCTCATATAGATACGGCTCTTCCGTCCCCATTTCAAGCCTTAGTGCCCAGCAATTCCTTTAAATAAGTTCACCAAAATATGATTTAATATATAGAATAAAATGTAAACCGATATTGTATATATATTTATTTACTTTATTTATTATTATTATTTATTATATACTGATTATGGTTATGTATTTTGTATTGTTATTTATTTACTTTCTAACATCTTGATTTGTCTTACTTTACTACTCTTTAAGATTAGTAGACTCTGCCTTTTCAAAAATATCAAACCGATAGATATTTTCGTTGGGGGAGGAAAGTGAGATTAGAGTGCAATATATTACATCTTGGCCAATCTATAGGGATGATATATAGACCGTTCATCTACGAGTTTAAATAGTAAAATATGATTTGATATATAGAATAAAGTGTAAACCGATCTTGTATATATATTTGTTTGCTTTATTTATTATTATTTTTTTTTATTATGCATTTATGATATTGTTCTTTGTATTTTGATTTGTCTTACTTTGCTACTCTTTAAGATTTGTAGACTCTGCCTTCTCAGAAATATGAAACCGATGGATATTTTCGTTGGGGAGGAAAGTGAGATTAGAATGCAATATATTACATTTTGAAGTTGTTGAGAAGAAAATAATTTTAGTATTTTTATATGCATTTTGATATGTATTGTATATAATGATGGCATGAGTATGCAGTCATTATCTTGAAATCTAGAAATTGAGCAAGTTTGCAACAATGGAGGTCAAATTTAAGTAAATCTGACCATGGCTACGTGGCTTGTCATTCTTTTCATACAATTATTTTAGGAGTGACGAATAATAAAGATTTAGTATAATATTTTAATCTCAATTTTTTTTTATACTATAAAAATATTAGAAGGACTGAAATATAACACTAACCATCAAAAACAGGAAGAAATTAATCACTCATTAAAACAATGCTTTATTTAAATATGTGCGTGCAAATCGTATTAATTTCGTATTATCACAAACAATATATATATATGTTTAATTAAATTCTAAAAAATAAATCCTTATTTATTTTTAAATATGTTGTTTAGTGTTCAGTAAAATTCGTTTCATGTCAATTTAGATTTCCTTTAAATAAGAGCTCCCCTGTGTTCTGAAACCGACGCCACCGCGCTCTGAAATCGCTCGATCGTCACCGCTACAGCTGAACTCTCTCTCTGGGAAGAAGACGACACAATATGCAGTGTTTTTCTTCCCTTTGCTATTTTTAAGGAGAAATGAGGATTGCTTCGCGTCGTTTTGGTTTCTCCTCCAATCAAACGCGTCGTTTGGTTCATTGTCCTTGAACAGACCCAATCCTGGGGGCCCAATCATTCTTTTGCCGGTCCAGCTCTCATTTTTTGTGTTAGATATTTTTGCCCCCACTTTTCACGGGTGGCTCTACTTCAACTTGTGTCTCAACCCATTTAAATAATTTTAAATGGCACGAATTATAATTATTCGGTCTTCATTGTGCGTACCTTTCTTAAAAGATATAGATTATGACGTTATGTTATCAGTGAGTATTAATCACCACTAAAAACATATAATTAATAAGATTACAAATTTATTAATTGATTTAAAAATTCAGGTATTACAAATTATAAAATCATCACTTGATTTACTAATATTTCTATCCCTTCCATCAGCATGTTGTTTAGATGTTTTGAGTATGCTGAAAAGGTATGAGATTTCTTGCAATATCATTATTCCTCTACAAATTTTGTGCATCAATATCAAATTATGGAGAATTTATATAATGAAAAGTAAGAATCAGATCAGTTTATCGGTGAATTTTATTCTTAGATGGGTTACCTATGAGATCAATTGATACTAATGGTACCTCAATGGGAATATCCCACTAAATTCAAAAAGTTTGTTGAGTATCATAATAGCCTTTATTTAACTCAATTTTTTATGACTTTTCGTAATGATCTTGAATCAACTTAGGCTTTATTATTACACCGTCATCGTTACCCTTCTCTTGATAATGTCATTGCTAAAACTTATTTTTAAGGGGACACAACGTTATACCAAGTGATTACAACAAGCAGATAAGGTTCTTTCAACACTATTCTATAAACAAACCGGTTATAAATTCTCAAACTTCGGCTCACAACAACAGGATGACTTTAATTATATTTATAATTATTATCAAGCACGAGGCCACATCAAAAATAATTGTCCTGAGAAAAATATCAATATCAAAAATAGGGATCAACTTCCTTCTGCACTACTACTATTATTGAGACTAGTTTTGCACCACTAAACTCTGCCTCTTAACCCACTCTTCTCTATGCGGATGATCTCAAGGTAATTGTCAATCACGTTTTATCTCGTATAGGTTATTTTATTATCTCTACCATATCTGTCGCCTTAGGTAATATTGATTGGATAATTAATTTTACTTTCTATAATTAAATGACTTTCGATCCATCCCAATTTCCTACAAAAGATATTGTGTCCCATGTACCCACCATCCATACCGCTAATGGGTCTCACATGCATGTTAGTCACATTGGTTCTATCTCTATGCCATCACTCTTCCTTTCAAACACATATTTTGTACATTCTTCATCATATTTTCTATTATCAGTAAGCTAATTATGTGACTTGTGTTCAAAATATTTTTTTTTCTCATAGTTGTGACGTGTAATATTTCTAAAAAGGTGAACTCATTGGGACAAACTATAAGGCTGGATTCCTCCTAAAGCTAAATACACTTTATTTCCTATCACCTTGTGCTACATATGTTGCTCTTCATTGTGGATCTTCCAAATCCATTCAACTATAGCATGCTTGTCTTGGTTATCCCTTATCCAACAAAATTCAACTATTAGTATCCACTAGTTGTTTATGATATGTTGAAAATGAAACTTTTGAATGTATGTCATGTAATATTGGTAACACGTTAGGTATTGCTTTTTAATAATAATGACTCTATTTCGTTTGCTCTATTTGATCTTATTCATTCTAATATCTAGAGTCTTACACCTATTCGCACAAAGGGGGATCTAAACAATTAGTAATCTTTGTGGATAATTTCTCTCACTATACATGTATTTATTTTATGTATAGTTGCTCTCAATTGTCACAAATTTAACGAGAGTTTTCAACCATGATATTCACTCAATTTGCAAAACACATCATAATATTTTAATCTATTAATGTTAATGAATATTGTGACTCTTCCTACTTTAACACTCTTAAATCCCATGGTATAATCCTACAAAATTATTGTTTTGATATTTTTCAATAAAATGGTCATGTGAAACTAAATTTGATTATATCATCAATATTGTCAAGATCCTTCTTATCTTTGCAGCTCTTCCCATAGATTTTTGAGAGAAGTTGTCCTTACTACTATATATGCTATCAATAATTTTTCTTCCTCCATCATCAAAAATCAAACTCCTTATGAGTATACTTTTCAGAAGAAAAGCCCAACTACAGCCTTCTTCTCATTTTTAGGTGTGCTTATATCATATCCTGAAATTTAATAGGTTTAATTATTTATTATTTATAAAATTAAAATTTTAAAATTTGGGTGTAACAAACTAAAATATAGAACCTAACAAAATCAAATCCATATAGAACATTATCAAATAACTATCCGAACAATATAAATACGACTTATTCTAAAACATTGCAAGAAATGTATCTAACCAAAATCACAACTCATTTACTTATTTATATACATATATCCAATGGTCCTCATTACACCATCCAAACAATAAAGAAAAACAACCAATACCATCTAAATTATAACAAATGTTAAACCCCATTGGATTACAAAACGCCACGTCAAATCTCGTTCGACTCTTGCAAGGGAATCCCAGCCCTCCACAAATCGGAATGTGGTACTGCACTGAATCTCGCCCAACTCCTGCTGCAGGTCCAAATCTTCTACTCTGAAGGAAAAAAAAATAGAAAATATAAGTTCAAGGCTCAGTGAGTATCATTATATATATGTATGTCATAAATAATTATCAGAAGTAGGTAGAAATCAGAAATGTAACTCGGGACATAAAATCCAAAGCCAGAATAACCGCCAAATCCCATGGCACTATCCCACTGAAACTTGCTCATAACAAATCATGCTCTAGTACCCTTCGGCACATAGCCTGAGGCCAATGATTTACACACACAAATGGAGACTAAATTCCCCAACTGCATATCATAGAGTTACATTTTTGGCCTGCAGCTCTCGGCTATTTCATTTCATTGGCTTCCTTAACCCGATTACATTTTAGGCATGCAACTCTCGGCCATTTTATATCATTGGCTCTCGACCTCACTATATTTTAACACTATAACTCTCGGTTATTTTATATCATTAGCTCCATTATTTGGACTATATTTTAGACATGTAACTTTTGGTCAACTTATATATTAGCTCTCGGCCCAACTATATTTTAAGCCTGCAACTCTCGACTATTTTATTTTATTGGCTCTATTAGCCTAACTACATTTCAGACTTGCAGCTCTCGACCATCTCATATCATTGGCTCTTAACTCAACTATATTTTAGGTCTGTAACTCTTAGTTATTTCATATTATTGATTCTCGACCCGACTACATTTTAGACTCACAATTCTCGACCATCTCATGTCGTTGGTTATCAACCTGATTATATTTTTAGACTTGTAACTTAAAACCATTACATATCATTGGTTATTAACCCATTATATTTTTAGGCCTACAACTCTCGACCATCTTATATTAGAGTCTCGAACTCCCCTATCCCCATGCATATATCGACCAATTAGGGTCTCGAACCATTATGGTCTCACACATACATAGACCCACTGGGTCTCTGGCCCTGCCCATTTTTCATACAAACATAATGATATAAAATATGCATGTAAAATATATTAAATACAAAAAAAATCAGAAATAAGATGAGAGGATACTTGTCTTGACTTTATTCTAAACAGGGTTGCCAAAAGGATACTCCAAAGAACCCAAATCATGGATTTCTCTCTCCTCTACGCGCACCCTTTCTCTCTCTCCTACCGCGTCATTCCTCTACCTCTCTTTTGATTTTTTTTCCTTTGCCGATGGTATTTTAGCCTAGACGATGGCGCCGGTCTTGGCGGTAGCAACCCAGTGATGGCGACGATAGCGATGGTGGCACATGCAATCCTGTCGACGTCTCTCTCTCTCTCCACCGTGCCTCATATATTCAAATCCATCAAAATTTCAACCGATTCTACAAAATTGGTACATACAAACACCAAATCGATATCAATAAAAAGATATTAAGGATTTATTTGCCTCGATCTTACCCATTTCCTCCTACAATAGTAGTGGCAATTTTGTTTCGGTTCACGATCTCCTTCCCATATTCACACCAGTGTACAAAATGGGGGAAAAATCATGGAAAGGGTTTTGTCAGCTTTCATTCCTGACATCAGCTTCTCCCACAAAGGCGGGGACGGTAGCCCTGCTCCGGCTTCCCCTTCCTCTCCTTTTTTCCTCTCTTTCTTCTTTCCCTTTCTCTTTTGTTTATTTATTTTTTCTCTACTTTCTTTTTCTTTTCTGCTACGCCGCCCGACTCCTTGCCCCCTTATAATAATAATAATAATTATTATTATTATTATATTTTTAATCTAATTTCACCCAAAAATAATCAATTTTACTCAAAATAAATTTGATAAAAATTTAAGATATTACAGCTTATTTTGTCCTTCAACTCCATGAATATCATAAACTTAAATATCATGCTCATTTGTATTGATTTCTTGGATATGACATTGAATATTAGAGATACCATTGCTTTGATCCTATCTTTAATCAATTTCGTATCTCTCATCATATTATTTTTACTAAACATAACATGTTCCACAACTTATCCATTTCTCTTGTCTCCATAAACATCTATAACATCTTCATTGAACTAATCCCTGGTTTACTTTTTGATTCTATTATTGGTGTAAATCCCATCCCTAATCATCCTTCATCAACCAACACTTTCCTTATTGGTACTACCAAGGAAGGTGACTAGCCACTGGTCCTTCACACTGCAATCCGCCACTCTACAAGGGTTACTGCACCTGATGCTCATTTACGTGATTATCATTGCTATTTTACTCTCATCTCATTATATGAACCCAACACTAATAACAAAGTAAGTTCCTACCCTCAGTAGTAACAAGCAATGATGGAAGAAATCTACACCCCAGAGAAGAATTATACATGTGACTTGGTTGACTTGTCTCTTTGAAAGTCCATTGTTGGAAGTAAATGGGTCTACGAGATGAAAACAAAATTGATCACCTTATTGAATGTTATAAAGCTCACCTGATTGCCAAAATCTTTACTCAAGAATACAGAATTAAGTACGAAGAGATGCTTGCTCCAATAGATCATCTTACCTCCGTTCAATCGTTTATTGTAGTTATTTTGATTTGAAAATAGTGAGATTTTTAAATAGATGTTAAAAATGCCTTTCTTAATAGTTTTCTCACAGAAGAGGTGTATATGTAGTCTCTTTTAGGATATGCTCATTTTCCTCATAAAGTTTTTCGTCCATGTTGGGCTTTATACGGATTTAAACAAGCTCTAATATTTTAGTTTAACAAATTTAGCACTATCGTTGCTCTACTTGGATTCATTGGTAGTCCCTTATGATTCTACTTTATTTATTCATAAGATAAAAGCGGATATTATTCTCCTATTTTTTTATAGTGATAATATAATTATTATTGGTAATAACATTATAGGTATCCAGAAGTTTTAGATTTTTTTGAGCAATTAATTTGAAATGGATGATCTTGGTATTCTTACTTTTTTGGCCTCAAAGTTTCTCAAGATATACTTTTTTTCTCAGACAAGATATACTTTTGATCTCTTATCCTATTCTAGCTTGACTAATAATAATATTACTTTAGCGCTCCTAGAACCTAATATTTGTCCTACTCTACATTAGGGTACTCTTCTTATTAATGCAATGTAGTATCATTAACATGTTAGAAGTCTATTTAATCTTATGAACACTTGTCATAATATTGCTTATATAGTTTATCTTGTTAGTCAGTTTATGAAAACTCATCACTCTACACAATATGTTATTGTCATTTAGATCCTTTGGTATGTTAAAGGATCTTTATTTCATGGGTTTCATTTCTTTTTTGCATTCATTCCCTTAGCTATAAGCTTTTTTTTTTATACTGTTTTGGCCAACAATCCTCTTAATTGATGCTTTACTACTAGCTGTTATTTCTTCTTGAATATCTCGCTCATCTCATGGCATAATGAAAAGCAATCTGTCACTACTCGCTCTATTGATGCTTTACTACTAACTATTATTTTTTCTTGGATACCTCGCTCATCTCATGGTATAATAAAAAGGAATCTGTCACTACTCACTCTAGTATTGAAATCAAACATCGTGCCTTGATTGATGCCATTGTAGAAGTACTATGGCTTTGTTGGCTCTTAGAAGACATGAAAGTTACACATGCTCGTGCAGTTACACTACACTGTGATAGTCAAGGTATAATTCAAATTGGTTATAATAACTTTTCCCATAAACATACCAAACCTATTGAAAATGACTATTCGTTCATTTGTCATCGCATCAAACATTGCAGCTTAAAACTATGCTACATTCCATCAACTAATCAACTTGTAGATATTGTCACGTTTTTGATCTAGAAATCTTAATTTACTTTAATCGATTATTTGAATCGACATTAAAATCAGGCTCTAAATTTAAGAACCAAAAACTTAGTTAGTTTTACTAACCAATATCAATCTAAAATTAATATACCTAGATACAAACTTGCATCAAATACTATCAAATGGTTTGAATAATGATATAACAATCAAATATAGAATCCAACACCTAAAAGTGGCTCTAAAATTTTACAATTATTTGATATTTAACAATAAATAAAGAAAAATATTTTAATTAACTTCAAAGTATTTATCCAATAACTTTAAAAATATACAGAAACAAATTTAAATAGCGTCATTGGTTGGTGGCTACATACAACACTAACAGAAACTAACAAAAATTATCAATCTTGAAACATTGAAATTACATTATAAAGATCTAAACATTTTAAAGCTACTTTTTCAAAAGCTTTTCCCTAATCCTAACTTTTTGTAAGAGCTCACTAATTTTGAAAGTTAGCAAATAATGGTAAGAGTGAGACTAACACTTAAATAAAGTATATATAATTTTTATAAGTGAATATATATCGAATAAACATAATAAGAATAATTTTTATGAAATTTTATGAATTAGAAATAGAATTACATGTATGTAAAGTATAATTGATTTAATTAGAAAAATAACACATGTATGAACATTTAAACAAAAAATACTCTGGGATTTCAAGAAAAATTAGTAATAAAGGAAGAAAGGATTTAAATATATTTATATTTATTTGATTTTAACAAAATATTACTAGAATTCCGTTACTTTTGATATTCTTCTTGTTCTTTTCTTTTCTTCTCTCTTTTTTCCTTTTTTATTTTTCTCTTTTCTCTTAAAATTTTAACACAAATGAGCCGAAATTGGCCAATGGGTCTATTTATAGATAATTGATACACGTGCGCTAGTTAGGCGTCACTCGGGTGTAGAGGCTAATTCCAAACTGTGCATAAACATGCCTTAAACGTTCATTAGATGCTAATATTTTGATATAAAAATATACAAGCCCCACTCGAGCACAGCATAGGAGTAAGTATTATGTTGAACGTCACTTGGCCTAACATTTTTTCAATCTAATAATTAATTTTTTATATGTATTCATAATTAATATTAAAAAATTTATTAATTAAATTAAATTTAAAATTATTCAAGTAAAATGTATATGATATTATTGGCAAATCCCATTCTGCCACCCTATTTATGATTTGATTTCAAAGCTCAAACTGACATCTACACGACTACCTCAACTTTGAGAGGACATGTTAATTTATTTACATTAATATAATATTGTAAAATAGCCTATATGATCACTTTCTCACTAATCTTAGGAATAATCTATAATATTTTCTAATATTCTATTACCATGAATGTATATCATCCTCTATAAGTACTCTTCTGTACTACTATGATAAAGCAAGGGAATACACACGATAAAGATTTGTTGATACCCTTGTTAATGTGTATCCTTGTCTGAGTTATTCCTCTGACAAATTAATTAGTAGACGTTGTGGAGGGTACCGATTAAGTTGAAGGGATCTTCCTTCATAGCATAAAATGAGTTATTTTATTTTTTTCATTTTCCATTGAATTTGCTACTTTTCAAAAGTTTTCCGGCTCTTGTAGTTTGTACATCGCATTCATCCTTAGACAACTGCTTATTTTTTTCTTGTATATTTAACAATAAAGATCACCCATAACAAAAGCAATTACTATTTCCTTTTGTTTAAACAAAAATATTATTTTAAATTTTTAAAATGTTAGATTTTCTCATATTTTATATTTCAAAATAAGCTTATGAATTAAATGGGTTTATATTTGATCGAACATTGTTAGTAAGTTCAAAGGAGATTGATGCATAAAATATGTTCAAATACTAAAAGTATTAGTCAATAGCCTTCACATAACACCTTAAATTGGCATTGGTAGTTATAGTTCTTAATCTCTTTTTCTTATTTTTTGATGGGCAAAGTATGTTGTTCTTTTGGTCCTGATGTCTTAATCTTATTAAATGACTTTTTTTTTTTTCATTTTCTTTAGCTGTTTCAATAGTCCTCGGAGCTGTCTTTTCTTTTTCTTTTTTCATGTGTGGGGCCTTTGTCCTATTGTTTTGTGGCCTACATTGATGGGTCATTTTATATAGAGATTTTAATTCTAATATAAATACTTATTAACCCCCAAAAAAAAAAAAAAAAAAAAAGAGTTGTCGTTAGTTTCTTTGGGCTGGATTCCTAAGCTTGTGGTGGTGGGGAATAAGAGAAATTATGTCCGACAATAAATAATAAAAAATATTATAAATTTATATTACGACAATATACAATGTCACAAACATCTAATGATGAGATTGGACAGCTAAAGGGGCGGGTGAAGAAGAACAACTTTAACAAGAACAAGAGAATGTGATGGCTTCTCCCGTTCTGCCAATTTCATTTAAAGTTTTTTATGAATTTCATATAATGATGATCTAGTATTTTGTGTATAAGATAAACTAAATAATATTGTATCTATTTTTTAAATATCAAAATGTTATCTTTAAAATTATAGTTTTAACTATATATTACGATAATACTTATTTTAATATTGATGTGTATCTTAAATTTAGATTCTACTTGATATTTTTTTTATTAGTTTCTTGGATCATCAAACCGAATTTCACACGTCGCTAACCAAAATAAGAGTTTGAAAGCATAATATTTAAATCGGTTAAATTCTAACCAAACTAGTTAACAAGAAAATTATGGTAAAAGATATCATAAATTTAGTAGGCTTCCTTAAAATGATTGGATTGTAGATATACTTTCTCAAATGGCACATCTTGTTGACAAATGATAGGGTTTAGCTAACGACTTCTCCCTTGATTTTAGTTGATCTAGTCTGCTAAATTATATATGCCTAGATTACAGTTTAAAATTTTGACAAGTTAGACATTTTAATGGAAAAACGTTTCTTTGATAGAATGACTATTTTAGTAGAACAACTCTATTTCAGGCAATTATTTAGTAAGATGCCTTTTATATCAGTATGATTTTTCACCGTTACAATTCTATGAGAGAACAATTTATAAATAAAAAGCCATTTTGATAGTACTAACTACTAAGACAAAACTAATGATTACAAATCTCCAATTTCACCTTTTCAGTCTAACACGATAGTTTTGCTTTAGATACTTGAATTCAATTTTTATTTTTTAATTTTGTTGCTGACTCTATCAAATCTTATTACGAAAATAATGATATATTTATTTACTAAAATGGAGGCAAATTCTATATCACGTGGACTTGGTCATTGAAAGACTCCTAACAACCCAACAAAAAGCCTTCTGATGTTCTCGCGGGCATTTCAATTCATGTGGGCTTGTAACTTCTTTTGGTGTGTAATATTTTTATCTGGTCTTATCAGCTGTTATAATATATGTTTGACTTTAAATTATCGCACTTATCAAGAGAGAGAGAGAGAGAGAGAGACTAATCTCTTATAATTAATTAAAGACTTTGCCATTTTTATTTTTTTATATAAAAAATATTCCTTCATGCTCAAAATTTAAATCATTAGGTATTGAAAAGAGAAAATTAAGGAGGATAATACTGAAAGAAGAGCCAATTGGCATGAGAAAATTATGTCGTTATTGATTGATAATGATTTGCCTCATTTCATTACTAGTACTTTTTATACATTGTATAAATTTATGATAAATCATAGTATACTCCGTATGAGTAAAAGAAAATATAGTATATTAATTTTATAAGTATTATTATGAATCATTTAGATTGAGTGTTTTCTTTTTTTATGTTTGTATTCTACATATATTTTTAATCATTTCATAATATTAGAGTCAGGTTAGACATTTATTCTCTTGAAAAAAATTTTAATATTGTAAGTTACCTGTTAGTATATCTAATAATGCTTAAATTTTTTTTTACAAACTGTGCCGTTTTTATTTATTATTTTTTAAACACTCCTTCATGCTCAAAATTTAAATTATTAGGTCCTGACCGTAATGATAAAATAAAGGACGAGTTGTGTGGTTAGTAGAATTATACATATGATATACTGTATATTTGATAGATAAACTCTGCATTTTTGAAAGCTATTTTGCTGGTAGTTTACCACGGATGATCAGAGAATACAACTTGTCTAGCTATGTGGGCGAGGATAAGGGTGGAGATGGCAACGATGCTGGTCCAATTTGTTAGACATTAATGTGGCTAAAACAACCACTAAAGCGGAATATAGAATCGGTTTTTATACCTCCGGCCATTTGATGCTATGTTTTTGAACTTTAGATTCGGACGGGTTCCGTGCTTCTGGACACTCCTTCACTCCTTTAGATGGTGTAATGTTTGAATTGGGTGCTAGGGACAAAGCCAAAATGGTCAATTTATAGACAAAATCATCACTCGCCTCAACTGAGCGTTTTGTACTCAAACCGGCCAAAATTGATTAATTGACTTAATGGGAGAGTTATCACCACTTAATGGACCACTAATACTTCAGCAATTAACTGAGTTAAACGCCTGAAGGTTACAAATCAATCGAGGAAGACGAAACGAAGTGGAAACCCTAGCGGCTGAAAATCGGCTCGGAAACGGCTCATTGAAGCCAGCTCTCTGCTCGGCTCGGCTCGCTTGGCGGCGTGGATTGGCTTGTGGGCCAGCTCAGTTAATTTATTTGGGCTGAAGGCCATATTCTCCCACTTGGTCCATGTTTAACTTGATGTGATAACTAAACTTATCAATTCTCAAACTTAAGAAATAAATATACGAATCATGGCGATAAGTCCTCTAATAATGAGTAATATCTTCCATGTATTATAATATATTATATTTTTTAAGTCATCCGGTAACTTTACTTTATGAATAAACCTTATATTTATTCTTTGTCCAACTTAATGATATTCTCAATTAAATTAATGTGCATACAATTTTGAGAAATATTACAACAATAAAATAAAAATTTACAACATCATTATCCATACAATGAAAATTACAAAATGAAACTCAATTCCATTTCAATTACAAAATCATTGAACCTTAATCGTGGCATGTCTTTAATCAAAGGATCAGCGATCATCAATTCAGTGCTGATATACTCAATAGCAACTTTCTTTCCTTTAATGCGCTTCTTTATGGCTAAAAATTGAATGTCGATGTGTTTACTTCGACTGCTACTTTTGTTATTTTTAGCCAGAAAACAGCAGCTGAATTGTCGTAAAATATCTTTAATGGACTTGAGATGGAATCAACCACTCTAAGCCTAGACATGAAATTTTTCATCCATACACAATGCTTTATAGCCTCGAAACAAGCAACGAACTCGGCCTTCATAGTGAAAGTAGCAATCAAAGTTTGCTTTGCACTCCGTCAGGATACAACTCCACCGGCAACCAAAAATATGTAACCGGATGTTGATTTATGTGAATCAACACATCCAGCGAAGTCTGAATCGGAGTACTCCAAAACTTACAGATTGTCGATCCGTCTATATGTAAGCATGTAGTCTTTGGTACCTTGAAGATACCTCATGACTTTCTTGGCAGCTTTCCAGTGTTCGATTCCTGGATTACTCTGAAATCTTCCCAACATTTCAACTGCAAATACTATGTCAGGTCTTGTACATACCTGAGCATACATCAAACTTTCAACAACGGAAGCATACGGAATGTTCTTAATCTATTCCCGTTCCAAATCGTTTTTCGGGCATTGGCTCAAATTGACTTATCACCCTTCACAATAGGTGCTACACTTGGTGAATAATCTTTCATCCAAAATCTCTCTAAAACCTTATTAATACAGGTCTCTTGAGATAAATCCAGAATACAACGCGGTCTGTCTCAATGTATCTTTATGCCAATGACATAAGATGCATCACCCATATCCTTAATTTTAAAATTTTTTGAGAAAAATTATTTCACCTCATACAACAACCCTTTATCATTGGATGCAAGTAAAATATCATCCACATATAAGATAAGAAAATAAGTCTTACTCCCACTGATCTTCTGGTATATACATTAATCCAAAATATTCTCTTCAAAACCGAATGAAGAGATAATTTCATCAAATTTCAAATACCATTGACGGGATGCTTGTTTCAATCCATATATGGACTTCTTTAATTTGCATACCAATTGTCCACCATCACTAGAGGAGAATCCTTCTGGTTATTTTATGTAAACCTCTTCCTCTAGATCACCATTTAAAAATATTATTTTCACATCCATTTGTTGTAATTCCATATCAAAATGAGCAACCAATGCCAAAATTATATGAAGAGAGTTCTTTTTAGATATAGGAGAAAAATCTCCTTGTAATCAATTCTTTCTTTCTGAGTATATCTCTTAGTAACGAGTCTTACCTTATATCTTTCGATATTGCCTAATGAGTCTTTCTTTATTTTAAAGACCCATTTACACCCTATGGCTTTCGCCCGTTTAGGCAATTCAACAAGATCCCAGACTCCATTGCTACTCATAGAACTCATCTCTTCTTTCATAGTATTGTACCATAGTTGTGATTCATTACAACTCATGACTTGTAAAAATATTTTAGGATCATTTTCAACTCCCATATTGTAGTCAGACTCTTCTAGATATACAATATAATCACTAGGGATTGCTGACTTTCTCATTCTAAAAGACCTTCTTAATGTTGTATCATCATCCTCAACAGGAGTATGTTGTACAACTATTTCAGACAAATCCTGAATTTTATAGTCAATTGGAATAAAATCAGTATTTTGTGGAATGACATTGATTGATTGTTCAACACCAGATTGATCTTGAGGGGTGTTGTGTACAATAATCAACCTATCATCTGAAGTGGAGGGTTGAGAATCCAAATGATCAGTTCTTGATCGTTTTCTCCCACTCATTAAGTCATTCTCAAAAAATTTTACATTTCTTGATTCCACAATCCTAGTGGTGTGAGATGGACAGTAAAATTTATATCCCTTAAACCGTTCAGCATATCCAATGAAATGCCTACTTATAGTCCTTGGGTCTAATTTTTTCTCTTGTGGGTTATAAATTCTTATCTCGGATGGGCATCCCCATACGCGTACATATTGTAAACTCGGTTTTCAACATTTTCATAACTCAAAAGGAGTTTTTGGGACAGCTTTTGTTGGGACCCGATTTAATATGTACACCGCCGTTTTAAGAGCTTCACTCCACAAGAATTTTAAAAGTTCGGAGTTACTAAGCATACTCCTCACCATGTCTAATAATGTTCGGTTTCTTCTTTCTGCTACACCATTTTGGTTCGGAGAATCAGGCATGGTGTATTGGGCTACAATCCCATGTTCTTGAAAAAACTTTACAAATGGACCAGAATTTTGTCCATCTTCAGTATATCTACCATAATACTCTCCACCTCTATCTGATCTTATAATTTTGATATTTTTTCTAGTTTGTTTCTTTACTTCTGCTTTAAATAATTTAAAGGCATCCAAGGCTTCATATTTATTATTAAGTAAGTAAAGATACATATATCATGAGAAATCATCAATAAAGGTGATGAAATATTTTGGGCCATGTGAGTCTATATCAAGACTACAAATATCAGTTTGTATGATCTCTAATATGTCTGAACTCCTCTTGGCATTTTTCTTAGTCTTGTTTGTCTGCTTTCCTTTAATGCAGTCCACACAAGTCTCAAAGTCTATAAAATCTAGAGTACTATGTATTCCATCATTTACCAATCTTTTAATTCTATCAATGGAGATATGTTCCAATCTCCTATGCCATAACATCGAAGAACATTCATTCATAATACATCTTTTAATTTCAGTATTAGCATGTACAGTATTGAAAGAAGTATTATTTTATAAATTTAAACAATAAAGACCATCAGACAGTGTACCATTTTTAACAATATTAGACTTATAATATAAACTGAATAATGAGTCTGAAAATGTAAAGGAAAATCCATAGGACAAAAGTCTTAAAAAAAAATTAAATTTCTAGAGAAATTTGAAATATAAAAGGTCTTTTCTAATGTCAAAACAAAATCACTACTCAAAATTAAACTGCGTATACCAATGGCCTCCACATGTGAACGCATCTTGTTTCCGAAGAAGATGTATTGTTTCATCGCCGACCGCTTCCTTAGGTTTTGCAAGCCCCGTAAGAATTAGAAATATGAATTGTAGAACCTCGAGTCAATCCATCATGTGTTATGTACAACATTAACTATATTAGATTCATAACATACAAAAGAATATGGATTACCTTTCTTTTCAAGCCAATTCTGATATTTGATACAGTCCTTCTTTAGGTGTCCATTCTTTTTACAGAAGAAGCACTTGGACTCCTTCTTGATATCAGATTGGGGAAGTACTTTACATTTTCCCTTTGATTTGGCTTGCGTCTTGAACCTTCATTCCTTTAGCATGTAGATGCTTTCACTTTGCTCCATCATGAGCCTTCCTTCCTCTTGAACATACATGGTTATGAGTTCATTGATTGACTATTTATCCTTATGTGTGTTATAAGAGATTTTAAAAGGCTCATATTGTGGTGAAAGTGAATTCAAAATGTAATGCACAATGAAAGGTTCAGACATTTCCACCTCTAGATTTTTCAATTGAGCTGCAATATCCATCATTTACATTATGTGCTCACGCACATCCTTAACCACGGTGAGCCTAATAGATGAGAACTTCATTATTATGGCGCTTGCAAGTGCCTTATCTGAAGTCACAAATTGTTCATCAATTGCCTTCTAAAAATCTTGCACCTTAGTATGCTGATCGATAGAACTATGAATACCAGCAGAAATTTTTGTCTTTATGAACATTAAACTAAGGCGATTAGATCGTTCCCAGTGTTCATAAAGAGTTACCTCATCCGGAGTACTAGTAAGGGTAAGAGCCGATGGTTCGTCTTTTCCGATAGCATAATCGATATCTAGCCACCCTAAGTGAAGAAGAATTCTCCCCTTCCACACTTTATAGTTGTCACCTTTTAGTTCAAAAATTTCACATCGTATATCGAAAAGATTTACAGATTGAATAGCTGCATAAAAATAAATACATTCTTAACATCCAAAAATGAGGCTAATAAATTACAAAATTATGTTTTACCAATGTAAAACATACATCATAAATCAATGGACAAAAAAATTACCTGTGGGCTAAATTTTAATTTCAATAGATTCATATCCAATTTTATGATAAAACTATTAAATTATATTCCATTCTTAATCCCTGTGGGTAAATTAAGAAAAATAATTTGACATTTCATCCTGATTAATTAATTTAATATAATAAAATTTTCTGTGGGATAAATTTTATTATATCAAAAATAATTACCACAATTTATATCTTTATACCAAACGTGATAATAAAAAAATAATTTTATTAATTAAGGATGCTGTGGCTAATCCTCAATTAATTAAATTAATTACAAGATATTATTTATACATATATATAATTATATCCTAAATATTATATTTTATTCATTATATATAATAATATAATTATATATATATCATGAATGTATACGTATATATATAATATATATACAGTATTAACGTATATAACAAAGTTAAATGCGGAATATAGCACAAGGCACTCAGCAGCGCAGCGGCAGAAGCCGCTCCTTCCCACTCTGCGTCCCGACTTTATTACTACCAGAAATGACGACGTTTATTACTGCGGAAACAGAAAACGACGCCGTTCAAGTCGTCATCTACCTTCGTCGGTTTCGCCCGAACCCGGCAACGAACGACTCGACCAAATTCCAACCCGATTCAAACAGTACCATACGAACACCATAAATGATGAAAAATATATGAAAATTTCAGAAATTTAATTTCCCATCGATTTCTAGTGCTCGTTTGAACTAAATGTTCAAAAAAACGAAGACTTTAGGTTTTTTCGATTTCGAAAAAAATTAAAAAAATACAGAACAATTAAAGCAGAGTTGAAGCCTTTCTCTGATACCAAAATGTTAGACATTGATGTGGCTAAAATAACCACTAAAGCGGAATATAGAATCGGTTTTTATACCTCCGGCCATTTGATGCTCTGTTTTCGAACTTTAGATTCGGACGGACTCCGTACTTCTGGACACTCCTTCACTCCTTTAGATAGCAGAATGTTTAGTTGGTGTGGACAAAGCCAAAAATGGTCAATTTATAGGCGAAACCATCACTTCAACCCAGGCGTTTTGTACTAAACCGCCAAAATTGATTAATTGATTTAATGGGAGAGTTATCACCACTTAATGAACCACTAATACTTCAGCAATTAATTGAGTTAAACGCCTGAAGCTTACAAATCGATCAAGGAAGACGAAACGAAGTGGAAACCCTAGCGGCTGAAAATCGGCTTGGAAATGGCTCATTGAAGCCGGCTCTCTGCTCGGCTCGCTTAGCGGCTTGGATCGGCTTGTGGGCCGGCTCAGTTAATTTATTTGGGCTGAAGCCCATACAATTTTGATATTTTATGCAAGATGATTGTCACAATGGGCCAATTTGCTATTTTATTTATGCTTATTCAATCAAACATGACAGAATATCAGTTTCTATGTCATTCTTTTTCCGCTCTTGCACCATTTACTTCTAGTTTTCACACTAGATGACAGCTTACTGGAAGGAATTTTTTCCTTCCCCGTGTTGGTTCCTGTGCTGAAAAAAGTGAGCCAGCGAGACTAGGAAAATCGAATGGAATAAGGACACAGAGAGAACTTGAAAATTAGTAGTGTATTCATATCTTATGACACTATAGAAAGTGAGCTCGAGTGTAGTTTTGACCGGATTTGTGACCCAACAAACACACATACGATCCAAATCCAATTCTAAAGTCTGACTTTATGCAAATTTATTAAAAGATTAACTTAATCATATCTGTGTTGATTCATGTTGAATTGTGTCTAGTATAGGATTCGATGTGTTGAGTTAAGTGTCTCTATTTGAGTCGTAAACTCTTAGTATATAGTACTTTTCTTTCCACTAATGTTAACAGATGACTTTTAATTGAACAAAAAAATGACATAATAATTGTATTTGCTAAATACTTGACTAACGCTCAAGTATAAGGCTGACAAAAATAAGGCGCTTTACGCTTTAACAATATACTAGCAGTATAATCTCGCATAAGCAGCACGCGATAGGAGCTCAGGCTACATCATGTCAGTATGCTTGCAAACAACCGATTCTTAGCATCAGAGCAGCTTTCAATCAAAGCTTAAGCAAAAAGTGAGAGAGAGAAGCAACCGGTACAGAAGCGGAAGACTGCATAATTTTGTGTGCCACTTCACTTCATCAAAGAGAAAAATTGGGTGCCACTTTGATTGAAGATTTGGAACTAGTTCATTGTCCGGAAATACTTGGTATGCTATGCCAAGTTTTGTGTCAAGAAAATCTACCATTCTAATCTTTATTGTACCTCTTGTCTTGCTTGTTTCTTGTAAGTCTTTTACCAAGATTTATAGATTGTTGATGTCTTCCTTAAGTTGAGGAGATTTTGTTGCCCCTAATAATATGTCTGTAGAAAAACTCATGTTGTATACTCATTAATGACTAACCCAAAAAAAAAAAAAATACTCATTAATGATTGAAATAAATGGAAGGCTAAAATAAATTTCAGCCATGTAATATTTTATTTTATATTAACAAATTTTTTACATAAAAGTATTAGATTTCTTATAACTTATTATTATAATCTTTTTTTTTTATATATATAAGTAAGTAAAATTTAATATATGATCAAAGTTGATTTTTATACTAAATTTCGAGGCAAAAAATAAACACATTTAGGGATAAAATCATTAATCTCATCTCAATAAAACGCAAACTATATAAAACACTACTAAACAAAAGAGTAACGGGTTGAGCACTCCAAATAAAGAAATATTATTTGATCAGGGTGGAGAGTCTGCATTAACCTTTTTTTTTTTTTTTTTCTATTATATCTTTTTTGCCTTGTACATTTACTTTTGTTGAATTAAGCATCATAATAATTAGCTTCTCCATTTCAATTTGCACAAAAGGAGAAAAGTCGTTCTTCCTCATGTGAGTTAGTACTTTCCCAACACAATGCCATCCCTAATAATAATGCACCTCGACACGCCATGAGCAAATATTGCCATTTGCTTTCCTCACATAAATGATAAATGCAGGCCACAGGCTCCCCTCTCTCCTCTCTCTCTCTCTCACTGATTAGTTCATCAAAGGTCATTGTTGCGTAGAATGACAAAATGCCTTGGTGTTGTCAAAATCAATTATTCATGAGGATTTCGGACGCGGTTTAGCGACCCCCCCCAAGAAAAAAAGTACTGTTTTGGCTAAGTAAATTGAAAATCTCTTGTCAAAAATGTACATTTAGATTTAAAAGATAACATCACTATAAATATAATAGGTACCTGCTCAAAGTTGTTCAATCCTTATCAGCTAAAAACTTTTCTCAAAGTTGACACAGAGATTTAGAAAAATGAATTTAAGATTTTTGTAATACATGTAAATTTTTATAGATGACCAAAACTATTAAATACATAAAAATTGCTAATTCTAGTAGCACGAGTCCAAACACCAACTTGTAACCAACAAAAAAATTACAAAAACAATAACTAAATTAAAAACAAAAAGATTTCTGCCTCAAAACTCGACCAACAATAGGATTAACTAATAGATATAAGAGCAAGGCAAAGTATGCACACTGGAACGCCCAACATGTCCATACAAAGCTAATTGCTTGTTTGAGAATTTGTTTTCGGTAAGTAATGTAAGATCAAATGAATAATTATGTCACTATTGTTTGAATCGTTCTTTTCTAAAGTACATTTGTTCTATTCTTTCCAAATAAAATAAGAAGTAACCACAAGTGAAAATATTATGATCTTGATCTCAAACACATAAAAAAATAATCAGAAATTAATCCAAAGTCGACATAAATATTTGAATGTCCAAAGTCGAACACATAAATAAAAGCCATATTCAATGGTAGCTCCAAGATAAACCATCACCTAATGAACATCTAAAAGAAATGAAAACCATTTTCTGAACTAATATCTAATTTACGAAAATATAAAATCTAGAACTATAGACTTGCCTGTCAAAGCTTAGTAAAAATTGTTTCTAAATCATATCTAACATTAAAATGTTCAAAATAACATCATTATTAAACTAATTTGTGAAAAATATTCTTCCAAAGATCGAAATCCCTGCAAGTAATATTCAAACTTGTTAATTTGAAATGTTAGCAAAAGATTATAAAAGTAAATTTAATACTCAATAAATTATGTATAATTTATATATGTGGTTATTCATGAATAAAAAAATACAAAAGGATAATAATGATAATCAAATGTTAAAATACTAAAAATGTCAAAATATTGATAATAATATTTTAAAAAATCGTATGAAAAGATAAGAACTAATAATCGGTGATAACTTTACAAATAAATGTCAAATACCAAAGATAAGGTTATGATTATTTTTATATAATTAAAAGTCATGTGCCATTCTTCACAACACATAGATAGATTAACTGCATATTATTTTCAATATTTAGGGTCAACGATACTTTTTCAACTCATAAATATTATGTTCGTTTTTTAATTTATAAATAATAAACTAAAATATGTTTAAATATATTTTTTTAATTTTATACAATTGTTCTTATTTAATCAAAATGAAAAACGCTATATAAAAAATAATGTATGAATTTTTTTACATTTAAAAAATAAATTATCTTTATAAAAGTAAAGTAGAGATTTCAATAAATACTCATATAACAAAAAATGTAGGATTTTAAAATAAAATGTTTAAATTAAGGCTCTAGTCTTTAAAATTTTATGAAATGGAAGTAGATCTAATATACATATAATATAATATCAAAAGAAGTGAGAAAATACTACATATATGAATATTAAAACAAATAATTAAATGAGATTTTTGAACAGCTTAATAATAAAGAAAAAAAATAGATTTTGATATGCTTATCTCAATTTAAATTACTAAAAATTTACTTGAAATCATTTCAAACTTACTTCATCATTCTTTTCTCTCTTTTTTCATTCTCTTCTCATTTTCTCTTTTCTCTCAAACTTTAGTGAAAAATGCACAGAAAAATAGTTAATACTTTTTAAATAGCAAATTGATACACATATATTAGTCATATGTGAGTCAAACATAAATGCTAATTTTTACAGGCACATGAATGCCATTAAGCACATATCAAGCGTTGTAATACTAAAATAAATACTCATAAGCATCCTTTATATACATATTAAATACAATGATTCTGTCACAGATATGCTTATGTGTGGCTCTTATGTCTATCAAATGTCATATCAAACCACTCTATTTTTAATTTTCTTAACTGAATCAAAACTTTGATTTGAAAATTTTACCAAATCAAATTACTTACTGACATCTTAAATCATATTTGGTATTCGGTTATTATAGCTAGTCTAGTCATTTGATTATTTTCATGCTTTTCCTTCTATCAAAGTGCCATCCAATTTATCCTCTTGTCTCAATCCTCATAGTACTACCTATGAATGCATGGTCTAATATCAGTTTATAATCTGAACTATAATTTGACACCAATGAAATGAATTTGGAAACTTCATTGTTTTCTGTCTTACGTGTTCGATTTGGATGTTGATGACCTCTCATCTAGGACTTCGGATCCTTCAAGCCGGTGGAAAAAGGTTTATTTAGGTGAAGCAATGACAAACACTAAAATTAATCATTTTACATGTAAACTTACTAATTTATTATCCCTCCTAGTTCCCACTAGCCCCCCCCCAAAAAAAGGTCAAGACGCCAAGCAAAAATAAGAAGTAAAACCGCCCCTTTTTGCCTTGTGTGGGAATGGGTATACCATAAATTAGAAGGCATATATATGGAACAATGAAAATATAAATTAACTAATATTACGTGCTCATCTTTAGTTGTTTTTTGACCAACTATTATAATGTAATATTACATTTATCAATTTATTTTTATATGAATTAACTAACATAAATTGATAGACCAAATATTGCATCATTTAAAGACGTATAGTAATTAAGGGATATTTTTTCAAAACTCGTTGGTGGACCATTATATATATAATCCTATAGATGAGGCCAAACGCCGCTTTTAATCAACAGATGATAGGTTCGAACCTCTATTACTATTATAATATACTAAAATATAATATAATATATCACCGTTGATTTCTTATAATGGTCCATAAATAATAAAGAAAAAGCTCTACATAAATACTGATGGGGACGACAAAAATGGGCCAACCCAAAAAGGAGTGAGAGGCCCAAATCAAGTTGAGGCCCAACCGTGATTCAGACGGTCAATGGAAACGTTAACCGTCTAGTTGCAAGGAGGCTAGTTGAAGTCCACATCGAAAGCGGCCCAAGTCAAAGATGGCCCACGAATGCCCATACACAAAAGGAAAGAGATCT
The DNA here is from genome assembly GCA_033239525.1 of Nepenthes gracilis. Lineage (NCBI taxonomy): Eukaryota > Viridiplantae > Streptophyta > Magnoliopsida > Caryophyllales > Nepenthaceae > Nepenthes > Nepenthes gracilis. The sequence continues at coordinate 13,917,798 of BSYO01000031.1, forward strand.
GCCTCCTTGACCATTACGGCCATAAATGGTGCTCACACCTGCGCAGGAAAGGTACCATCCTTTCAGAAGGAGGGCATCTAGCCTCGCTGCAAAATGAAGGCAATCCAATACCGTGGTTCTAAAGGGCCAAGGAGACTCACTCATCAGGACATGCTCTCTATCGTCCTCTAAATGCCCTCAAGCATACTCAAACTCTCAGAAACTCTCTAACTTTCTCGAGCATCCTAACGTTCTCACTCTCTCTGCTACTAGTTCCCTACAAATCAGTACTTGGAAAAATTGCTCCTCACGAGCAACAACAACAAATCCACTCTCCCTACGAGTGCACTCCAACCTACATCCATTAACACATTCCCTACATTCATTTCTGTATTCTCTGCACTCACCTTCTATCCTTAGAAGGCCGATTACTAAATTGAGTATCGGAGCATTTTCGGTAGGACCAAATCCAACCGTCATCTGACCTTTTATTTGAAATTATGGTGTGTAGGACCCGAAACTCAGTGGACGGAACGAGAATTTGACAAACGACTTGACCCGAATCTGTTTAAAATTTGGATCCATAATGTATCATTGGCGCCGTTTGTAGGAATGCTAACTAAAAGCCAACCACTTCCATCTTCAAAACCAACTTCATCAAGTAAAATGGTGAACACCAGAGCCCAAACTAGCGCTCTTACTAAAGACGCTGCCTCTCCCGACCAGAACCACTCAGCTGGTAATTTGGTTGGAGGATAGCCAGCACCATTCTTCCTTAACCTAGCAGAACAAATGAATAACATGTTCAGAATGCTTCAAATGTTCTACAACCGTCAGGGTAAGAAGAAGTAGGGGGCTTCGCCCACCTCAACTCCTGTTCCAGCCTCCAGGCGAGGAGGTCAGAGGAAGAAGAAGCCGGTCAAAAAGGCTACGAGATCGAATAATTCTCATGCTCCGGAGTCCTCCAACGCCCAGAACCGTCTAAGGCTTGAAAGGCACTTGGGCCACAGAACTTTGGATGACGGTCCAAAGATGAGAAACCTCCGATATTCTAGGGATAAGCCCTGGCCTCAGGCTCAGGAGGGAGCTTTCAAGATTGTCTGATCCACCAGTGGCAGTAGCTGGCTAGCTATGCGCCGCACCGTTGAAAGAACGGAGTTGAGGACATTCCTTAACTCCAAGAGATTCGAAAATGCCTCTCGAGTAGAGGCAAAAGTCGAGAAGATCTGGAACCGCGTGTTCAAAGACAACAACGAGCACGCCGTCGATCAGGAGAGATCTCCCATCACTGTTGAGATCCTAAATCGTCCATTATCGACTAAGTTTAAGATGCTAGTGTTGGATTCTTACGATGGGAGTACTGATCCCATGGATTACCCCGACCACTTTCACACCCATCTGAGTCTCCAAGGTCTGAAGGAGGCGGCAATATGTGGATATTTTGCCCTCACCTTGAAGGGGGACGCCAGATCTGGTTCCACCAACTCCCCTAGAACTTAATTTGGGGTTTCCGATAACTCATCGATCTCTTCTTAGCTCAATACGCTTCTAACTATCGGGAAGAGAAGCAGCTATGGTATCTCTCCCACATAAGATAGGGAGAGAACTCTAGAAAGTTTCTGGAGTGGTTCACGGTAGAAGCTAGAAGAATCCCAAAGCTCACTGAGGAGATAAAGTTTGACAGTTTCATCTTTGCATTAGCACACGGTAACTTCTTTAAGCACCTGGCTCACAAGAACCTACAGACCTTCTGGGAAGCGAAGGCGATCACCAGAGCATACGTGGCTACTGAAGAAGCTAATGAGGCAAAGTGTTCTGAGAGAATCAACCAGTCTCGCTCTTTCCTGGCCAAGGAAAAGAGGAAGAACGGTGGTGATGATAATCTCCGCCAGAAGCAACACAGGACCAGGGTACTAGATTGTAAGGAGTGCAGGCTGGTCAACTTGGCTCCTCTCAACGACACACAGGCCAATTTTCTCATGTAGATCCGTGGTGAAAAGTGTTTTAAGTCGCTGAAGCCACTAAAGAACATGAAAGGAGGAAATCCAGCGAAATATTACAATTTTCATCGATTTCCGGGATACATCACAGAGGAAAGCAAGATGCTCCAACGAGAGATTAAAGAGCTTATTCAGAGGGGCTATCTCACCAGGTTCGTCAATAATCATGGGTAGAGTTTTGTACCTTTAGCGGAGAAGGGTCAAATCCGTCCCAACAGTAAAATCGGGTCGCGGTTGGAGAGGTCAATATGATAACTATCCTACTGCTCAAAACCCAAGCAGATCACAAGGAGCGGCAAGTTGGATGCAAGAAACAGAGAGGAGGAAAATGCATTAGCTTTAGTGATAGCGACATGGCTCATGTTATCTTCCCACATTCAGATTCTCTTGTTGTATTTACACTTATTTTAGATGGTACTGTGGACTACTAGCTAAAACGGGTCTTCATTGATAATGAAAGATTAAATGATTTGCTTTATCTTGATGCCTTCTTTGAACTTGGATCCAAAAAGAATAAGCGAAAACCTACCGAAGGGCCACTGTATGGCCTAGACAATAAGCCTGTGGCGGTCCAACGAACGATACAATTAAAGGTCACCCTGGGCACGTACCCCAAAACGACGAGTCACATACTCACCTTTCTAGTTGTTGACCTACTCTCCGTATACAACGCTATCCTAGGCCGGTCGTGCCTAACAGTATTTGGAGTCGTCACCTTAATACCGTATTTAAAAATAAAATTGTTAACAGCGCGCGGTATATGTGAAGTTGGGTGACCAAGTAATTGGGCGAACATGTTACATGTCATAGATTGCCCCGAGCATTGGCGGAAGACCTGAAGGAGAACTAAACCATCGAGACGAAGTGACCTTGCAGCAGATACAGTTCTGCAAAGCCACCGACCTAGTACTACTGAATCCGGAGGGTCCGAAGAGGTGTGTATAGATTGGGGACTCACTCGCCAGACTCCTGTGTGACGAGCTAATAGCATTCTTAAGACAGAACGTTGATATCTTTGCGTGGACACCCGCTGACATGTCTGAGATTCCGACCGGAGTAATGGACTACAAGTTGGGTTTTGATCTCATCCATAAGCTCATCAGGCAGAAGGGGATGAACCACTCCATGGAGAAACTCGTAGCCATTCGGGAATAGGTGAAGAAGTTGCTAGATGCCGGTTTTATCAGAGAAGTCCAGTACAAAAACTAGCTCTCTAATGTCGTCATGGTAAAGAAAAGCAACGAAAAACGGCGAATGTGCATCGACTTCACCGACGTCAACAAAGCCTATCCAAAGGATAGCTTCCCTTTACCCATGATCAACTTGTTGGTAGATTCGACTTATGGACACGAGCTGCTGAGTTTTATGGATGCTTACTCGTGCTACGACCATATCAAAATGAGCCTAGAGGATGAGGAGCACACCTTGTTTATGACCGATCAAGACACCAATTGCTATAAGATCATATCTTTCGGTCTAAAGAATGCAAGTGCGATTTACCAAAGGTTCGTGAACAAGATTTTCGAGAAGCAGATCGGCTGCAATATAGAGGTATACGTCGATGATATGCTCGTCAATAGCAAAACCACCAGTGACCATATTTGTGATATGGCTGAATCCTTCGAGGCACTTCGTGCACACCAAATGATGTTAAATCTATCAAAGTGCATCTCTGGAGTGTCCTCAGGGAAAGTTCTGGGTTTCATCGTCTTTCAGCGAGGGATTGAAGTGAACCCAAAGATGATAAAGGCGCTCACGGACATGTCTCCGCCACAGAGCATCAAGGAAGTCCAGAGGTTAACCAAAAAATTGGCAGTGCTATCTCACTTCTTGGAAAAGTCAAGGGACATATATTAGCTTTTCTTTAAGGCTCTAAGGGGGACAAAAGCGAATGATTTTCAATGGACTATGGAGTGCCAGGCCACTTTCGATGAGTTAAAGTAGTACCTGACCAGTCCACCGTTGCTGACATCACCCAAAAACGGAGAAGAGTTATACCTCTACTTGGCAGTACTAGGGGCCACTCTTAGCTCAGTTCTCATACGCCAGGATTTCGATGCTTAGCGGTCGGTTTACTATGTAAGCAAAATATTGACTGGCGCAGAGACCTGCTACCTGCGCGATGAGAAGCTAACCCTGACGCTCGTCTTCTCAATGCAAAAACTAAGACCATACATCCAGGCTTATTGTGCGGTCATTTGAGTTGACCAGCAACTAAAAAGCATCTTCCAGAAACTTGATGTTTTCGGATGGTTGGTTAAGTGGGCCATCAAGTATAGAGAGTTCGACATCGAATTCTGGCCTACGCCAATCATCAAGGAGCAGGCCCTGGCCAACTTCATCGTTGAGATTACGGCCCCAATCATTGATGAGCATTCCACTGAGGACGCAGATCACCACCTAAAAGAGTCAAAATAGGTCCTCAATGTGGACAGTTCATCTACCAACTCAGGCAGCGGTGCTGCTGTGATTTTAAGGACCCCAGATGGGTTTGAGGTGAAGAATTCTCTTGAACTCAATTTTTTGGCTACCAACAATGTTGTCGAGTACAAAACCCTATTAGCCGGATTACGACTAGCCAAAGAGTGCTAAGTAAAGCGGTTAATCGTCTACAGTGACTCCGAGCTAGTCGTTAACCAGATCAATGAGAGTTTTGAAACGTGCAACCCTCCCTTGGCAAGATACTTGGCTAAGGCAAAGGACACTATCTGGAGATTTGACAACTGAACCTGCGCTACATTCCTAGAACTAAGAACTGAAAGGCCAACTAATTTGCTAGATTGACGACGGTCAAAAAGTTAGAACAGTACTCGAGGGACATGAGAGAAGTTTTGAGCACTCCCAGCATAGAGGAGTAGGAAGCGATGCAAGTATCTAACACAAAAAACTAGATGTTGCCGTATTGGAAATATTTGGCGGACGGAACACTGCCGGATAACGCGGACAAAACTAAGCAGATCAGAAAGATGGCTAGCTGATATACCATTATCGATAGACTGTCGTATCACCGTGGATACTCGACTCCAACCTCTGGTGTCTTACTCCTAAACAGGTCGACTATACCTTGAGCGAAGTCCACATTGAGATATGTGGATCAGACATTGGCGGCAAGAACCTTATGTTCAAAGTCATACGTTAGGGCTGTTACTGGCTAACAATGAGGAAGGACGCTTTGGAGTTCGTGAAGAAGTGCGAGAATTGTCAACTCCACGGTAATCTTTACGACCAGTTGCCCGTAGAGTTGAAATCCCTTAAAACTCCTTGACCTTTCGCGCAATGGGGTCTTGACATTCTCAGCCCATTTTCCATCGCGACTCAGTAAATGAAGTTCATCATCGCGGACATAGATTTCTTCACCAAATAGGTTGAAACCGCCCCACTGGCCAAGATCACCAAACACAATGCCCTAGAATTCGTCCGCCAAAGTATCGTAAGCAGATTTGGCATTCCTAAGGTCATCGTGACTAACAACGGAACCCAATTCTCAAAAAAGTGCTTTATCATGTATTACACGAGTTTTGGCATTAGATTGGTCTACACTTTGGTAGCCTACCCTCAAGCAAACTAACAAAGGTTAAAATCACCAACCGTACACTACTCCATAGTCTGAAGACCAAGTTGGAGGATATAAAGGGCTCTTGGGTCGATGAGTTACCTTTCGTCGTATGGTCATACTAAACGACTTCAAAGAGACCAACTTGTAAGACACCCTTCTATCTCTACTACGGGACTAAGGCGGTAATATCAGTTGAGATCGGGCTCCCAAGCCTCAGGGTCAAAATATTCGATCCAGTCAACAACTCCCAAAAGGTCAGAGAACACCTAGATCTACTGAAGAAAGCCCGCAACGCAGCCAGGATACGCACAACCGCTTACCAACAACAAATTTCTCGCTATCACAACAAAAAAGTCAAAGCGCGGCAATTCAAAATCGGGGACCTAGTCTTGCGACGCATAGAGGCTATGGGCAAGACAGCCGTCCGGAATAAGCTTTCTCTAAATTGGGAAGGCCCATTTCTTGTCTCAGCCATTCTACGGAATGGAGTATGCAAACTCCAAACCAAAAACAGAAAGTTGGTCCAGCGGACTTGGAACGCGGTCCACCTGAAGCAATACTACCAGTAAAGACCCTAGTAGATTATCTGTATGACACAAAGTGTGCTTATAACATATATTATTATTAATAAAAAGAAAAAATTTTTTTCCTTTGCATTGTGCCATGCTTTTCTTTTCTTTATTTTTCTTTTTCCATATAAATGCTTACTTGCAAGTTAAACAAAATAAATGATCCGGACTGCCCCTAAGTCGTGGGGTTCTTACCCACTCGTAATTAAACTCTTGTAATTCAAGCGGCCCGTAAGCAGTTGAATTAAATCTTGGTCATCCAGGCGGCGCGTAAGCAGTCGAATTAAACCCTGGTTATCCAGGTGGCTTGTAAGAGGTCGAATTAAACCCTAATCTTCCAGACGGCCTGTAAGCGGTTGAGTTAAATTTTGGTCATCTAAGTGGCCCATTCGCGGTCTAATACTAAACATTAGGAGGCTTAAATGGTACGCGTGATGACATACATTAATAGGAAATAGCGCAGTCAGTCTATGACGGTTAGTAAATCAGGGCAAAGGCATGCTCATATATAAAAGCGATTTCTTGAGGACCAAGGGTCTATGTCCGAGCAACAAGACCATGGCGGTCAATGCTCCAGGTTGACCGGCCCAAAGGCTACTCAATAAGTTGGTCGGCCGGCATAAAAATCAAGTAGGAAGCAAACAAGGAAAGAAAGAGTAAGACATAGATCAAAATGCTGTAAGAGTGCTTTTCTCATTAATATGCTCAAATATATAAGATGAGATCAAAACCCAAAATACAAGATTACAGTGAAGGAGCAGAACTCCTGAAGGGGGCGGGAGAGGCCCTTGGTCGCCCCGAGCATAATCAACCAGGTCCTCACGCCTCTGGGTAACACGGTTTGAGGGGTCAAGGATGCTTATGGGAAAATCGGGATCCGCGACCCTAGCAAAGTGGCGACAAGTACTGACGCCTTCCTAGAGCCTGACCCACAACACCAAGGTAACCTCCTGAGGATGCAGACAAGAGGATAGCTTGTTTTCTAACGAGGCTATCCTTACCTGGAGATCACCCACGAGCGCCTCCGCCCGGTTAGCCCTCTCTTCCAGTCCTGTAGATTGCACTCTAAACTCAGACAACTCAAACTAGATAGCGGCCTCCATCTCCTGGTGCCTCTTGACTTGGGCATCCAGCTGGTCCATCTCCTCCTCCATCTCAATGATCTCCTCATCACAATCGCCGATTATAATGTCTCTCTAGCACTGATCCTTGCACACTGCCATCAAAATCTTGTCTTCCTACAAAAGGTTAATAAAATTAGACAGCAATGACCCAAGAAAAAGAAAATTAGAGCTTTCAAAAAGTTACCTCAAAGACTCTTCGTTGCCTCCTTGGCCGTCTTCATGACCTAGAACCTGTTGGAGGGGGACTTGGAGTGGGATCAACGTGAGACCCCTCCATCGTGGCTTCATCGATGGGCTCTAGCAGCACGGTGTCCAGGAGACTTGGAGTAAGAGACTCCAGTGCAGGCTTTGCAAAGACGTCAATTGCCTTAGCAAGTGCTCCGGCAACTCACTATCCCAGCTCAGCAGACGGCTCCACACCTAGCTCCTCTAGGCCAATGACTTCAAACCGTGGCTTCACAGGTGGCTCCTCTAGCTCAGTGGCTTCAAGCAGCGGCTCCATTGGCGCAGTAGGCGCCACCAAGTTGCCTGGTAGCGACAACTCAATGACGGTGACCCCTGTGACAACGCGCACAATGGCCCTAGAGTCCTCTACAGAAGCCTCAACCTCGGAGCGCTCTCCAATCCCAGCAAGTCGCCTTGCCATCCGGTAATCCGGCTCCGTGGAAGACGAAGAAGTAGGCTCCACTAGAGTAGCCTTCTTTTTCCTTGGACTATTGGGAGCCTGAGCAGCCACAAGAGTGTCAGTCTTGTCAATAGTAAAAGCGCTGGCTTTCCTCTTGCACTGTGATGCCACTGTTGAAGGTCTGATCTTCTGAATGGGTGAAGGAGGACCCCAACGAGCTCCTTTGGCCTTCTGCCTCGAGACCAGGTGATCCCTCCTAAATTTGGAGAGATGCTCTTTCGCTAGCTATAGTATGGGCTCCACAGCCTTCACCTCCTCCTGCGTCGGCTTCCCGGTGAGACCACTAGGAATATTGTCCCAATCCCGGGACAGTACCAAGTTGTTAGCAATATGGACAAAGAAGAAATGATCCTTCCAGTTCTTGGGGGAGTTATAGATAGCGTTACTGATGTGTGACTCCCGGGGGGACAAATAAATCCAATCATCACTCTGGGTAAATTGAGACATCACCTTGACAGCCTTCACCATCAGTATCTGAGAATAGTGGCGAAGGAAAATACATAGCGAGCAAAGATATCGCATGACATTCGCGTGAAGTCGTGCGATAGGAACGTTGAACACCGTAAAAATACGGAGTAGCTCCTTTGATATAGAAAGGTGCAGCCCACTCCTCAAATGAGCTTCATACAAGATAATGTAGCCATTAGGGGGAGAGCAAGCTCTGTCATGCTGCACGGGCATCAAGAATACAATCTCCCGTTAGATGTTGAACTTAGCGTATAACTCTCACACTTCACTGGTGGTAATAATAGAGACAATTTTCATAACGGAAAGAGCCATAAGAATAGGAGTAAGAGGAAGGAGACAAGGATTTAGAATTTTTATGAAAGAAGATGTGAAAAATTTGAATTGACGGATGACTTTTATAAGGATCACAGCCGTTGGAGTGAGGTAGTGCATTGAAAAGGTGTGCTCATCATGACAAACATGTGTCATTTTCGAAGAGGCTGCAATCAAATCAGATCTTCTAAAGCCCAGCAGTGATTCAGACAGTCAACGTCTTTGTTGATCGTCTAGTTGCAAGTAGGCCGGCTGAAGTGCACAACGAAAGTGACCCAAGTCAAAGACGGCACACGAATGCCTTAACGGTCTCTTGGCCTGATTTCCCGCATCTCTAAGAAAGGCAATCTCCCATGTAACGGTAACCTCCCAAGATCAAGGCACATCCCGAGAGGAAGGTGTGGGTGTCTTCCTACAATCAACAAGGAAACCCTAACGGTCACCATATGTAGAAGGAAGGAGATCCGCCTCTGTGACAGAACGGGTTATTTTTCCTAATAACCTCCGTCAATAATCACATAAAACTAATACCCATAATTTAAATAATATAAATTTATGCAGAAAATTGAGTAGAGTTTTCTCTAAAAGTAGACAAAAATTATACATACAACCTACTTAATTAAACCTGTACAACCATATGAATATCCAGATTTTAAAATTTACTCCACAACACACACAAGACCAATAAATACTACATCATCTATAACTCAAACATAGTACTTCTTAACTATTATGTTGGATCTAAATAGAGATGTCGTTTAGGCCTAAACAAATCCAAAGTTATAACTGTAGAAACATAATTAGATCCATAAATAACCTGCAAAAATATAACAATAATCCATAATAATAAATATCATACCATAATTAATACATAATATTAATCTAATTTGACTATTTACATTTCAATACATTAATCACATTCTAAGATTCTAGGTCTTTGGAGTCTGATAAGTCTCCTCTAGCAAAATCCTTCTCTTTGCTTAATCTAATTGGGTTTCAGCTCGTAACTCTTATCTGGAAGGAAGAAGAAGTAAGAGTGAACTAATAACCCAACAAGTACATCATAACAAGGCATTAAACAATAATAATGAAATTAAATAGAATGGAGATATATGAGTACGAAAGAGATGCATATACAGAACTTTGTTAGACATGCTTGATGTACAATTTACTTCTTTATTTTGTTCTTATTTTCTTTAGGACGTAGATTAAAACGTAATTATTCATTTTTACGGACTTGCGCTAGTAGATCCTACCAGCCAAGGGAGCGAATAATTGAGGATAGATTGTATTGAATCCACACAATCAAATGCCTTAGTTCTTATTCCCATTATTTTACATCCCGAGGATAGGATGTTCTTAATTCTTGGTTCTTGGTTCTTTTATTCTCGATTACCACTGAAACGTTCAAAGACATGCCAAGAGTATCACCCACTACAATATGTAGTCAGGACAAATCCTTGAGTCTCCACTGTCATACAGTGGCATGCCTAGAGATGTTACCCTTCATAATAAGAATTCGTGTTCCTAGTTTTACAATTTCTTGTTCTTTTGAGTTAGGATCCACCAAACATCTTTACAAATATCTCCATTTGAGAGAACAATCTATTATATTCCCAAATGTGAAATTTCTCTCAAATTATTCAAATGCTTATTATCTTACTTAAGGATGTAAGTCTTTTCTCGACTCTGCTTTTATATATATGAATATCATATGCAAAAGGAAAATTCAGAATTCTTACCATCGAAAAGCAGATTAATTTTAGGGGCTTATGGATACGAATTTCCTTCGTAATTGCACATATCAAAGCTTTCAGATTATACAATTGGATTTATACAAACATACATATTATTTAATTAGCAATTAAATATGAAAAATTATGCAAAATATCATTCAAGGTCCTCGGTGAACAGTGCTCACGTGAATAGTGTTCAAATACACATATCGGTCAATTTTTAAAACTTCGAACATCTAATGGATAAATTATCAAATTTAAGGCATGGGTAATCATAATCCTAAGTCATCTTATACATCAAACTCCAAATTGAGGCTTAAAAGGGGTCTGGGCAAGGGTTTGGGTTTCCTCGAACAAATTTCCACATAAAATCACAAATTTGAATACCCAATCGATAAATTAACAAGCCCAACTCATGGGTAATCATGTTCTAGTCCCAAATAGGCAAAAGCCCCAAAAATTCATCGGTAATATGTCTCGGCACGGGGTTTAGGGTTTGCCTTGTCTGAAACCTAACAAATCTACAAATTTTGGCACGAAATCTATATATATGCATGCTTAGGTCTTGTGAATCATAAAATATTAACTTAATCGGGTATCAAAACAAGGATACTCGAAGAAAATCAAACAAAAGTGCAAGAAAACGAAAGAGGAGGATATGAGTGACTTGCCTTGACTCGATTTATCACCTTTCTAACTAACTCTCGAGCAAATTCAGACTCACGGGCCTCCATCTCCTCATTCTCTCTCTAGTCTTTGTCCTCTCTCTCTCTAAAAATCAGAAAGGTCCAAAAAATGAGAAGGAAAAACCCTTGCGCGCTTTAAATACCGCGACCGCGCTCGAGCGCTTATCAGGTGCCAAGATATCCAAAGGGCCTTGCTCGAGCGCTCATCAGGTGAGCATTGAGCACACCATTTTGTTTTTTACGCTCGGGTGGCACCTTGGGTGCTGCTCGAGCGGACCCATTTTGCTAAATGTGTCTGGCTTGCGCCTCGAGTACCAGTCAGGCGCCAAGCCCATTCATCCTATTTGCTTTCGATCTTAATTTTTCACATTTTCTAAACCTAATTCTTAATTGTTATTGATTTAATTAACTCATGATTATCATGTTTTGAAACTTGGGTCATTATAGTGTCCTTGACCATTACGGCCATGAATGGCACTCATGCCTATGCAGGAAAGGTAACAATCCCTTCAGAAGGCAGGCATCCAACCTCAATACCAAAGGAAGGCAGCCCAAGGCCGTGGTTATAAAATGCCATGGAGACTCACTTATCAGGACACTCTCTCAATCGTTCTCTAGACACCCTCAAACATATTCAATCTCTTGGAAGCTCTCTAATTCTCTCAAGCATCCTAATGCTCTCACTCTCTTTACTACTAGTTCCCTACAAACTCAATACTTAGAAAAATTATTCCTCATGGGTAACAACAATAAAGTCACTCTCCCTACGAGTGTACTCCCATCTACATCCATTAACAAACTCCTTATATTCATTTCTACATTCTCTACATCCACCTTCTATTTTTGGAAGGTCGATTACTGATTTGAGCATCGGAGAGTTTTTGGTGGGATAAAATTTTGCCATCACCTAACCTCTTGTTTGAAATTGTGGTGTGTAGGGCCCAAGATTCAGTAGACAGAATCGGAACCTAATGGACGATTCGACCCAAATTTGTCTAAAATTTGGATCCATGGCGCATCAAATATAAATAATTTTTTATATTTTCTCATTTTGAAAAAATATCATTAATATTCTCATAAATTATAGAATTTTCGTTCAAATTATTTTAAATACTTATCATGTAATAATGCCCTGAATTTTTTATAGAAGCTTGAACATGCTCACTTTAAAATTGAATGCTACAATATAAAATCCTTCAGCAAGTGAATTGTTTATAGCAAAATTTTGCTAAAACTAGTAGAATTTTATAATTTCAATATTTTATTTTAATTATCAAACATGTAGGGATATTTTATAACAATTTCATGACATGTGAATATATATTTAATGATTTAGCACAAGATAGAATATTATATTCAAAACTCAAAGCATTTAAGGGTATTAAATCAAATTTCTTAACATTCATGAGTAAAAAAGTGGAGAGAACTTGCTTATCAATACAATATAAGTGAATTTAGGACATAAACTCTATAAAATTTATAAAGAATGGGAATGAGAATTTATATATATGGAGTACAAATAATCTAACTACAAAAATATGATATGTAAGAGTATTTAAAATAATAAATACTTAATTGAGTAAAAATTAGTAAAAAAGGAAGAAGACTTAAGATGTACTCATTTAATCTTCCAATTTACCAAAATCTTCTTTGAATTCACTTCAGATGTCCTCTTCTAATATTTTCTCTCTCATTCTCTCTCTTCTTCTATTTTCTTTTAAAATCTGGTAGAAAATTATTTAAAATCAGTTAGATATAACTTTTATAAAAGATTAACACACATGTACTTGTAAGACGTGCATCAAGCCTTGCGGTAGAACATTGTGCCAAAAGTACACCGGAGTATCCTTCAGTGCGCATTAGGCGCTAAAAATCTTCCAAAAATGTGCTCGAATTTCAATCTGACATTCTTAAGGTGCAACCTCTCTATCCAGAACATGCATATGTGTGTGTTAGATGTCGGTTAATTGTCATTCAACATGATATAATCCGATCTAAGGTTGACTTTGATATGATCTTTTGTTTGATCTCAAAATTTTCTCTTCATAATTTAATTAATCATAATTAAATTTATAATTTTAAAATTTGTATCTAACATATATAACCAATAAAAATTTATGTACAAGACTCCAAAATGTCCAAGGAGTCAAACTATCTAACCATCAACATATTGAGGCTCCATTGCTTAGTTTCAAAATGTAATAAAAAAATAAGTGCAAAATAAAGTAGCGAAAGATACCTAACAAAAAGAAATACAAAATTAAACAAATATGTTACTGGTATCATTGCCATAAAATGCCTCTACATCATGGATTGAGAGGAGTGGTATCATTATAAAGAATGTTCATGATAGATAGGGAGTCTATAATAGATCAAATAGTCTTTTTTTATCAAAGTGGGCGGATATCACAAAAACACAGGCATTCTAATTTTTTCAGATAAAATAAATTGCCACTGCCAAAACTAGCCAAAAGTAAATGTTGTGACAGGAGCAAGCAAACCATCTAATAGTTGCCAATCTGTTGGTTCTGGTCTATTTGATATATGGCTAGGCATAATTGATGCTACATCAAATATTTTCCTAAATCGTTTTTGTGGCCTTACATTAGAAGAAGAGGTAATCCACAAATTCCTTAATAGACCAACAAAACACACAACTGCAGGAGAGATGGAGGAAATGATATCTAATGTCTCAAGTTTGTCTTTAATAATCAACCAAAGATTGAAGGAACAAGGGGGTTGATAGCTTGGGCCCCAAACTAAGTAAAGGGAACTTTTCATTCTAAAACGTAATAAAGTTCTGACCCTTTAGTAAATTTATAGAAATAGTGATAATATAAATATTCAATATACGTAAAAAATATTTAAATTTAGATGATATGAACAATAACAATTATAAAAAGCAATGCAGCAAGCAATAATAAACAAAGATAATTTTTTATGACGAAAAAACAATTCGATAACGTGGTTATCAAAAAAATCTTCCGAGCTTCAACAGTCAGGGAAGATATTCACTATGAAAATCAACTTACAGATTCGGTGGTACAGATACACTAACCTAGCCGACTTACTTCCATTTTGTAATCTCTACCAAGGAACCCCTTAGATTTACCAATGATAATGGAATTAGACACCTTCCGATCTTCAAGTTCAATCTTCCATCACGAACCACTTGAAGTACCAAACACCACCACTTTTTCACGCTATCAACATCGCCAACGAAGGTACATGGGTAAGAAGTGGTAAACTAGTAAAGTACGAGCGGTGAGAAAACCCTTAACACACGAGCACAACAATGTAGTTTTGGTTTTTTCAAATGGAGCAAGGTTAAAGTATGAAGAATTTTGCTTGTTCTAAAAATAGGCGTTCCAATACCCAAGCAAGAGTTAGGGCAAATGAAATGAGGGATAAATTTATAGAGAGGCTCAAAAAATGCATTTAAAAATATGATCGTTGTAGTGGCGCTCGAGCGCAACTTAAGTACGTGGCGGGCTCGCCTAGGGTTTCAGGAGAAAAAAATCATAGGCGCTCAAGCGAGAAGAAGGCGACTTTCGAGCGGAAGGCCATTGGTTTTGAAGCTCAAGTGCATGACGAGCGAGCATCGAGCGGCAGACTATTGGTTTTGGCACTCAAGCGCACGAAAAGCGAACATCAAGCGTGGGCTTATGGGATATGGTGCTCGAGCGCGGATTGAGTGTGCCTCAAGATCAGCTTCTTTGGAATCAGCTCTCAAGTGAGATTCGAGCGTGGCTTGAGCTCTGACTACTCTGACATTACAATGTATTTGGATCATGTGCATGATATTTTATTATTATGTAGAGTCGATCATGGTATCAAGGTAGAAAATTCACATCTAATTAGTCAATTGATTAATTTATTGATCAAATTAAAAATTAAAAAATAAATAATTATAATGATGATTAATGACAAAATTTGCGTAGTGGTCCGTCTCAAAATCCAATTGACATAGTCTATAGAGGAGCAGGGATCATAGGGAAGTCATGTTTTGATAAAGAATTCCATTGAAGAAACATGGCGTACAAAGTATCTAATGGAGTCGCAAAATTTTGTAATTTTATAGAAGCTCCAAGGGGTAGATTGGAAAATTTGACCATTTGGATGCATCTATCTTTTATTCGATGATGTCTAATCTAATTCACCTAAATTGGATCACCTACCCACGCTAATAGATGCCATAAGTGTTTGACCAGGAGAACTTTGATTCAAGTAATAGAGTTCTTAAGGCCAGGTCCTCCATTTTTTAACTTGCAACTATCATCTCATGTGACCTTAATAGATTTCTTCCTTGAGTCAAGCCCACACCGAAAGAATTTCTTAGGGGTGCAATAGATTTGGATAGAATGAAGATAGAAATCCAATAATTCTAAATATTAGCAAGAATCAAAAACATGAGCTAAAGACGAGTAGCAAAGGAAAGCCAACAATTCTTCTAAGATATTGTCTTTGTGGAGATTCTATCTATCAAACCCTAACAATCAAATATAGTAAAACGGGATAAGATGAGAAGATAACTAGATAGTAGATTGGACGATTACCAGCCTGAAAATTGGTGATACTCTTGACAATATTTGAGAATTGATTATCATAACTACAAATGAACCATTCGCTTTTCTCCAAGTTTGGAGTTAGACTAGAGAGCTTAGAAAAGATCCAGAGACATTCATGAAGAACTTCCATCAATTCCCTATTGACTCCTAAAAGGAGAATGTCATCAACAAAAGCAAATATCATAGTCTTGGTATCTTTGCATTTTTCATGATATGAGAAGTTTGAATTGTTGGAGGTTTTGATTTTGATGATTCCATAATGACCTTCATACAAAGGATAAAAAGGTAGGAAGACATAAGATCTCTTTGCGAAGTCCCCTGTCACCTTTGAAGAAACCTAATGATTATCTATTGATAGAGATATAGAAAGTAAGAGTGGTGATACATTGTTTGATCAATCTAAGAAAAATGATCGGGAGGCATATCTATCCACTGAATCAATAAGAAAGTCCCATTTCACCGAGTCAAAGGCTTTCATTATATCAAATTTCATGACATAGCAGTTTGGCCCTTTGGTCAAATGATATTTGTGGATTATTCTTACACCAAAAGGATGTTATCAATAATGTCTTTGCCTTCCAAAAAAAGCTATTTGGCAAGGATTAATAAAGGTTGGGAGAGTCAATTTAAAATGATCGACAATTATATTAGAAATGATTTTATTGATCATATAACAGTAAGCAATGTATTTGAATTAATATTTGAAGTAAAGCAGGCTGTGGTATAATTATTTTGTTTGAGAAGATACCCATTTTGAAAGAAGCCCATGACTGCATGAGAGATGAGATAGCTCGCAGTATTCTAGGATTTTTTAAAGAATTTAGCTAGAAACCCATTTGGACCTAGAGATTTGTGGTCCTCAAACTAAACAAAACCAACCGAATATTGTTCAAAAAAGAAATAGTACCAATGTTGTTGAAGAGGTTCTAGGGGATTGTCTTAAGGATGAAGGACCGCATGGCCTTAGTATTAGCAAGACCACTTGTGGGAAGCCTTCCCAAAAGCTTTGAAAAGTAGTAAATAATGGCCTCACCAGTTTTAGAGCCAAAAGATGTGAGAAAGCCATATTTTTTGACAAATGAAATGATTCTTTTGCTATTTTGTTTTTCTTTGATGGCATTGAAAAAGTGTTATGTGCAACAATTATTGTCATTGGCCATTTAATTTTGGATTTTGCTTGTGGAAGTCCTCCTCTATGCATAGAGCTTTCCATAAAATGACCTGAGTTTGAGATTTCGAGGAGATGGAGACAAGGGAAAAGGTGAAGTGAGTGAGGGATGCTTGGGCAACCTCTAAAGCTTTCGAAGAGGAGACCATAACTAGGTCAATATCACCTTCTTTGTTTAATTCATTCATAGCCGTTTTCATTCTCTTAAGTTTGGAGACAACCTAGAGCATTGAGACTTTGTTGACTTTATCGGTCCAAAAGGACCTCATAATGTTAGGAAATTTGGGATATTTTGCTAAGAAATTATTAAACTTGAAGAAACTATTCCTAGAATAATTTGGGTTATCCTAGAAGAGGAGACAATAAAAATGATTTAATAAAGTAGTCTAGCCAAAATATGCTGAAAAAAACTCCCATACTGTAAGCTAGGTAGCATTCATATGATTTTGTCTAATTTATTGTAGATGTGGTTGGACCCATTATGATGATTGTACCACATGAATCACAACCATCAAAGCTATGATCATGTAAACCGAAGGAGGTGAAACAACAGGTGAGGTCCTTGGATCCCTCTTCCAAAGAGTTGCCCCTAATGATCTCTAAATCATGAAGAATCATATTGAAGTTGCCAAGGAGGCCCCATCGGAACTCCTCTTCCTTGCTGGCTAACTCCTTTATCTAGCTCTAGAGGCTTATTCCTTCTTCGATAGAGTGGAGACCATACACTATGGAGTAACAAAATTTGGTATCCTGTACCATATCAGTAACAATGTTAAAGATGATTTAATCCTTAATTTCAATGACAGAGAGCAAAATGGATGAAAAGTTCCACCCAATCTAGACACGATCACTTTGGACACAATAAGAGTTTGTAATTTAAAACTAACTATGAATAATAGAAGATTGAATAGAATATGCATTAGAATCCTACACTCTAGTTTCCACTAAGTTACAGACGTTGAGATTATGCGACTTTATGAACTCATTAACTACATGCAAAAGCACCATTTTAGATAGAGTTAACATATATAGAAATCTTAGCAGTGGCGGTAGCACCACACGCGGCCGGGTCCGAGACTTGGAGGCATATCTCAATTGCATTAGCAAGGTTTACCATCTTGGAGGGATTAGATGAGAGGGTAATTTGGACAGGAATCTTAATATTGGTGAATATTTAATCCATATTACTAAATTATTTTTAGTAAAAGTAATTTAATAAGGTATTAATGTAAGATTCCTTCTCAAACCTATTATAAAAACGGTGGCCTAGGGAAGCTGAGACCGAATTTAGTGGCACGGTATCTTCTTCTTGTACCCACAAAATTTAGAATTCATGCTGCCAGCCGCTGCGAGCTCAGATCAACCCATAAAATAAAGCAATCAAAACTACTCTTTCGATTCCTCATTCCAAGCAACGCTATTCAGTCTCTAATAAAATTCTCATTGCCGAGGTATATTTAAATATAGTTGACGTTGATTATGACTTGATTAATTCATGCATGGCTTCATTACGATGGATTGCTACGGAGGACTAAATTGTCAGGATCTTCTATTATTTTATCTACAAAATCAAAAATATGCATAGATATACACGCAAAACAATAGATTATATGCATGAAGGGGAAAAAAAAAAATCTGGTTCCAGTGGTGTCGGGAATCTTGGAGGGTAGGAGGAGCATACATGATTATTAATTCGTATTTTCTTACCAAAATACAAAATTAAAACTTGGTTTTAATATACTTTTTAGTTGGAAAATGACACAAAAATTTTATATCTTCCTGAAATAAATATAAAATCAGCCATTAATAATCTAAGATGTCCGAGAAACTCCTTTTTAGATCTAATGTGCTGTAATATGTTACCCTCCAGTTGTAAAATACCACAAAATAACTTTCAATTTATATTCAAATATGAATTAATGTCTATTTCTACGACATATTACTGTCTAATTGTGAAATAATGTGGGGCCTTTCATCCATCCCACGCATGGGTAAACAATAGGAAGGATTCATACTACGAAAATATAATATCCTATAATTAGATGGCAATATATAATGATAAAATAATTTTACCATAATATTATATTTAGTGGCAAAAAATAGATGGAGAACGTAAGAGGTATTTTATTTGAATTTTATATCATCAAAATGATTAAATTAATCCTTAAAATAGTTGGGTAGTTCTAGTTTGTGGGGGTGGAACATTTTTTTACATATATAATCAAGATAAAATCACATATAATAAATACAAAGTGGTCAAATTATTTCTCCTACTCTATCCAAAGTAGGAATTTCATTTACTGTGATGTTCTATATTGCAATAAGCATGCAATAAAGAGGGACTATAATCATACA
The DNA here is from genome assembly GCA_033239525.1 of Nepenthes gracilis. Lineage (NCBI taxonomy): Eukaryota > Viridiplantae > Streptophyta > Magnoliopsida > Caryophyllales > Nepenthaceae > Nepenthes > Nepenthes gracilis. The sequence goes on from BSYO01000031.1 coordinate 13,937,004, forward strand.
TTTGTTCCTTTTTTTTTTTTTTTTTTTTTGGGGGTCAATAATTAAAATGCATATTAATCAAAAAGTATATATAATCCAACATGCCATCCAACAAACAAGGTCGCCCAAAAAGCTACTAAACAATTCAATCAAAACACATCAAAAAAGGAAACCAACGAAACCACCTCTAAGAAAAAAGAAGATCCAAAAATTGGAGGAGTGGGATCCAACTACACAGTATCCAAAGGCTCTTCACCCACCCGAAAATCTTCTAAAATTTTGATAATGATATAATTCGTTCGATCACTATCAGCCCAGATCGAAGAAATATGAGTTCTAATATTTCTAGGTGTAATAGACAATGGTAGCAAAGGCCAACTAAGTCCGGATGTGCTTGGCGTCATCCATCTTCCATTTCATCATTGCCCCACTGGATTGCCTAATTCCAGTAATTATACGACCGAAAGCACTGGAAATAATCACAAATAACACTCTAGATCCACTTGGCAATATCATATTTGATGAAAAAGTGTTGCACGGATTCTTGTTCCCTCTTACACAACACACATTGTGAAGGAAAGTGGCAAAATTTCAGTTGTCTAAAGTCCCAAGATAGTCCCCAAAGGTCAGCCAAAAAATAAATGTATGGGATGGATGTCTTGAAGGCCCCAAGATATAAGTGGCCGAAACCAATCTAACAACAATTGGTTGGAAGATCCTTTAAACTGAATGAGCAAAAAAGATTCCATTGGCCTCAAGATCCCATTGACTGGAGCCCATGCAAAAGGGATCGGGTAGTACAAAAGTCAAAACCTTATCAAAGATCTCAACACTAGTTGGGCTTGAGAAGCCCATCTCTACTTGTTGCCATGGATAACAAATCGGACCTTTGCTTTCCTTCAAAAGCCTATAATAAGAGTAATACAATTAGCAAAAGTCATATGTAAGGGCCCCAAATAATGCCAAAAATTAAACCAAAGAAAGATGTATCCCCGTTGCTAACAATATGGAATACAAAAGGTCTCATACAACACTAGAGTTTTATAATCTTACAAAGAATCCAATGAACAAACTGAGGAACCTTAATGACAAATAAATCCATCCTTCTATGGTGTTCACACACCCAATTCACTAAAATCGAAGCATCATTGGCCTTATAAAATACAAACCCCAATAATTATTGTAAATATTCTAAATTTAAGGGAATTGAGAATTATTAATATTATTTGCAAGTTCGGATTAAAAACTTAGTGTTCGATTATAATACTTGATTCCCGTTTTATTTGATTTGTTATTATCAGTTTATTTTGAGTTAAATTGGATATATCAAAAAATAATTATATAATGTGAAGATTGAAAGATATTTAGAGTAAGGAAATAAAGTGGTGCTTGAGACACGTCCTATGCGCGCTTTCTAGATTGAGAGCGCCCGAGGAGCGCTTGAGATAATACTTGAGCGCTAATTCTAATAGAAGACACGCTCAGGTGTGCTCGAGGCAGTGCTCATGCATAGTATGGGTTTAGAAGTGACACTTGTGCACTGATGATTCTATATAAAGAACAACGTGCATTATCTGGCTATTTTGCTTGGAAAAAAAGAGAAATGAAAAAGAAAGATAATGAGAAAGGAGAGAGAAAGAGGAGAAGAGATATTTTAAAATATCTTTTTGTCAGATCTATTTAGGTAAAAGTTAAAATAAGTATTCTCACACCCTATTCTTGATTTATTTATTTTTTATTATTTTTACTTATATTTGGTAAATTTAATGGACATGCATGTTAATTTATTTATCATCTTTGCTTTCCTCATGTATGCATGTTCCTTTTACCAGTTATTTTAGAGTTTTTGTTCGATTTTGCTAATATTTAAGGATTTTATTCATTTTGTGAAAAAATAGGTAAATATTTTAAGGTATATTATTTATGTAAAAGTATATTTATAAAGAAAAAGTTATGAAAACTTGTATATATGTTGCATATGTGGTATCCATGCATTGTTACTCCGGATCGGGCTTTATCTTTATTATATGTTTCGATATGTGACCTTTTTTTGAGAAAAAAGTTATGTGATTTGATCTTCCTGAGTGAAAATTTTGACTTTTTTTGTCAAAGATGTAAAGTTTTATAATATGTGACATAAAGATCCTCCCAATTATATTTTTATGAAAATTTTCATAAGAAATTGAATTGAACTAATATATTCGGATGTCCTAATATATCAAACATATTTGAGTAATGCACCTAACTCCACGGGTGGCAAAAGATAGTGGCTTCATTTCCATCTATAAAAAATAGTGTGTAGACAACCCTACCCATAAATCTAAATAGTGGTTAATATGGTTCAAAATTATTAAGGGTATATGTAACTCTTTTTTAAGTTAGTCTTTGAGTCTTTAGTTCTCTGATTTGTGTATATTTTAGATTTTGACATATTTTACCTGTATTAAATTATATTTGAAGACTATGATTGAGTTCGTTGGTTTTGCCCACAATTAGGACTTATGCTTTTTGTTTGGATTATGTTTTCGTTTGAAATATGCTTTAAGTACGATAGCACATTCAGATTTTGTTGATGGACTTTTGGATTTAGGTTTTATGTATTTTATATATGTTTATCAACCTTTATCCTAATTTTGGATGCATTTGTATTACATTATACATTGATACTTGTTGACATTTCATTTTACATTTTTATTTTTTTATACCATTTAAATTAATAGACTTCGATACGTTGTAGAAAATTTGGACACAAATTGGATTGAAGTCTCCCTCATTTTGGTGAGTATTAGCTTGATGTTTAGATCGTAATCGTGTTAGTTGTATTTTGGGTAGTGAGAGACAATCAAATGTTGACTTAGGGTTTTGTGTGGAAATAGTTGGGTTATTATGTTATTTGGTAATGTATATTGTTGATTTGTTACTTCCTTACGATATTATGGAGTAGGTCGCAATTATTTTTATTGTTAGGATGAGTTATCCAATGAGATCTTATGAATAAGTTGTATTTTGATTAATTATTATTGAATGTTGAGATTGTATGGTTTGTCTTCATGTCACGCTCGAATGTGGGATTTGTTTGCTTTTTGTTTTGTATTTTGGGATTAAAATTATGGGTTGTAATAATAATAATTATTATTATTTAAAACCTATTTTTGTTAGAGATTGTGACATGGATCGAAATGAATTAGGACTAAGTGGTGCTAGGCGCACACTTAACTAACGTATAAGCATTTTTTAACAAAAGAATTGTGCTTGATGTGTGTATGAGTGGTATTTGTGCTTATTTAGACCAACATATCGATGTCTAATGCATGCTTGTTAAGTGCTCGTGTGCAATTTGGAGTTTGCCTTTGCACCCGAGTTGTGTTTTACTAGTATACATGCACCAGTTTGTTATAAATATGATTTTTAGTCGATTTAACTCTTTTTTTTACCACGTTTTGAAATAAGAGAGAGAAAAAAAGAGTAAAAGAAAGAGAGATAGAGGGAGAATGAATGAGAAAATAAATCCAAGTTAGTTTTAAGAAAATCTAAGCATAGCTTTGATAATTTTAAGTAAAAATAAGTATATTTAAACTTTTTTCTTCCTTTATTATTGATTTTTTCTAAAATTTATGAGTAAACCTTGTTTACATGCCGATACATATGATATTTTCTTACTCTATATAATTTTATTTTACATGCATGTTAATTTATTTTCATCTCGTGAAATCTTAGAAGCCTTCTATCTTAAAAGCATGTAAAACATGTTAAATTCTTAAAATTTTAGTATATATATTTTTTCATGTCATAAAATTTTAAAACTATATTTCTGTATGGCATTGGTCTTCAAAGAAATATTCCAGCGTGTCATTTTTTCCGTAAAAAAAAATTTGATAAAAATTTTAATTTAATTTTGATAAAAAGTGAGTTGTTCTTCAGTTTAAGACAATATATACTACAAGAAAATTAATATTTTGTGACAAAAAATTAGTGACAAATATATTTTTGTCACTATTAATAACCAACATGTATAATTTAGTGACAAAAATATAATTTTGTCACTAAAAATTAAAATTTAAATAAATAATAATTTATAAAAAATAAAATAATTATACTAAATAATAAAAATAAGAGTGGTAAAAGAGATTGCTGCCACGTTGACAATATTTAAAAAATTTAATAAAAAATGTTAAAATTAATAAAAAAATAAAAAAATTACTTTATTATAACAAACTGCGCGCCGTGGAAAAAGCTGCTAAGCCACGTAATAATTTAATTTTTTTTTTTTTTACTAAAAAGAGGCTGACATGCAGCCGTTGGATGAAAAGGCATCCAACGGCCGCAGGCGCCTAAGCCAAAGTAAACCCTCGTTCCCTTTGGCTTCCCCTTCCTCTCTGCCTCTTTTCCTCTTCATTTTGCTGAGCGTCTCAATCTCTCTTCCTCTTCTCCCGTCGCCGTTGCCGTCGCCGTCGCATGAGAAAGAAAATCAGGTAAGCAATCTCTTCCATTTCTTGAATCAACTGTAAATCCACACTAGTATTTTCATAAGGTATCTCTTCCATTTATTGTTAAAACATAACGTTTTAAGTTTGAGTATCAATTTTGTTAAAATTTGTTTTCTATTCACTGTTCGAGATGTAGTGTAAATTTTGAGTCGTATTAGTTATTTTCTAGCCGTCGAGGATTTATGCTGATGATTTCACGGGATCTGTATCTCCGTTGAAAATCATCTCTCCATGTCATTATTTGTTTGTTTGATTTAAGTTTAGTATTTACTTATTTATCAAACTATATGAAATGTTTCATTATTTTCGTTAGATTTATGCCTCATTTAACATCTGAAGATAATTTTTGGAAAGCAATTACATGGAGAATGATACTTGTAATATTATGGTGCATATATAGCTGCCGTGTAATTTAAGGAAAAAAGATATTAAGTGAGATTTGATAATTAAAGAAAATACTGTGGAAAGCAACTATGTGAATCATAAGATACTTGATGTCAGATTTTGTGATCCATAAAGCTCAGTTTGAATAATTTTGATTTTTCAGAGGCACGAAGCATTTATTTGGCATGATTTCAACTTGGTTGGCAGACTTTGCAATCTTTTATGTAGCATTTACTTGGCATGATTTCACCCAATTACACGGATCAATATTACTAGGTTTGGTGAATTTATCATCAGATGGTTTTTGGCACCAGTTCTTATACTAACAGCCATCGTACAACAGTCTGATTTTGGATAATAAGCCGTAAATTGCCTGCAACTTTGGGATCTTGTTTTCTAAATATCTTTTCCTTGATAAATAAAGGCGAATCCAATATATATATTGGATCCAGGTGTAGAATATTAAGCATACATTGAGAATTATATTTGAATTATGCTTTTCATAAGCAGATTATCAAATGTGAGTGAATCTTTTTAAATGGTGAGTGATTCCCTGATTTGTCCTTGTATTTTCAATTATCCTTTATTAACGTAAGTTTCAGTTTATTTTTAAACACACGTTCACATCATCATGTGTTCACATGATATTCACAGCGCTTCCATCTGACAATATTGAAGGTATTGTATATGCTTTTGAATTTATACCATTTTGATTCCATCTACTATCTTGTCATGGCAAGGAAATAATTCCATCTAGTGTATTCTGTTGAAGATCAAGTATTTCCATATAGTACAATCACAGGCAGAAAAGTTTGGTCTTGTTGCTTTGTTAGGTGAAATGACCATATATTATGTTGTGTTACTTAGCTTTTGCAAAATATGGTATTAATGTAGTTTCACCTGTTGATAAAGTTCCATTTCGGCACAATGATAAAATGAAAACTGCCCTCCTAATGTAGATATTGAGCAATGGAAATGGTTGGTTCTAGAATATTGGGGAAGTCAAAAGTTTCGAGTAAGTATATCATTCTTTATTTAATAACACTACTTAATAAATACAAATGCTTTGTGCTGGTTCCTAGACACACACATATATGTACTCAGATGATTAATGTTATTTATTGTTTCAAATGCAGCATATGAGTGAAAATAATTCAAAGAATAGAAGTAAACAGAGAATGATGAGCTGCGTTGGCACAAAATCTATTGCACGTACTTTGCATGAGATGGTAATAGCCATCTTTAATATATGACATCTTTTTGTTATTTGCTTACACTTGAAAATTTACAAACAGCAAAGCGACCAACATTCACATCGCGAAGAATCGATCGAGCCTACCGAATACTTGAAATTGTTTGTAAAAGAAAAGAAACGAAAAGATGGAAATTGGGTTGATAATGAGTCGGAATATGCATATCAGAAGCTGTTAGAATTACACGAGACTCAAAGTTGAACAAAATGGTTGATAACTTGATTGCAAAGAGGATGCTTTTCAATTGTTCTTGGATGTAAGTCTACATACATAAGAGGGATGGGAGAAGGTCCTCGGCCAAGTAGAAATGACAATAACTGTTTAGAAAGTTGTAGTAAGATGCCAATATGCCTAGAAAATGACATTAATGCTCGGATTGAGGTCAAGTACAACGATCGGTTAGCCATCTTCTAAATCAAAAAGAAGTCGAGATTCGTTCTAAATTGCTTGTCGAAAGCTTTTGATATATATTCGATATGCGATCTTTGATTAAAGAAGAATTATGTACAATGCAAACTAAAAAAACGGTAAGTTTATAGCTATCGTTTCTTATTATGTTTTTAATTGTTTACAATGAAAATGGCATTAATGCTCTTTGTTTATTATTTTGCTTGAAGCTCTTTGTATTAACCCATTGTAAAATGGGTGGGCCGATTTACACCCCACCCAAACTATATCTTACATCAATAGTAATTCAACAAAGGACTTGGAGAATGCAATTAACCAAATGAATGATAAAAGTGTCGAAGGAGCGGATGGTGGTTCATTATATAAGCTTTAGGTTATATGAGTAGTTGCCAAAATTAATAAAAAAAGAACTACGATATTATGACTTTTGAGTTTCCATTCCAAATTTTATTATGACTTGGCTGTGCACTTTACATGTTATTCATTAAGGCGGAAGTTGCAAGGCCGTTTGACAAGAACATAAGGAAGCGAGCTTGTGATCAATCTAGTGGGCCTATTAGTTGAACTACGAGCCAATCTAAAGTCTTAAAAAGGCCAGCTGGCTTTTTCTTCCTCGACCGATCGTGTGCTAAAAAAACAAGTGGAGGTTAGAGTTATTTGAAATATTATTTCTCATATTTGTTTAGTTTATTCCCGAATATGATTAGATTATATTGAGATATCTCGGATTACATATTAGAGTTATTTGAAAATAACTCATTGCCTTGCCTATAACAGCCGAACATTCAAAAAAATAAAAGGCTTGATCCGATGATCTCGGTATTCAAAGGAGGCATACATGCAAATACAAGTTCAGGTTGTAAATTTTAAATTTTGAGTGCTATCTTTTTTTTTTATCTGATTGAGTGATTTATGTGTGAATCACAATGTTACTTGGTACCTTTGAGCAGTGAATTATTTTGATCTGATAATATTTTGGGCAAAATGTCAGGGTCTTGGCAGCCTCAACTTCCGTCTAGGACTAACATTGTGAGGCTGAGTAGCGAGGATCAGAGTATTAGTCAAAGTATCGGTATGAAGCCATATTCGAGTTCTCAACAAAAATCATGATGAGATTTCCTCTTGTGTAATATTAAAAGGGCTAGAATTACCTTTTTTTGGTTTCTGTTTCTTGTTTCTTGTTTCTTGTTTCTTTAGTTTCTTCAATAGTTGATTTCTTTCTTTCTTTCTGTTGTATATGTGCCTGGATTTTCCTTACGCTGCTTCTCTGGTACTATATGTTTTTAAGGGGAAAATTATAATAAACTTGGATTATGATTTGTTTGGTTTAGCAAGGAGTGAAGTACGGTAGTCTCAAATTTATCAGATGATCCCAAAGATTTATTAAGGTTTTTTCTCTGTGCTGTGGGAAGAAAAACTATGAAAAGTTAGATGGAAGAAATAAAATTAGATGTGTCATTATACCATTTTGATTTTCACTTTTTTCCCATATAACCAATCGAATCAAGTTTTTATTGAATTTACTTGTTTTTCATATTCTTATACAAAATTTTTGGATTTACCTGTTTTTCACATTCTTACATAATTCTACACATCAATGTTGGAACCTGACGTAGATTTTATTGAATCTCTTTTTCATAACTCTATTTTGTTGTACAACTGCATGATTTATATTTATGCTTTGAATTGAGCTTCCAGTTTAGAATCAGCTTATGGAATGTGGCTGAGAAGGAAGAGAGAAGGCATAGTACCTGGTGATTTGGATGATCTTTGTACAGCGCTGAAGACTTCTCTCGGTACTACGAAGTGGCAGGTATTTTTATTTTTATTTTTTTCTGATTTCATTGCCTCCTTAACTTGGTGAGCCATTTTCTTTCGCACATAGCTGACAAAAAGTGCCAAGCTTGGTAGTAAATTCATAGGTCACTTATGGGTGTGTTGGGTGTGTTTGTGCAGTATGGAGGTGTGTGGTTGGGCTGATGATCATCAACCTCTTTGGTGCTCATCTTGCCACGGAACATGGCAGAAGCCGGCAAGTAGCGGCCATGGCGTGGGTTAGCGACACACATCATGTTCTTGGCATCCCACATCATTGTATTGCATAGCTAAAATTTTGAATTTGTTGTAAGACAATTTGATATTTGTGTTGAAATCAATTTGATACTTGTGTTAAATTTTTTGTCCATTAAAGTATATAAATTAAATATAAAATTATATACTTTTTATGGTAATTATTTGTTATTAAATATAATATTTAATAATAAATTTTAAATTATTTTGTCACTAACAAATATTCTTTAGTGACAAAATTATTTTGTCACTAAAAAAATAATTATTGTCACTAAAGAATTTTTTTAGTGACAAAATTATTTTGTCACTAAATAATTTCTTTAGTGACAAAATAAAAATTTGTCACTAAAGGTTTTGTGACAAATCTTTAGTGACAATTTAGTGACAAATTAATATTTTGTCACTAAAAGTTTTAGTGATAAATTTATAGTCTTTAGTGACAAATTATTTTGTCACTAAAGGTTATTATTGTTGTAGTGTATATACGTATTTTGGTATAGGATTTTTAATTTTGATTAAATAAAAATTATTATAAAAAATTAACAGTATATATTTGAACATATTGTAGTATATATTTACAAATCAAATGTCACACATAATATCTATGAGTCAAAATAGTAATTAACTTCGACTATATCGAATAATATGTAATCGGCCAACCCACAAAAATCGTACGTAGTTTTATATGATCTTTGAATATGTAAAAATAATTATAACTCAAATTTTAATATTTGATTATTATTAGTTAGGTTATCACTAATCCTTTAATTTTATATGTTTAGAGGATTTTAGAATATTTTATATTATTATTTGATCATGATTTTCACAAATTTTATATTCATAAATTTTTGCACAAATTTTGCATATTTTATATGTTTATACCATTTTGGCATATTCGATATTCTTGTACTCATTTACAATGTTCGCATATTTTACCAAAATTTTTATATTATCAGTATTTTAAATTTTAATCATGACAATTATCTATTATATATTTGTTTGATATATCTATATATATATAATTTAAATATATTTTATTGAGTGTTAGACTCATTCTTATTATATATTTGTTAACCTTTTATATTAGCAAGCTTAGAAGAAATTGTATAAATTTTGGATTATAGAAAGGCTTTCATGAGAATGGTTTTAAGATATTTTAGATATTTTAAATTTATTTTAAATATTTAAATTAGCAGCTTTTGGTCCGGTTTTAATTATTGTTTGTATTTGGTGAGGAGCCAAGACTAGTTTAAGATTTTAGCACACTATTCAATATCATAATGTTGGATATATTAATTTTGGTTTAAGATATTATTTTTATTTTCAATTTAAGTAAAATAATTGTCAAATTTTTGAGTCACTTTTGGTTAAGACTTTTTGACCCTATATTTAAATGTTTAATTATTATTCTAATTATTTAATAATCTTTTTTACAAGTTTGTGTCCTATTGTTTAGTTAGTATTAAGTCAGTTAACAAAATAATTAATTTTAAGTCTTTAATTAAAGTCTAATGTAACTTAAATGAATTTGGGTTTAGAGATTTGGAATGTATTAAATTAAAGTCTAATTTTAGTAATATATAAGTTTTTGGAGTCAGGGATATGACAGGCTTTAAGAGATGCCACAGGTATCTAGCAAGAATGGCCTTTCCAAAGCTTCCGAATTTCTTAAACTAGGGCATCTTCCTCCTTAGTTTGTAATCCTTGTTCTAAGCCACTTTAGTAAGACCTTTCCCAGAATTAAGACCATGTCAATGAAATCTCTGCAAAATCCCATTGGGGCCTTTGAAGACAGATTTCGGGAGAATAAAAACAAAAGCTCAAAAAGAATGGATGTTAGAGAGATTAGATGAAATAAGCTGATACCTTCCCCCAAAAGAAAGCCATCTTTTTTTTTTTTTAAGTGAACACACATTTTAAGATCCTGTCAATAAAAATCTAATCTAGAAAAATAAGAGGAACACTAAGATAATGGATAGGTAAAGATCTAATCTTGAAACCACTAATTGCATTCGGCTATCTCTGATACCACTTGTTAAGGTTCGAACACTTAAATCCACCCAATTCGGCGCAGCAAAAACCCAAATCTCCCGTCATTGTCAACCACCATTAATGTGAGCAAAAGATGACAAACGGAAGAGGTTAAAAATTTTTTTACGAAAACCCTTCTCAACTGCATGGGAAAATATCAAGCGGATACAAAATTCACCAAGAAAACCACTATATAAAATGAGGATGAGTCAAAAAAATTTGATGGGCTTCAAGACAAAAATATAACAACCCATTATTTAGAAATACTTAAAATAAAAAATCTAAATAAAACCTTAAACAGTAGGGTCAGTAAGAAAATTCTCCTTCCTCTTATCAAAATCCGTTTTAGATACTTTATCTCAAGTGATGCTGAGAATTTCAAAGACATTTTACTAAACAAATTATAACTCGACAATTTCCATTTTCAGGATGCATGCAAAATGATTTGAAATAATTTTAAATTGGTCTAAAAAATTAGATCATATGGTGTTCTCACCCACTTGGTGCTACCACAGGTTTTAGATATGTTGATTTTTTCCAAAATGGCAAGACATCTAAAAGATGTTCAAAGATGCCACAAATATATAATGCTCTACTCGGAGACCATCCACCACTAAGCAAGTGCGTGTAGACAATGGATAAACCTGTGAACTCAAATCATTAATTTGCTCACCAACTCTACAACCTAACAACCTACCAAGTTTCGCTAACTTGACACACTTCAGTTTGCCACCTACTTTCATCCCAATTGTCCACAACTTTTTCCATACAACCAAAGGACTAAAAATAAATAAATCAAGTTGAACCATCTATGCCCTTAAATGAACAAGTAAAAAGGTTGCAATCGAGAAAGCAAGAGTGTCCTTGGGCCTTAATATTCTCCTTGGCCGTTTTCCATGCAAAGAGAAAGGGGGAGCCTTTTCATTTTTCTCTTGGTAGACGGAGATCGCCAACGAAATGAAATAATGCAACCATAGGGCATGCCATGTTATTTTTGTGAGGAGGAGTTTGCTTGGATTTATGTATTGTTTTTTCCATAGCTTTTCGCGCGCATCATTAGAGTTTTCTACGCCTATTGTTATCATTTTATATTATACCGAGACGGATACTAACCCACTTTATCAACCGGTCGCCGTGAGTTGACGGTATTTCACAACATCTAACTTTTCCTAGTATAGATTTATACTTCTTTCAAATGGGTGACTATCTTTTATCAACCTTATTTATATTTTTCACTTTGCGTAGCTCCTCCTTCCGGATTTCCTCTCTTGCACTTTGCCTTGAACCCGTGTTTCTCTTAAAATTTATTTATTTTTATGGGTTACCCACAATAGAGTGACCAAAACCAACACTAACTACTTTGATATCCTTTAAGACACAACTATACAATTGACAAACTATTCGAATTTGCTTAAATGGATACAAAATCAACAAAGCATTGAGGTAAAATAGCAACAGATTGGCAGCAAGTAGAACTAAATAAGGTAAGTCATCCACAAAAGCAAATATCATCATCTCAACGTCTTTACATTTCTAGTAGAACCCAAAATTAGGGTAATTCAAAGTCTATATTAAAGGACAAAAAGTTAGTGCAAAATAGGCCCCTTTGAAGAATGCCTCTCATACTTTTGAAAAGACTAGTGCACTCCCCATTACTAATCTCACTCGACCAAGTCATAAGGTTTCATAATGTTCACTTTTATGGTACAATAGTTGGGCCTCTTGTTTAAATAATATTTATGGTTAATTTTTGAACAAATAGAATATGCCCCTAATATGCCTACCATCAACAAAAAAGCCTCTTGATGAGCGTCCACTAAGAAGGAAAGCATTGGTTTAAGATAGTTGGCCATGATCTAAGAGATAATCTTATCAATAATGTTGTAATAAGAGATCAATTAAAAACTGAAAATTTTGGAAGGAAAACTCATCTTGGTATAAAACAAATCACCATATAATTAATCCGCTTGAGGATATGCCCAACAATAACACACGGACAAAATAAAAATTCAATAAACACTTTAGAGATTAGATCCCCAATGATATCCCATGGGGATTTGAAAAACAATGCTAAAAAACCATTTAGCCATAGGGCTGTGGAATTACCAGAATCAAACACAATCGTTCCGAATTTCCTCTTGCAAAGGTAACACTGCAAGATCTAGGAGAAATTGGCCGGGCTCAAGTTGAGGATAAATGGCAGCAAGGATTGATCCGCTAGACAATGCAAAGCTTGGCACCCTAACAAATTAGAGAAGTGATAAAGGACAATATTTTTGGCTTCCCCCTCCGAACCAGTAGTGGATCCATTCTCCTTGATAATCAAACAGATGCAACACATGTTTTGCTTTTCTTTGATAGCTCCGAAGATATAGCTCGAGCACCTATCTCCGTCATTAAGCCACCCCACCTTAGTCCTTTGCTTAAGATAATTTTTTGTTGGGTTCAATCCAGTTACATACAACTCGAGACAATGGAATAAGGCCTGAACCTACCATCAACCATCAACTAATAAAATTATAAGTACAAGAAATATAATAATACATAATAATTTTTAATGTGAAAAATTCTTTTTAGTTAAAGAAAAAATTACGGGATACATTTTAAATAAATCCACTATAAAAAGTGTCGGTTATAAGAATCCCTTCCAAAACCTCTTCATTATAAACCTCGGTGAAGAATGAGCAGTTATACCTTCTCTCAATACACCCGATAACCTACAAAAGAAATACAACAATAAATAAGAATAACCATATAAAAATACGCTTCTAGAAATCATTTCTAGAACGATGTACCCAACCTTGACAAAAAATAAAATTCAAATTGGATTTCAATTGGATGCCAAACTTTTTATTCTTCTCTCTTCTTCTCTCCTCTCTCTCTGTACGGCGTGTCTTGTGGAGACTGATTTCGAAATCCTTGGAACAAATCCTAAAATCACATTTGCACGATTTTATAATCCCACGCCGCGGTCAAGCGCCACTCTATCAAGCCTTAAGCACGGGTGACTCTACAATTGTTGCTTTAGCTCCGCTTGAGTGAAACTAAAGCTTTGATGTATCTACAGTAATTTGGGATCGACGCTCAGGCTGCACCTGAGCGAGACTCAAGTGCACCAGCTTTGCCATTCCTCTTGGCTACTCGTCGCATGCTCAAAAACTTTGATCCTCGTATAAACCTCGCGTGATATTCTAATGACAATCTATTTGTTAAAACACCAATAAGTGAATGATCAAAATCTAACAAATTTTTCCTCATGACCTTATGGGGGACCTTTCGCCTTCACCGATGACCGTCATCCCCAGCCCTTCAGTAGCTTCCCCTCAAATGGGATCCTGGTGTTAGTCTTCGTAAAAATAAATGATACTCTCTTCCACTCCACTGAATCTGAAGTCTTCCTACTCCCTTTTGGCTTCTCCTTCACGATAGAATCACTACCCTTTACACTCCTTCTCAGCTTTCTCTTTCCGCCTCCTTAATCAATATCCCTATTGGTCACCTTAGTATTATCCTTAATAACCAAATCCTTCATCAAGTACCCGCCTAATCGCTTACTTCCCCTTACTACAATTGAGGCACATTTAGTGAGTTTCTACTAGCCCTTTCTGAATGTCGCACAAAAGCCTTCTTTATCAAACTTTTCGACTGAAATCACATTCAACCGTAAATATGGGATATGTCTTATGCTCTTCAATATGAGTTTCGTCCCGTTATTTGTCCACAAGCAAACATCCTCGATACCAATAACTCTTAACGAACTAATATTACCCATTTTAATACCTCATAGTCCTCAAGTGTATAGCCGGTAAAGAGGGGCTTCATATTGTGAAGGACCACTATTCATCACCCAATTCATCTCCTGATTCGGAAAGCTCCATATTTCTTACATGTAGACAACTACAAGGTCTTTGTAGAAAGCGACAGGGGCCCGATCATTATCATCATAATCTCTCCTCTCTTGACATTTGCCTCCGCCCCCCTTCTCCTACTTCCTTTTGGGACAATCTAGTTTTATATGACTATTCTTATCGTAATGAAAGCACTCTATATTTTAAAATTTAGACCAACCGTTACTCTTATCCTATTTGCTGCCTCAATCTCTCGATCTCCCGTGTTCGAACCGCTAGTTGTAACCAAGAGTATCGACTCCTCCGGCACTTCAACAATTTCCCTCTGTCTAGACTCATTCATAAGTAAGAAAACGATAACATTATCCGAAATGAACGTGTCTTTTCTAAATAATAATGTCGTGAAAATGTGATCGTATGAGGCCGGCAAAAAAGCCGACAACACCAACGCCTTGTCTTTCTTTTTGATCTTCTCATCAAGTGCCAACATTTATATCAAAATTCAATTAAACTCATCCAAGTGTTTTTTAAAATTTTTCCCTTCTAACCAATGTAGGCCATAGAATTTCTTCTTCAAATATAATCTCATTGTTAAGGATTTGGATTTATATCGATTCTCAAGTTTCGCCCAAATCTCTATTAGATCCGACAAATTATTAACCTCCTAAAGAGTGTTATCTATGCAATACAATTAATCGTGCAATTAGCAAAATTTCTCTTATCTTACAACTCTTCCTCCGTCATATTGTCCAACTTATCTTCCTTATCCCGAGATACTTTTACTGTTCCTTCCAAGGTAAAAATATTTTTCACCCTTTCTTATCAAAAAATAAAATTATTTTATCTATTAAATTACTCAATATAAAATGACAAACTCTTCGATGTTGAAC
Source organism: Nepenthes gracilis (assembly GCA_033239525.1). NCBI lineage: Eukaryota > Viridiplantae > Streptophyta > Magnoliopsida > Caryophyllales > Nepenthaceae > Nepenthes > Nepenthes gracilis. The sequence goes on from BSYO01000031.1 coordinate 13,952,354, forward strand.
CATTAAATTAAAGTTTTACAACCTCTTTTTGGTACCACTTATTGGGATTAGACTTGAATACACACAACCTAGTGTAGTGGAACAAGACCCAAGCCTCTCCGTCAACCGTCAACCATCAAAATTATAAATATAAGAAATACAATAATACATAATGATTTTTAATATGAAAAAATCATTTCAACTAAGAAAAACTTACAAGAAAAATATTAAATAAATTCACTATAAAAAGTGACAATTATAAAAATTCATTGAAATTCCTTTATTACAAACTCAAGTGAAAAATGGGCAATTATAGCTCCCTCAAACACCCAACAACTCACAAGAAAAATATAACGAGAAATAAAAGTAACTAAACGAAAATATGGTTCTAGAAATCACCTTTAGAACAATATATTCGACCTTAGTGAAAAACGAAACTCAAATCAGATTTCAATCGGATGTCAACATCTTCCTTTTCTCTCTTTTTTTCCCTCTCTCTATGTGCGGCTTTTCTTGGGGAGAATGATTTCAAAATCCTTGGAACAAACTCTAAAATCGCATTTATGCAATTTTATAATCGCAAGTCGTGCTCGATCGGGCCTCGAGCGCGGGTAACTCTACAATTGGTGCTTGAGCTCCACTAGAGCGAGACTCAAGTGCTGATGTATCTACAACAATCTCGAATTAGCACTTGAGCCACGCTTGAGTGAGACATGAGCACACTAACTCTGCTATGCCTCTTGGCCGCTCGTCGCACGTGCGAACATTTTGATTTTCGCACAAACCTTGCGTGATCTTTCCATTACAATCCGTTTGTTGAGATATCGATAAATGAATAATCAAAATCTAACATTTTTCTCCATACTTGAGGCTTACTCCAACTCAACCCCGGCCAAGTTCTCGACTAAAATGAGTTACTAAGCAATGCACGATTGGCATCCTCTGAGATCGATTTGGCTGAGATGACCACCAGAGAGAGGCAGCCCCATTGTTCAGTTTTAGAGCCAACTTAACAAACTCCAACCTCACAACAACTTGAAACATAAGAGAACCCTTATCATTAGAGTTCCCAAGTTCTCGACTTAATTATGTGTTCTTTATTTAATGATTCAGAACAAGTGTTTGCCAAACCTTTGCCTGATGAGAACCATATATGCATGGTTGAATTAGGAGACGCTGCAATGAACATTTGTGAATAATATTCAATCAATGCCTTTTTTAAAAAAAAAAACTAAAAACTTTTGCCTGAAAACCTTATAAATTAATAACCGAACTATGTCTAATTTGATAAAAGAAATATAAATTAGCAAATTGACTTAATTTTGTAAATATGGAATAAAATTAACTAAATTTGAAAATAGCTATAAAATAAACTCAATTAAAAAATGTAAAAAAAAAATGTTAAGTTTTGACAATTTATATAGTAAAAAAAATATTAAAAAATGTAAAAACTCAATTAACGTAAACACACACACACAATCCATATATAGTAATGTCTACGACAGGAAATTGAAAAAGAAAAAAAAGCGACGAAATTGGAAAGTGAATATACCATCCCTAAAAGGCAAACTTAATAATTAGGTGGAGGTCTTTAATTTTTTTGGTCAGCCTCCTCCTCCACCTCTAGCATCGATGCCTTTACATATAGCTTGGCTTTCAGCGTCGGTGAAGCATAAAAATATACGCGCACACATTTTTATGTAGCTGTAGAGTGAGAGGGGCCCTCTTATGCAGCTGGGAGCCTCTGGATCCGGTATGATTCAAGTGGTCTATTTTAATTTTATTAAAAAATATTTTTAAATTATTTTTCAAAATATTAAAGTGTCAAAATACTCGTGTTGTAAAAAATTATCAAAAATAAAATTATTACTATATTTTTAACTTTTTCAAATAGATTAAATTTCAGCCGTGGAATACTAGAGGGTGAGCCAGGGTCATCCCCACAATTCTATAATAAACCCAAGATCCCCTAAAATCCCTTTTTTATAAGACAACTCCCAATTTTTAATTCCTTTGACTTGTCCCCCTAGGGGGAGGGGGGTCCCATCAAAAGGCACCTTAATAGATCTCTCTCTCTCTCTCTCTCTTTTTTTTTTTTTTTACAGCCCTTGGCAAACTATTACCAAAGCAGTTTATGAAAAGAGACTACTAAGCTTTTTTCTGTAATATAATATTCATTCCATCAGTAGTACAATAATTTTAAATCACATTCCAGCTAGCCGCCAATCACTTTTAGGATCTTAGGCAGTGAAAGTCAATATACATATCCATATATACATGGTATGAGCAAATAATTTATGTGTTAAAACGTGGCAGCTGATCCTTTTGAGTCATTGAAGCAACTACTTACAAGGTAGGCGTTTTACCTTTCCATCCAAATTAGGGTTTAGGGAGGGATGTCATGAGGGCTGCGGTGCCTACGACATAGCCTCTAATCGTTGCATGATTTTTAATTTAGTGGTTGATATTAAATATGTTAAAATAATATAGTATATAAATATTTTTATTAATTTTTTTATAAAATATTTAAATATTTGTATGATAAATATTAATACTAGTATTATAATTCTTAAATATTTTTTAATATTAATTTTTATTCGTTAAATTTGAATGTAACAGATGGAAAAAAATTACTGAAGCTACAATGCCGAGGCACGTGGTAGTCCCTGTGCTCTTAGGGAGAAAGATAGAATGAGAGGAGGCCGGGAGAGGAGCAATGGGATTACTCCGTCATTGGGTGCAGTCACTACCTACAATATACATCTGAGAATTACTCAAATAAACATTCTTACCATAAATATTTAATTGTTTGAGAAACAGAAAAATATCTAATTAAAATCAACGATTAAGAAATGTCTGAGAAATATGGAAGAAATATTTGAGTAGTATCTATTTATTTGTATTAGCTGACACACACACACAAAAGGCACAAAAAACAAAAAAAAAAACAGGAGATCATCATCCAAGGATGGATGACTGGATATTATAAATGAATAGAACATCACTTATTCTTACATATATTGTCATTTAATTATTTGAGAAACATGAATATGTAATATCCAATTACAAATAAATACTTGAGAAATATAAAATTATCAAAATTAATATAGAAAGAGGTCAGAAAAAAAAATTAAAATAAAGTAACACTTACATCCGTTTTTACTAATTTTAATAAAAATTAGTGTACAATAGATATATAGATAACGTTACTATTATTTGATCGTCTCCTGATGAAGCAGGGAAACATGGTTTTGTAAGGGCATTGGTGGCTGTTTCTAACCTTTGTAATCCATTTTGAAACAAGTAACTTTCGAGAGAATTTAATTATTTATCACTATGAACAGGTGTCAGTGAAATGCGACTCTCCTTCTATCTCAAAGAAAGAAAGATTTCTTATCCTTCTTTCTTTTTTTTTTTTTTTTTTTTTTGATACGATCACGCTCAAATATTAATGAATTTAAAGATTTCTTGTTGTCTTATAAATATGTACTAGCCTAATATTAGCTGCCAAAAGTTTTGGATTAAAGGTAATCAAATAGAACCCATGCGTAAGGAGATAGGAGTGTGCCCTTTGAGTCGTTCTTTAGAAAATTTTATTGAGTTTGATCACTTTCTTGTGAGTACTCAACAAACGAAGACGTCACCTGAAATTACATAGGATTTGTACTACATACTATAGCAGAATGGCCGAGGACTGGCTGCAGCAAGAAGACATAGTGGATTCCATGGACTGAAGAAGGAAAAATGCCCGGTTTGCTAGATTAGAAGGATTTGCTAGGATTTGGCAAAATGAAAAGTTGACCATTTTACCTGGAATGCCCATTTTGGGCGGTTTGGTGCAAAATACCATAATTATGACATTTTGCCCAGTATGCCATTTTGACCGGTTTGCAACAAAAGTGGCGGAATGGGCAAAATGGCGGGATGGCCATTTGGCTGGTTTGGGCATTCTGCTCGAGATGAAAAATTGGCTGCCTATGAGAGGAGATGCAGGTATGCTTTTGCATGATTTGGCGTATATGGCATGAATGCCGGTTTGGCATGAATGGATTTTCGATATGAAAATCCCGGTTTGCTTTGGTCTGTATGGAATGCCGGTCATCGCAGTAGTTGACCGGTTGTTTCTATACAGTAGAGTTGGCAAAGTTTTTGTTACACTGGCAGAGTAGCAGGGCACACCTTCTGTTAAGTACAAAGCATGCGCCATCTTACAGGGTATGCGTCTGTAGAAAACTCGGGAATTGGTGAAGGTGCAAAAATGACTTGAATAACTTAACAGATGATCTTACTAGGTCAACAAATGAAGATTTGGAGTAGGTCATTATAAAGGTACACCAAGAGCTTCAGAAAGAGTGCCGTAAAATGCCAGTATTGCGAGTAATCACCACGTGTGAAAAAATACCAGGGGGCCAGGGTGCTGTGCACCAAAGGCCGTGCTGGTGTAGGAGATAACACCAGTGACGCTGTGCACCGGCTACTATGTGCAGGGGTAAAACAAAGGTTGCTATTTTACTAACACTTGTAAAATGTTTGAACAGAGAGTACCACAGTGAGAAGAAGAGGAGAAAAATATAAAGACAAGAATGTATGAGAATTTTCTTACTCTTGGAGAGGTTTTTCTTGTTGTCTGTTCTTCCGGGGCTTATGTAGTCAAGGTGGTTACTTGTATTCTATATCTAGGTTTGTGTAAATTATTTTATATAGTGAAATTTATTAGTAGACTATATGTTTCGTGATTTTTTTCTTAGTTGAGAACGGATTTTCATATTAAAAAATATTGTGCATCTCCTTTATTACTTATTCCTACTAAATAGTGGTTGACGATGATTGAGAGTTAGGATTTTCTGCTGCTGTCAGATCGAATGGATCCGGATGTCGAACCCCAAAAAGTGGTATCAAAGACAGTCAAACCTCTTCTAATACCAACAAATTTCTTATCAACCGTTTCGTTGCATAGAGATTACAATTTTGTTCCGGCCACGTGCCAATGGAATTGCAATTTCTTTTGCTTAGTGGGAACTTCGAGGGAAGTACTCAAGAATTGTAGCTAACAAAGACGTAAACAAGACTAACACTATGATTGATAGTGGCATTTTTTATTTTTAGATTTAAGGGGAATGATAATTTCCAGTCATCGCCAATGTCAACCACAAGTTAGCCATGCCACAGCTGTGAATAATCCTGTCGGCACCACCTACCCACCCTCGCCAGGCCAGCAACTCTAGCTGGAGTCGGATACTTACCCCACCTGTGCTTCACCCATCTTTGCTGGGTTAACAATCTCTTGTTACCTATAGCTTTCCATGAAAATGAATTCTCTTATTCATCCTTTTTAATGGAACGATCAATTGTTTGGTTAGGTAGAGCTTAATTGACCATTTTTTACATATTAGGTCAGTGATATGTACCTGAATCAAAATTTTATTCAAAGTGATGATTATTAAGAGTGGAATTCGAGCCTAAATATAATAACCATGATTTCATACACTGCAAATAATAAAATAGAAGCCTAAGTTTTTTATCGGGGTAAATACTTTCGATTCATAAGTCTATATAAGTTTGAGAAAAATAATATAGATAAAGAGACTACTAACTTTCAAACTTTGCCACAAGACTTCTATTCCAAGAGGATGATTGTGAAGAAATCAAGTACTTAAATGAGTTTGATAGGAGATTTACCACTTTTGTGAGACTGATCTCTCATGGCCTTATTGTCAAGGGATACTCGGTTTTTGTCAGGAATGGACCTATGTGTGTGCCCTTAGAGTGAACTTGGCCTCGGGAGGATTCTGTGCAATTCTCTCTTAGGACAATAATAAATGGTTAAATGAGTAAATGCTGTCGTTTGGGGAGTCTAGAAAGCTTGAAGTTGGGAACAATTAGAATGCCTTGTGTTTTGTGGCCATAATTGTTCTCAGCAAAAGAGTGTGAGTCCTCATAAATTAGGTTTGGGGTGTTTCTAGACAAAAAGCCAAAAGTAGCAATTGATTAGGAGTATTGGCTGTGTATATAAGTTTAGGGGGATAGTTGTACCCTCTCCCGAATTATCGACAAATGCACCAGTAACATTTAATCAACACCTTCTTAGTCAACTTTAATTTTAGGCATGACGGATACTTTTTCGGTGTATCAAACGTTACTATGTATAGGATCTAAATCCTTCCATTCATATGTAAGGGGATCAATGGTTGATGCTCATGGTTAGATATTGGTGTGTCCTTCATTCTTGGACTTGGTCTTCTTCTTGGGTGCTTTCCCTCATGGTTGTAAACTTAATATCAAATCAGTCGTTATTACCATCTTTCGAGCATGTCCTTATCAAAGGAGCTTTTTGAGTTGGCATCTCTTTCAAATCTCCTACTAAGGTGCACACTTATCCAACACTTTTGTTCAAATAAGTAACTACTTTATAATAATTCGAGACATTCTTGATCAATACATAATTGTTTGGTGGCCACAAAAAAAAAAATGCCAAAACTTCAATTACATAATTCATGTTACAGCTTTTAAGATTATTTGGCGTTCTCCCCCACCACTGGGTAGTATAGTATAAGCACAGTCCAAGGATAATCTCAAATTAGAGATATTATGGATGTGTAGTTAGAAAATGGGTTCAATCCAATGAGTTAGGAAATAGGACTTATTCTTTTCATATTATATTTGATATTTAGATTAGTAATTATATTAGACAAATTAAAATATAAAAAGATCCAAATGTCGAATATAATAAAAAAAGAAGGAAGACAAGTCGATTTGGGGTCCCACAGACTTTATGCCAAAAGAGATAATAATAATAATAATAATAATAATAATAATAATATAATAATTTCCATTTAAAGAGCATCATACTCTTTTATGAAAGACTCTTCTGGGGATCTTAGAGAAGTGTTTGGAATTTGATGAACAGAGTTGGGCATTTTGAGAGCATGTGTTTACAAAGGTTTTTACTTGTAGATTTTCTAGTACTTAGAACTTATTCATCACTAGATTATGTCATTTTTTATATAAAAAGATACCATATCTATAGAGATGTTAAATTTATCATAGAAATACCTATGTTGGCATATCCGTGTAGGATTAGGGGACATAATGATGGTTTAATCACTATCGAATTGTAACAATTATATATTGATTGTCATTTAGTAATTATTAATTTAGTAAAAATAATATTAATTATCAATTAACTGATCAACTTTAATAAATAGTTTTCGTGTTAATACTGGCATGGCATGCCAACTGGTTAGTATCATGTCTGGCACAAACAATGGCCACATAGTGGGTCCTATTTAATATTTAAATCTTCTAACGTCTCACAGCTTTTGATATCTTGGCCATCTGACGTTTTGATATTGGATATTTTGAGGTTGGGATTGTGTAAGTTATTAGTCTGGTATGGATGCAAAGGCCGAGTTTGATAGACTCTTTAACTTGACATTTACAAGACGTTAGATATGAATAGATGGACAAAGCATGTTCTTCTTCCAGCCATGCTCCCCAATTATTCTTTGCACTTGTCAATTTTCCCCAAAATAAATTTAAAAAAAAAAGGCAAATCGGGACCAAAAATCAGGTGTGGTGGATGTCATTTAACAGTGGAAAAACATATCCATTTTAAGTACTTTTTCCGTGAAAAATTGACCTAAATTTTCGTACATGTTTTTTTTTTTTTTTAACAATTTCATTTTTCACACGAAAATAGAGAAAATCCCAAACAATTTAATAACTTTTTGTTATTTTCTTTTACAACCTGAATTCATCCTCAATGTGCCAAATTGCTAGCCAACATCATGAATGCTCATGCTGCATTTCACAAGCCAACAACTTAGATTACTACGTCTTATAATTGAACAACCTGGATAATGAATAAATACAAAAGCAAATGAGACAAAACAACTGGCATAAATATTCTATAAAAAAAAAAGCTAAATCAACATATCTATGTTGACAAAAAATGTCACATTTCATGACCCAATCCCGACATTAATTATTAACGACATTAATACATTAATAATTAACAACCCAATTATCCGTGGACGTGAACTTCATAACAATATATCGACCAATCTAAATAAAATATTATAATTTGATTATAGAACCAAAAATATCATTTCATTAGGTGGTTAGAATACCGACTGTAATAAGACACCGGACCATACAAAAAAAGTCATGTTTAATCCAAATAAAATCAGAGTATCTAAATAATCATAACAGAAAGCTAACATCAATGTTATAGTTTATAAATCATCATCCAAATATCATAAATATTCTAAATTACTATTCAAAAATTAAATACAACTTCTTTTAAAAACCTAGTCTAATTTATTGAATCAACTCCCCAACCAATTCCTTACCTCCTCTACAAGTGCCTAAGGCACAAATCTAAAAGGGTTAGTGAAAAATAAAAATAGAAATGAATTGAAAATTTAGTAAGATATATATTTTTACATAATCTAATATACAACCCTCATTAAAACATGTCAAAAAAATCAATGAATTAAATTTAATGGAAAGCTATAAATTTCTAAGACAATGCACACAACTTTTTAAATTTTTTTTTATATTCTAATTCAAATTGTTCCATGAAATCCATACACAAATAAGCAAATTCTTAGGAATTAAGAGCTTATAAGGTCTTGTCGATTAAATGGATGGATAATCAAAATCCAAGTTATATTTTTTTCAGACAAGTAAAGGCATTACACTACCATTCAAAACCCGTACATGAGTTGTCAAACATATAGTAATATCAAAGAAGTTGTAAGAAGATGCTTTAAGAGTTGAATTTGATTGATTTTAGTTTGATGTTCTAATCTAATAATGTTTTGTGATAGTATTAAAAAATAGCAAAAATGATGGATGTGATAGAATTGATGGCTCGAGGTCAGCCTAACCCAAAGCTGATTCCATCACTAGTCAACTTAGGGGCAACAATTTATGACCGATTTACTAATGAATGGATGCTTGAATTTATGGGTGACTCGGATGCTATAAAGACGAAGATCTCAATCCAGAGAATCAAAAAGGTGTTTGTGGTGATCTGATATTCAAAAGAGGATAAGGTGATGTTTGCTATGTACAAGTTAAAGGGTGAGGCGAACCATTGGTGATCAATTAAAAAAAGAGCCATGGGTTGAAAGAATTAAGTGATATCATGGAATATGTTCAATGAGGCTTTTATAAATAAAATATGTTTTTGATGATTTTATAAAAGCAAAAGGGGGATGAGTTTGCCGGTTTACGACAACAAAATCCGACAATGGAGTAGGATGCCAATTTTATGTAATTATCTCGCTATGCCCTGCATTAGTGTATAATAAAGTAAGAAAGGTAAGGAAACTTTTATAAGAATTGAAAGATGAAATTCGGAGGTAACTAGTTACATTAAAATTGAGGACTTATAGAGATATGTTGGGTTAAGTTCCCTATTTGAAAAAGAATTTGAAAGGGAAAGATTTTTCTTAAAAAGGTTAGCTAGTCATGGAGACCAAAATTTTGGCCAAAGTTCAAGATCAAGAAGGTCTCACAAAAAGTCAAAGTGGACAAAGGATGGGGAGAAAGGTGCTAAGGTTTAGGGAGTACCAGGTCAACAATCAACAATGCTTATATGCCAACTTTGTGAAAAATGACATGGAGGGAGGTCATGGTACAAACTTTTGGGAGCTTGTTTCAAAAATAGTCAAATCAACCACATGATAAAAAATTATCCTTATCCTATGAGACAAACATTAAGGAAGCTAAGTGTTTTGGGTCAAGTTTTCACAACGACGGCACAAAATGCAAGCATGTCATCTACCATGGTAGAAGGTAAAATTACTAATTTTTAACACTTCAATATGTATTATTTTTGGATTCAGGGTCTATATATTTGTTTGTACCTCTTAAGTTTGTTCATTATTCAATGCCACCCTTGAGGATCATATTAGTTGTGTCAATACTTACATAATTTTCTTTAATCACAGATATTGTGTACCCAAGGTGTTCTATTTTGGTTAATGGATATAGGTTGTTTGTGGATTTGATTTTTGCTTGATATGCCGGAGACATAGATAATGAGTCACCGGCAGATTTTAATGTGTAGATAAATGGTCAATTAGAATGGCACAACGGAAGTGAGTGGACCCATAACCTACAAGTCACAGGATCTGATTTGAGGTTTAAAGTGAGTGATCATATACTCTAAAGATATTTTCTAGAAAAGGAATTTTGAGATTTGAGATAAAATTAAAGTCGATATTCATTAGGCCATTAGAGATTTTATAGCGAGTCGGATAAATGGCCAATAGATTGGCTTTGCCTCCGAGTTTGACAGATCCTTTGCATATGATCGAGTTGAACCATTGCAGATGGATGAAAATTTGTCTTATATGGGCGTTTTGGTTTAAATTTTGAATAGAAAGAATCAAGTATTGAGAAACAAAACAATTTCATTGGTTAAGGTATTGTGGATAAATCATTTAGATGAGAAAGCAAATTAGAAATGCGAGGAAGACATCTAGGAGGAATATCCCTATATGTTTGAATTTTGGGGTATGTAAAATTTTGAGAATCTTTGATTAATGATAATATTAAAAAGTAATATAATTAAAATTAAGATCAAATGATGTAGAAAATTAAGTCAAATAATTAAAATTAGATTGGATGATTCGGTGCCTAATAAAGGTCCTGACTTGCTCCTGAGCGTGAAAACTCGAGGAGTTAGCACTGAGGGACGCCTAACCGGCATTCAAGCAATCAAAGATAATAGCTATACGCATGATGCATACCCAAGCGTTGCTTGATTGCAATGAACCAATAGCCAAATGCTCAACGCTAGCATGAGTAGTGCTTGAGCACAGTGCAATATATAAGGGACCTCTAGCTCAATTTTCTATTATTTTTTAGAGTTTTCCAGAGAAGAGAAAAAGGGAAACAAGGAGGAGAGAAAGAAAGATTAAGAAACTCAAATCAAGAGAATTAATGCTAGAATTAGATAGATCGGAGCCAAAGCAAATACATCTCTAAACTTCCTTCCTTTATTGCTAATTATTATTGATTTTTTTGAGCATTTTCTTATTCAAATCTTTATGCATGACTTTAAATTTGAATTATAATATTTGTATTTACCATGCAATTTAAATTCTGATCATTTTGTAGCAAAATTTCATAGAAAGTATGCCTTAGTTCAAGAATATTGCGTGAGATGGCTGAAATCTGAATTTTCTTTGTTTGCATGTGTTAAAATCATGATTTAATGGCCTCATATGAGATAAGTTTTGTGTATACCATGTTAAGTTTTGGACAAATAAAATAAGCTTACATGTTTAGAAAATTGATAAATTACGCCCTGCATGTGTGTTAAATAAAATAAAATTGTAGAGTTGAGTTTTATGTTGCAAATTTCTTGGATTTAGCTAAGCTTTTCCACATTGCCATACTTAATTTCAAATATAATAATTAAAAATTGTCAAATATATATAATATAAGTTCTGAAATTCCATAGAAAATCCTACTTGTTTGTTGAATTATGCATTATTTGCTGAACTTTGTATTACTTGTTGAATTTTCTACACTTCATACTAATTTAGCATCCCATATGTTTAAAATTCATCATAACTTGATTTGAATAGAAAGTATAAGTTCTTAATAATATGAGATTACAAAAATTAAGTGGGAAACTCTATAAATATGTCAATGAATAAGATTATTTTCTCCAAGAGTGAGAAAATTAAAAATTATGAAGTAAAGTGTAGGATTTTCTCTAAGAAATTGTAATGGACCATTGTTATAATTTAACAGGCAATATAATATAGTGATATATTGATATCCGAAACTATTATCCGTGGGTAAAAAATAACATTTTACCCTGTCTATAGGGTGGTATATAAATGGTTCACGTTCGATTCTTGAATAGAACTATTATATACAACAGGGGTTTCAATTATCGATTGTTTTAATCGATAAGGCCTATTGGCCCTACTCCCTAAAAAAATAAGAATTAAACATATTTAATAATATAAATGGAATAAGAATATGATAAAAATAATCTGAATTTTTTGTACAAGTTGATCATATATTAGTTATGAAAAAAATTTTATACATTGATTATTCCAATATATTTTTAATGAAAAGTATATATAATTATTGATATATTATAGTGCATTATTAAACTTTTGACTCATACCTTATTATTTTTACTAACCCTCATATGAGATACACAAGGTTTTGTCAGACGAATAGGATTGAAGGATCAAGCTGATTTGAAGAGCTTAGATTGTTATATTTACGGATTATAATTTTATTAAATAACATAAAATAATGTTTATTATATTATGTTATATTCAGACAGTGTTTGAACAATAATTAATAAGTCTAATGTTGTATTTTGATTGATTAGATAATTTTAGATGATATTAGTTGATAATTTGGTTATCCAGTTTAGAGTATTATAGTTTTCGAATAGCTTAAACATGTTATAAAATGTTAAATGTCAAACAATAGGTCATAGATAAATGTGATTGTAGATTATGAATGTTTTGCGTTGTTCGATGAGTGATTGTTGGTTATCAAACGAAGATTTATGATTTATTTTCACAGGTTTGTGCACTTCGATTTTATTTTTGGATAGGTATCACTTTTTATATAAGATTCGACGTCACTGTTGAGTTAATGTCAGAGTCACATGAGACATAGCATGATTTGGGTCTTGTATATATTTTAACTTATTTTTATTATAGTCGGTTGATGTATCGACGTCAAGTTCACGTCCGAATATTATTAATTGATTATTTAGTTAATTAATATTATTTAAATGTTAATATTATTATCAAAATTTAAGACGTGATATATATAACCTCATAGACAGGGATAAATATCGCTTTTACCCGTGAATGATAGATTTAAATCTCGATCACCACTATAATATATTAAGACAAACCATAATATACCAACCGCTGAATTTATCATAATAATCCGATACTTAGTCATATAAAAATATTACTCAATTCTTTATAATCATTGTATTTTCTCATTCTAGAGAAAATATTCTTAATTCTTTAATATATTGTAAAATTTTTCTTTAATTTCTTATCTTGTGTTGAAACTTGAATATACTTGATTTAAAACATGTAATATCATATTACCAATTTTTCAAACAATTATAGAAAAATTGGTATCATTGTAGGAATTCAACATTTTAGTTTAAATATCATACATGTAAGAGCAAATTAATGAAATTTTAAAACATGCAAGATATATATTTAATGATTATAAGCATGCAAAAATATTATATATGAATTTCATATCATATTAAAGTATTAAATTAGGTTATCAATAAATGCACAAACATATTTGTAGAAAAATAACTTGTCAAATCAATGTGCATAAATTAAAAATATAATTTTTATAAAAATAGTAAAAAGTGATAGTGAGAATCTATGCATGTAAATTATAAGTATTTTAGCTATAAAAATGTGTCATGCATGACTATTTAAAATAAAAGAAACTCAAGAAAGAGGAAAGAATAGTAGTAAAGAAATGAAAGTTTAGAGATATACTTGCCTTAATTTTAATTTACCAAAACTTTACTTTGATCCACTTAAATTTGGCTTATCTAGCTTTCTCTTCCTCTTTCCCTCTTTTCTCAAAATTTGATAGAAAATAATCAAAAATTAATAGGATATAACTTATATAGTAGAGTAGAGCACGGCACTCATCGGGCACGTATCAGTTGTCACAGGCCAAACATGGTGGTGCATGGCGCTATCTCAAGCGCACATCGAGGGCTGAAATTCTGTCTCAATGTACTCAACCCTCCCTTGGACGTGTATTTAGTGCAAGCTAATCTAGAAAGAATGTTCGAGCTCCACTTAGGAGACAATAAGTATGACCTCCCTACTCAAAACATGCTTGGACACAAGTCGGATGCCGGTCAGGTATCAATCAATACACAAAAACCTAATCTAAAATTAAATTTTAAGCTAACTTTATTATTCATTTGATCTCAATTTTAATTATCTCAATTTAATTAATTATAATTAAAATAAAATTCAAACTCGAACCTTATAAAAAAAAGTGTTGGGATCGAACTACTTATTTAAATTGTAAGGAAAGAATCAATTATGCACAATAAGTATACAATAATCACAAATAATAAAGTAAGATACGATTTTTATGTAAAAAAATTGCTTTAGAATGATGGAGAAAAATCACAAAATTAAAAATTTAAAAATATCTCTATTATGAAATATTTTAATTATATAAACTCCAAATATAATGTCATAATATTTTATCTCAAAATAAGCCCAAATAGTAGACAATATAATATGAAAGAGAATGAATAACAATCGATAAAAGTTCTTCATGTCAAGAACATCATACCCAAAGTTAGCGGAGATTGAAACACAATTCGAAACTTAATCAGATACACAATCTTCCTCTTTTCTCTCTCTTTCTTTTATTTTTCTCTCACAAACGACACTCTGAGTGCCAGTGGATTAGCCCTAAAATGCATTTGCGCATTTTTATGCCGTGAGTCACGGTCGAACACCCGTCAAGCACACCTTCAAAGTGCAAAGAAAAAAACCCTTGTGATCGTCATCTCATTTCCTCATTTAACATGACTCTCTTTGCTATTTTAAGTATCACCATACTGTTTGGAGCGGTATTAATAATGGTAATCTGTATCACCTCCCAATAATTCGATAAGGTAGTCAATAGCCACAAACCCAACAACTCATCATCAAATTTGATAACCATACCATTCAACTAATCCACGCATCGTTAGAACCCGTTCAAATGATCATCAATAAACATGCCCTCCTTATATTGCACTTGCATTAACTTTATCAAATGGAATAATTTATTATTATCTATCTTCGAAATATAGAGTGTCTCAAGTTTTTGACACAATATCTTTATATTCGTCTCATTTTAAATATGATTATATACATTATCGTTCACAAATTATTGAATGTAGCCATAAACTTATTTATACTCAAAAGCATATTCCTCATTGAATTTCTATTCAAGCTTTTGTGTAGCAAACACCAGAAGATGGATTGTTTTCACAAATAATAAATCATTCATCTTGTTCTACCATATATCATAATTTGTGCCATTCAAATAAATTATTTTATTTTTGACTCTCATCGATTCAAACAAGATTTAACAATGATACAAATAATCGTGTTTCTAATACCACTTGTTGGGATCGGATCGTCTATTTAAATCATAAGAAAAGAATCAATTACGTACAATAAGTATACAATAATCACAAATAATAAAGTAAAACACAAATTTTATATGAAAAATTTCTTTTAAAATGAGAGAGAAAAATCATAAAATTAGAAATCTAAAAATATCTCTACTATATAATGTTTTGATTTCACAAACCCCAAATATAATGTCACAATACATTCTCTCAAAATAAACCCGAATAATAGAAAATACAAGATAAAAAAAGAATGAATAAAAATTAGTATGCGTTCTTCTTCAAGTCAAGAATAGTGTACCCAAGATGGATTGAAATTGAAATATAATTTGAAACTCAACCGAATGTATGAATCTTCATCTTTTTCCTTTTCTCTTTATCTCTCTTCTTTTTCTTTTACAAATGGTACTTTGAACACAAGTGGTTTAATCCTAAAATGCATTTGCATGTTTTCATGTTGCAAGTCTTGTTCTAGCGCCCATTAGACGCGCCTCGAGTATGATACTTCTGAAATTGGCACCTTAGATGCTACTCGAGCGCATCTCAAGTGTGATGTTTTTGAAATCGGCACCTCAAGAGCCGTTTGGGCGCACCTTGATTGCAATGCTTTTGAAATCGGCACCTCTCAGGTACACCTTGAGCACGATACTTTTGGAATCGATACCTCAAGCTTTCGTTATGTGTGTAAAAAACTTATCATTTATATCACCAATTGACACATCAAATGGTTATGAGTTTATATGGAAATGACCTGTAACCTAATATAAAGTACAAATCAAGGTCTAAACAGATGCCAGTGGCTTCTCTTCCTTCTATTCTTGCTTTTTTTTTTCTCTTTTTTTGGTGCTCAAGTATTTAAATGATAAGTTAAAATGACTCATCTTAAATTTCATAGGTATTTATACCCAAGTGCTGCTCGAACATAAAACTATCTAGCCCTTCTACGGAATCATTATTTTGCAAGCATTTTTTAAACATCTATCATTCAAACATTGGGAGGAAGGATTTTAAAAATCATATGCTTGAGAAACGAATAAGCGAACCTTCTCTGAAAATCCATCAATATTGCAGCGATTTATATGAACTTTCACCCGAGTAAATGTCTCACCAATGCCAGGAATAGAAACAAAGCGTGTATAATTGATGTGGAACTCATAAGAGAGGGGTTTACTGGACAATTAGGTCTTAGTGTTATCATTGATAATTTTAATATATATGTATATATACATAGATTTAATAACTTAAATACGTATTTACGCCACTGCTTGCAAATTTACATAGTTGTTCCATCTCCTAAAGTAGCTATTCACATAATAAGCCTGCATCAAGCTAAGATCATGAAAGGGAAAAATAGGAAGTGAAAGGTCAAAACGCCATGTGAGTTTGTTCCTCGAGATTGGTCCAACTTCTGATTAAGGAGAATACGAATAATTAGACTGAAAGAGCCAAAATTCGAGACGCCATGTAAGTTGGCTGGCTATAGGATTAAAAAAATGCCAAAACTGTCAGTGAAAATTTAGTTATACAGATTACTAATTTGTTATTTTAAAAAAAAAAAAAAATTATATGTAATGAATTTTTTTGATCTAAAAATAATTTTCCCCCATATAGTGAAATTTGCTATCATTTTTTTAAATTATTATTTTGCCCAATATAAGCTAAATCTAGCACACTTTAATCGCCCTTCCCAATGGGTAGGAAGTTGAGAAGGGTACGTACACAGTTGTCTTTTTCAGCTACTGTTGACATTGATGCTCATACCAACCCAAAAAGGCCTTATTTATCACTGCCACCTATATTGCCATTTAGTATTATATATGCATGTATATATACCGAAAGTGATATATATATATATTTATATATATACACACACACACATTTATTTAAAAAAATTGATATAACCAAATTTATCAACAATTATCGTCACCTCCTGTCCCCTCCCCAAAAAAATTAAGTTTTAATTATAAAAGAAATCAAGAATAATTTGATACAACCAATGAAAGCATATAGCAATGATAGCCTATCAAGTGGCTAAAAGCTTTGGAAATATTCAATTACTCGTATTTGTTAGACATTGAGAAATATACGGAGAATACACATAATATAAACAAGAGAGTCTGTATATTTTATCTTTCAATGATGGGCCTTAGATATAAAGTAGCCATTTTAAAATATATATGAAAAAAAATAATTATATAGATACTAAAATTATTTTAAAAAAATATTCTATTTTTATAATATTATATATTTAAAAGTATAATATTATAGAATACTATAATATATATTATATATTTTTTTACTATATTTGACGTCCCCCTCAAATCCAAAGAGGTAGGAAGAGATCAACTTAAATTTCAAAACTAAATCATGAAATTATCTTATTACATAAGACTTGATAAAAATGTCAGCGGATTGATTAGTTAATAGTATATAATAAAGATATATATTGCATTGTTGAATGACTTGAATAAATTGATAGTCATTTTTTATATATTTGACATGTTGATAAAATATATCATTACATGAAATTTGTATTGCACTTTCATTATCAAAATATAAGACAACTACATTATGTTGTATAATGCTCATATCTTCTAATGGTCAATATAGCCAAGAAGTTCAGCAATTGTGTTAACAAAGATATGATATTTTGCTTTCATACTTGAGTGTGCTATGAGGAATTATGTTTTACTTCGTCATTTAATAACACATATTCCAAAAAAGAAACAATATCTAATCATAGATTGTTGATTAGTACAATTACCTCCCAAATCTATATTAAAAAAGCATGTAATTGGAGAAGTGAATGATTAGAGAATTAAAATACATAGAATAAATATCCTTTAATATATTAAAAGATGCGGAATATAATAGTATAATGAGTAGACCATAGTGCAACCACAAATTAGCTAATAAAATAAACGGTATAAGTAATATCATGAAAAATAATAATAAGATAAATAAGCCTTCTAATAAATTGTGGATAATAGCTAGCGTCTGATAATAGAAAACTATCAAACGGAGCAACAATAACATATAGTTCTAACGGAGTGGGAACAATCTTATTATTAGTTTTGGGGTCACAAGTAAGCAGATTAGAAGTATATATTGCTTAAGAAAGATAATATCTATTAGAATATGATCTTACTTCAAGTCCTAGGAACTAAATAAGATTTTCATGATCTTTCATCACAAAATATTCATATAGAAAAATTTTAACATATTGAATTCCAGTAAGATTATCACAAATAATAATTATATCATTAATGTAAAGTAAAATAAAAATAGCTCTAGATATTATTGTATGTGTAAGACAAACTGTTGAGGAAATGTTTAAAAGTAAACAAACTAAATAGAACCTTAAACAGCAGGATCATAGATTTGGAACAAAAAAAAAATTAGCTCAACAATCCGAGTTAGATGCTAAAACCCAAGAAATTGAGAATCTGACAATCTCATTTACTAAACAAATCACAACTCTAAAATCTGAACTTAAGGCTACTAGAAAAGATTTAAAACAATTCTTAAATGGGTTCACAAAATTAGATCATATACTTGGGTTGGAAAAAATTGGTGGAAATAAATAGGGGTTGGGGTATACTGCGAATATTGTCCAAAATGACGTGAAACCTAAAACTATTTTTATTCTCGCCACGAAAATTCCACACCCACACGCTTACAAATCCAAACTCACTAAGTAACCGTCTCGACGTGTGAAAAATAGCTTTAACTCACATCATTTGACCAATCCATATAGCCTAAAAGACATGAGCAAACCCTCAAAGTCTCTGTCAACTTGTCATGCTTGTGAAAAGATTGTCCATATTCAATCCCACTATTATACCATGAACTTTCCATACAACCCAAGACCAGAGCTAAACATGAATACACTTATTGATCACATTCAAATATTAAATGAACAAGTAAAAAGATTGAATGCAAAAGTGAATTCAGTGAAACAAGTATGGGTTAAAAAAATTGAGCTACAATACCCCTTGGCCATTCGTGACAAAAAGGGGAAGACTTGATTCACTTTGACAGGGGGCGATTAGGGAGACGGAGCCTGCTTATTTATGTTAGTGGTCGCTTTGTTATTGCGCTTTGTTATTTATGTTAGGGGGAGCTTTATTATTTATGTTAGGAGGAGCCTTATTGTTTTTGTAGGGGGAAATACTTCAATTTCAGTTACTTATTTTTTATTCTTTTTACTGTTGCACATTGATTTCTTACATCTATTATTATCATTTTATTATGCCTTTGTGGTACTAACCTTACTGGATTAGGTAACTCTGTTACAATATCAACGCAGCTATCACCACATCGACACAGCAGTACTAATATAGATTTTTACAGTTTTTTTTATATCTCTTATTTCTTATTAGGCGTAGATTTTTATGTACACGGGTTTTATCTCTGTGGTGTCTGAACCTGTGATTCACCTATATTTATTGACTTTCTGCATTTTGTCACGGAATTGCCAAAGGGGGAGATTGTTAGAGACATTTTTCTAATTAGCATATTCCGTCACCATATATATTATTGTATCGATGTCGGGTTATGGGTTGTCGAGTTACAGTATCAACATTTATCCGTTGCTGTCCATTTTGACTTTCAGGGATTCCGCGCCTACCGTGTGCTCTCCAATCGCTCGAGTCCGTCCGAAGCCCCGCGCCCTCCGTGCGCTCGCTACCCGCTCGACCCTAAAATCTAGAATGGTCTCTGCTCGTTTTGCGCCGCCCCTGTGATCGAGCGCCGATGCAATGGGTTTGTTTTTTAATGTGTTATTTGAACCATCTATAAATATTTGGCTTATATTTTTGGAACTCTATGACTCTTGACAAACCAGTTTTGAGCCCCACTTGAGAAGAACGTTGTTCATGCCCCATTGATCTTGCTTCTCTTGAGAAAATCAAATGCTACGAGATTAAGCTTTATATTCTAACAAATTTTCTCTTCACTTTCTCTTAACCATTTAAACACTTCCATTATTCTACCTTCGGTTGAGACGTTGGTTCGTTGAAGAAGGAGATCCGATCGTGTTTCACAATTTAAGTGGCTCAAGAGGGAAGATTGACGTGAAAACCGGAAGGTATCAAGTTCCGTTGCCGCGAACAAATCCAAGAAGTTCCTTGGTAGGTATCACAAGACGAGAATAAGTCGCTCAGATTAAAGGCGTCGTTATCACATGGAGTCTGTAAGTTGATTTTATAGTGCATTGCTTCCCTGGCCATTGAAGCTTGGAGGATTTTTCTCGATTACCGTGGGTATCGAGTTTTTCCTTTGTCATAAAAAATCGTATCTTTTTATTTTTGTTTATACTCGTTTATATTTTGCATACTTGTCCTTATCTCTAACATCTAGACATAAATATTCTTTACGGATATTGAATATTTAATTTTTATTGTTTCCGCTATTTTTACCAGGGTCGAAACTTGATTATACACTTTAGAACAAAAAGTCCTTTTTCAGGTTGCTCCAAAATTTTTTAAAATTTTACAATATATAATCAATTCTAATGCACCAAATATATCCAAAATGATAAATAATTTCAAACTAATTCAAATGGGAAGCTAGGCATTACACTCTAAGTTTCTAATATGAAATGGAAGATAGATGAGAGGCTCAATATTTTATGAAATAGTAAATAATCAATCTACAAAATGAATTGAATAATCTTAAAATTGGTCAAAACTCAAAAAAAAAAAAAAATTCAAGAGAAAAAAAGAAAATAATTGGCCCTTAACTTGAAAACTCATGATAACATGATTCGCCGAAAACCAATCGTAGGAGGCAACATAAGAAAATGCTAACAAAAAAAAAAAAAAAAAACCAGCACTTCAAATGCGAAGAAGGAAGCAACGACCTGACTAGGGTTTTGAAAAGACGATAAAGGAGAAGAGATTTCTTCATATCTAAGTGATGAAGATGAATAAAAAGAGAAGACATGCGAAAGGGGTAAAGGAGTAGGGAATATAGAAAATGTGTTTGAATTAAAATAATAATATTTTTAAAATAGATATTCCTTAAATACAATGGATAAATAATACCAAAGAAAATTTAATTTTTTTATTTATTACTTTGGAAAAATATCTATTACTTTAAAAATTTTTATTCTTTCTAATAAAATAATCAAATACATGAATAATTATTTCACCAGTAAAGTAGAAATAAAATTTCTAATCCTACAAATTAAACATGTCATTAGTTGCTAAAATATGACATTATAGAGATGAATTATTGTCACAAGATGAGGTGATGTTTCAACTTGTAATGCAGTGCTTAGATGTGTCAATCAAACCAAGTGATGAGTAATGGCACCGATGGAACTTGTTGGATTGGGAAAATGGAGTCAAAAACCTTTGGATTGAAGTCTGATGGTGTAGATTGGTACATATCTTGTAGAGCCAAACAAAAAAGGCGCAAACCAGTGACCTTTGGAAGACTAGTGAACACAACTCTGAGGCCTAAGATGGATGCGGTGCACGAATATGAGGAACACAAAGGGTGAGCATGGTTAAAACAACTAGGTGATGAACACAATTCTGAGGTAGGAGGTGAAGAAATTGAAGAATCCAAGCAAACAAATACTTTTGGTGAGTTTTAAGAGCATAAGTCAATACATGCGGAATGAATTTTAGGCCGAAAGTCAGTGACTTTCGAAGTGATATGACACAGCTGGAAAGTGAAGTTGCCAACGATGGCAATGGGGACAGATACCAAATGTGAATAATCAGAAATACCAGCCGCCAACTCAGGAAATATCGTCACAAATATCAAAAATATCATTGATAATGACAAAAAATACCAGAGGGATCAAAATACTAAAAAAAAATTAGGCTTTGTGGCAGAGGTGAAGACCATGAACAATAACCGAAGGTAGAAAGGGATAAACTTGGCACTAATACCATATTAAAAATTGATAAATATACGTAAGATAAACAAATATTATATCTCATTTTAATCTTATAGTAATAGACACTTTATAGACAACATTCGATGCAAAAACATAAATGAAAAATAATAGTTATAAAGATATTATCATGTCCAAATAATCATTTAATAACATCCGGATATGAATTTTATGTCGATATCTCGACCAATTATAATCAAAATAAATCAAAATATACACTGATCTAAATCATACAATGTCTCGTGTGGCTTCGACACCGATTAAATCGTGACGTCAAATTTATGTAAAAATTAATGCTTATCTAAAAACAAAATCAGAGTATACAAATATACAAAAATAAATCATAAACCATAATTTGGCAACCAATAACTACTCATTGGATAACCTGAAATAATCATAAGACCACTATCACATTAACCCATGACTTGCTGTCTGACATTCAACATTCAATCATTTTAGACATTTGAAAAACTTCCTTAAAAATCAATACAACATTTTATAACATGCCAAAGCTGTTCGAAAACTGAAATACTATAATCTGCACAACTGAGACAACTAATATCATCTGAAACTGTTTAATCAATTAAAATACAATATTAGACCCATTAACCATTATCCGGATGTTATCCGAATATAATATAATTCAATAAACATTATTCAAAGTCATTGAATAACACTATGATCCGTAAACATAACAATCTAAATTCTTCATATCATCTTGATCGATCAATCCTATTTGCCTAGTAAGAACTCGTACATATCATCTGAGATTGTTAGTAAAAATAGTAATGAGTAAACCAACAACTCAATAAGGCACTATAATATATTAATGATCATATATACTTTGCATTAAAAATATATTGAAAAGATCAATATATTAAATTTCAATGATATGATATGAAATTTACAATAAACATGATCGGCTTGTGTAGAAAATTTAAATTATTCTTATCATACTCTTATTTCATTTAAAATATCAAAATATACTTAATTCTGATTTTTCTTAAAGATCAGTGCCAATAGACCTTACCTACTAAAGAGATGATAAACAAAACTTGGATTATATATACTCCCACACAACCTAAGGCAATACACTTCTATTCAATACTCGAATATGAGTCGTCTATGAAGGAAACTTCTCGAACCCAACTCACACGAAAGTTTTGACCCTTTAATAAATTCGCGAAAGTAGTAAAAATATAAATATTCAATACACGTAAATAATATTTAAATCTAAATGATATGAACAATACCAAGCATAAAAATTAAAGCAATAAGTAATAATAAGGAAGGGATAATTTTTAGTGATGAAAGAAAAACTCAATAACTATGGCTATCAAGAAAAATCTTTCGGGTTTCAACGGCCAGATAAGAATACACTATAAAAATCAACTTATAGATCAAGTGATAATAACTCGCTAACCTAACCGACTTACTATCGTCATATGATTCCTACTAAAGGAACTCCTTAGATTTGCCCGTAGCAATGGAACCAGACACCTTCCGATCTTCACATCAATCTTCCCTCTCGAACCGCTTAAATTTCTTACCACCATTAGAGCCCATTATCCATGCTATTGGTGATGTCATGAAGGTTAACAAATGAGAAGAGATGCAATAAAGAAAGCACAATGAGTAAAGAAAACTTTTTTAACTAAGCATAATCGTTGGAGTGAAATTTTCTCAATAATTAAACACAAAGATGAGGGAATTTTCAAGTAAATATACTCCTCCAAAGTCGTTCAAGAGCCTTAGGGTTGAAAGTATAAGATATGAATATATAAAGAGTCTCAAAAATAGGTTTAAATATAGAGTCGTTGGAGAAATGCACGTCATGGCGGTCGAGAGCAGCTCGACTACGTAGCGTGCACTGGCTAGGGTTTCATGTCCACACACAGCACCGCTCGAGTGCAAAAGAGGCAAGCGTCAGGTGAGGGCCCATTGTTTTTGGCGCTCGTGCACGAAAGAGGCGAGTATCGTGCGGTGGCTTACTGGATACGGTGCTCGAGCTCAAGGCGAGTGCTCATCGAGTGCAGGCCTACTGGAAACCGACCTCGAGCGCATATTAAGAGAGTGTCAGGCGCAGATCATCGAGAGTAGGCGATGACGATCCCCGAATGAAAATATGATGAAGAGCTTCCAAGCAAGTGCAATGCACCGACGAGCGAGGAAATAAACAACCCGACAAAGTCATGGAATATGCCAACATAAAATACGACTAACAATTACCTCCTTTGGAAATTTCGTGACAAAAACCCCTTACAAAAAGATAAAAATAAAATATAAGATAATCACGGGTTCAAAACCACCGAGATAGAACCCGTGTACAAGAAAATTGAATACAAAATACAATTGACACAATACAAAATGAATTAAAAAAATGCGGAAGTTGTCAAGCTACTATGTGCTAAGGAAGAACTGTTATTCTTGGATAAACATGGTTAGTACATAAATAGATAATAGTAAGAATATAACAGTATGGGATAAATAGAAAAACAATCATAAAAGATAATAATTAACTATAAAAGAACTTCCCCTAATAAAGATAACCTTCCCCAAAAAACAAATACACTCCCCCTATCTCCCCCTAAAATAAAAACTATTCTCCCTTTTTTTGTCACGAATGATCAAAAGGTAATAGAGCTCACTCTTCTTGATCCATATTTTCTTACCACATTTTATTATATTGTTTAAATTGGTCACTTAATCATTTAAAAGATTGATACTATCAATGAGATGCTTTGTCTTTGAACTTTGCTGAAAATTAGTTTGACATAACATTACGGACAGTAGGGACAAATATGACCAATAATGCCGCATCCATGACATGTTGGGACAAATTTAGCATTGCCATCAAAATTGTCTCTCTAATATTCTGGTTCCCAAATGTAAGAATGTCGGATAATTTAGTTAATATAATCAAGATTGGGCTTAATAAGTGTAAAAAAAAATTAAGATTCGAGACAGGCGGAGGTGTCGGCGAGGGTAGGCCCATCGGGTGCCTCGGGCTTCGCCACTAGTGCCCAGCCCTTGGGCTAGCGCTCGCCGGGTGCTTAAGTGCTCATGGCAAGCACCATTTGTGTCGGGAGAAAGAGAGAGGGAGGGGGAAGAGAGAGAAAGGGGAACAAAGCACTCCGAGTCCGAATCCGAGCTCAAATTGCTTGGAAAAGTGGTAAATCTGGTTGACGAAAGTACACTCATACTCTCATCTTTCATTTTTATACACTTTCATTCCGGTATCTTAATTTCGATATTCAAATAAATTTATATTTTGTATAGCCCATAATCTAAACATGAAAATACATCAAAATTATGCCCTAATATCAAGTTTTGAGTGGTATATCGCTCTCCGAAAACCCTAGCACCCACGCGGCACTGTTCACCAGTGCCCAGGCCCTTTTTGCCCATGAACTTTTGGGGTTTTTGTTTAAATTGGGACTAAAATATCATTATCCATGTTTAGTACAAGTTAATTTATTAATTGGATATCCGATTGGGTGATTTTTGGTGAAAACTCGTTCGTTTGAACCCCATGGTGCATCTGGACCACGTTTGATCAATTATATTTGACTTAATGTATGAAGTGACCTTAGATAATTGTTACCCATGATCAACGCAAGTGATTGTGTGAATATTATGACCGAATTTGTAGTTTTGACCCGTTTTCGGACAGAAAATCCCAAAATCATGGCCCGGAAGAATCAACCAATTAAATTGGGATTTATGGATGAATTTGTTCGATGACATTGTTACCTGCACCATAAATAAGTTAATTTATCATTTGGGTGTCCGAACTGGTAGTTTTGTAGGGTTTTATATTCTCCAAAACTCTAACCCATGCCCCCTTAAACCTTATCCAAATTTATCATAATTATGCAAGATTTTAACTCCGAAAATTATAATGCATACAATTGTGAAGAAATTGTCATCTAGATGCTCCCAAGATATGATAGACTCATTTTGGTAAGAATTTCCTAATTGATCCAATCATATGATGAATTATGCACGTATTATAAACACAATGATATGAAAGTTTAAAAAATCAGGTAATGAACCGTTTATGAAAGAATTAATAATTGAAAGCTTTCAAAAATTCTGTCTAGCATAATCTAAAGGGATTTCTTAATCCTTCTAAGCTCTAAAAAATGTTTATATGAACTATGAATATGTGAGGATGTAAACTCACGTGGTATGAACTATGAATATATAAGAATTTAAACTCACGTAGAATATGGAATATACTTATGAAAGGAAATATGGTGAAGAAAGAAATTCGGTAATTAAGTGAAGTACCTATGAACTATTCTTCAAAATAAAGAATTGACAAAATTATGAACGTTCTCTAATAGAGTAGAAATGAAAGAATTATGAATATGAATACGAAACGTTCTCCAAAAGAGTGGGAACGAAGGAATTATATACCTAAGAATAGAATTTTCTAAAGAAATAAGAAACTTGGACCAAGGATTAGGGATAATAAACTTTGGCATGCTATAATATCACAATAGAAGCTTAATGATTACTCTGACTGTATATCTTAGTTGCGTTTAGCGGGTGATATTTTTTGACTTATTTTAGTATATTATAGTGGAAGGTCATTGTCTCTATGGATGCCGTTTATGGCAATGGATTATGATCCCGTCTATAGGGTTGATATATAGACGGCCCGCCTCTGCAGCTAGAATAGGAGGAGATGGACTTTTGATTGTGTAGGTGCACACAATTCGGGTAATGACCGACTGCTCCTTTAGTCAGTAAGGCCTATTAGTTCCGGTCCTTCAATGAAATAAGTTTTAATAATGAATTGATAATTAAAGAATTGATAAGAAAACAAACTAAAGAAATATGGAATGAATCATGAAAGCATTCTCTTTAAAATCATGAATTTTAGTCTCATATGCGCTATCCTTCGTCAATACATTATTATATTTTGAATATAAATTATGTATGTCTTTTGATATATCGTTACGTTTGAATATGAATATGTATGTTCCACAATATTTTTATGTGCATTGCTGAACTTTTAGCTCACTTTTGTTGCTTTTCTTGTCTCCAAATTAGCACAAACCTATACCCGATCGGTCAAGGTAGAGCATTAGAAGTCGAAGAAGCTCGAAGTTTTGAAGGATAGAAAGAAGACTTAGTTTTGTGATTTTATACTTTTGGAGCCCTCGTATTATTTTGATGATCATATATAATGGCAATGATAATAATGTACTTGTAGTTAGCTTCTGCTGTACTGCGGGTTTATATGATTTGGAAATGTACCAATGGTATTTTGTCTGAACCAACATCATACTAGAGTTATAACGTCGGTACCATGTGTTACAAATTGTGACAAATTTTCGATCCTGTGTAGTTGTTGTAGTTGTTTGGATGTTGGAGATTGTATCGATTGAATTTTCCAATTGCATCGGAGTTGTTTAAGATGGATTTTTACTATGTGGTGTTTGATTTTATGTTGTTTCAGGATATTTAATAAGTTTTGTATTTTGGTCGACGTCCGTATATCAAAGAAAACTCTGTTGGATTTTTGGCAGAAAATACAGTATGTCACAATATCTTTGCTTCCTAGTGCATTTAAAATCAAACTGTTTCATACTAGTTAAGTTTTGACGGTTTTGTGTATTAGACCACTTATTTGGAGAACCTCTTGACGATTCATCAACATGGGTAGACGATGTGCTATTTTGTCTTGAGATGGACGTGGTTTGGACAAATACAATTTTAGAGTTAACATTAGCTTTCAAGGCATTTTTTAATAACTCAACCCATATTTATTTCCTCCAAATTTTTCCAAACGGAGCATATTAGCCAATTATTTGGACCAATTTGAAAATTATTTTAGATCATTGCACGTAACCTCAAGGTCAAGTTCAAGAGTCTTCATCTTTTTGGTAAATGAGATATTCAATTGCTCAACTTCTTAAATTTTTGTATCTAATTTGGATTTAAGAACAAAGTTTTCTTTTTTCAGTTTTGCCAATTTATACTTTAATGACAAATTAGTTTTCTTATTCTATAGACATTCCTTAAATAATTTATCATAGGCATCCTGAAAGTCATATAAATTAACTTCTAACTTGTTCTCAAAGTCATCAGATTGATTAAGAGTTTCTTCTAAACGTTTATTATTTCCACATATCAAGCTCATAAAAGTCATATATTTGACAAAGCCATCTTCAAAACATTTTTTAACCTATTGTTTGTCATCACTCAAGCACGTATAGGCTTTCAGAGATTGACTTTGTTGGCATTTAAGAGTTGGACATTCAGCACCATAATAGCCAAAACCTTAACACTCATGGCATTAAAATCCTTAGGTATTTTTCAATTTGGAGTCTTTAAATTTTCGTCGGTCTTTCTTGTCATGTTTAATAGATCTTTTTAAATCCATGCTTAATGTGTCAAATGAAGATTTTTTTTTTTTCATCAAGAAGTTTTTAAAATTTTGAACAAATAAATAAAAATCTTTGTCGGAGTGATAGTCTCTCTCTTCCCAAACGGATTTTAGAGCAATCGATTTATTCTTCCTTGACTATGGAAGTGTGTGCTCATAAATTTGGAGAGATCATACAAGTTCTTCAATTTTCATTTTATCAAGGTCTTTACTTTCTTCGATAGCAATAACCTTAAGTCTAAAATGTTCAATAAGTGATCTAAGGACTTTTTGGACAATTCCATTTTCTGAGATTTTTTCTCCTAAGTTAAATGGAAAATTTATAATGTCATTTAATTCAGTATAAAATTCATCAAATGTCTTGTCATCTTGCATCCTAATTTCCTCAAATTTAGTGATGAGCATTTGTAATTTAGAATTTTTTAACTAGCTTGGTTTCTTCGTAGGTAGTCTCAAGAATATCTCACACATCTTTAGCTATTTCACATATGGATATTTGTTTAAACTCTTTAGGGGATATAACCATGAAAATCGTATGTAACCTTTTACTATTTCAATTGCATGAATCACGTTCTTCTTTAGACCACAAGAACAGAGCTTTCGGTCCATCACCCAAAGTACTTGTGGGTGGAGTCCACCTAGCTTGGGTGCTGACCCACATGCATTCATCCATCAATTTGAGGAAAACTCTCATCCAAACTTTTGAATACACATAGTTACTCCCATTAAAGAATGGATGCGCGAATAGAGATCCGCTCATATATATCTAGATTTGGGGTTCGCGGATCGGGGTGTGGCTCTGATACCAATTGAATGAAACTTTTCGAACCCAAATCACACGAAAATTCTGACCCCTTAACAAATTCGCGAAACTAATAAAAATATAAATATTCAATACACGTAAAGAATATTTAAATCTAAATAATATAAACAATACCGAGTATAAAAACTAAAGCAATAAGTAATAATAAGAAATTGATAATTTTTTGTGATGAATAAAAAACTTGATAATCGCAGTTATCTGAAAAAACCTTTCGGGCTTCAATGGATAGAGAATAATGCACTATGAAAATTAATTTACAGATCGGGTGGTAACAATGCGTTGACTTAACCGACTTACTCCCTTCTTATGATCTCTACCGAGGAATTTCTTAGATTTGCCCGCGTTAGACGGAATCATACATCTTCCGGTCTTCACGTCAATCTTTCCTCTCAAGTGCTTGAATTGCCAACCACCACTGGAGCCCAGTATCCATGCCACCAACGATGCCACAAAGGATAACATGCGGAAAGAGATGCAATAAAGAAAGCACGATGAGTAAAAAAAATTTTTCAATTAAGTATAACCGTTGGAGTGAAGTTTTCTCAATAATTGAGCACAAAGATGAGAAATTTTCAAGTGAAATGCTTCTCCAAAGTCGTTCCAAAGCCTTAGGGTTAAAATCATAAGACATGAATATATAGGAGTTTCAAAAATAGATTTAAAAATTGAGTCGTTGGAGAAATGTGCGCCGTGGCGCTTGAGCACAACTTAAGCGCAAAAGAGGCGAGTCAGGTGAGAGCCCACTATTTTGGCGCTCAAGCGCAAAGGAGGCAAGAATCGTGTGGTGGCTTACTGGATATGATGCTCAAGCTAAAGGTGAACGCTCATCGAGCAAAGGCCTACTAGAAATCGGGCTCGAGCGCATGATAGGAGAGCATCAGGCGTGGATCACTGAGAGTAGGCAATGACAATCCTCAAATGAAAATCTGATAAATAGCTTCCAAGCAAGTACAATGTACCAATAAACTACCAAATAAATAATCTGATATGGTCACGAAATATGCCAACATAAAATACGACTAACAATCTCCTCCTTTGATAATTTCATGGCAAAAACCCCTTACAAAAAGTACGATATATCACAAAAACCCCAGATCATACTATGTCAACATGTTTGGAATTTATCATATACACGCCCATTAAACCATAAATTTAAAACATACATGCAACTAAAGTGCAATATTTGGAACATATATACATATAACTTGAATTTAGACATAATTTTCATGCATTTTTCTAACAAAATAAAGAAAACTAAACATGCATATTGAGCTATATCATCATAGCTTCAAAAATTATGAATACATGAGTAATTGAACTAGAATTACTCAGGAAAATTAGTAAAGAATAGTAACAAGAAAAGAAAGCTCGGAATGCACTTACCTTGTCTTCTAAATTACCAAAATTTAAGCCTTAATTCACTTAATTTGAGATTTTCTATGCTTTCTATCTCTTCTTTCTCGCTCTTCTCCTCGTCTCTCCCTCTCTTCTCTGAAATCTCTTGAAAAACTGACTGAAAAATGAGCCAAACGTCTATATATACTGCACAGCTCTCGAGCGTTGATTTAGGCACGTTGGGTGCCACTTTGCTGGTCTGCAACACTCAAGCGCAGCTTTGGCATGCCTCAGGCATTGAGCTCTTGGATGAAAGTACGCTCGAGCCTCCCTCAGGCAAGCCTCAGGCACTGGCCCATGCCTTTTGATACTCAAGTGCAGGTCAGGCCTCCAACAGGTGTTGAGTCAACAGGTCCAACTTTGATTTTAAACCCAATTATTTCACATCTTTTACTCTTAATTTTAATTATATTAGTTTAATTGATTATATGTACCATAAATTAAGAACTTGAGCCTTATATTTCTCCCATCCTTATAAAAATTTTATTATTAATTTTATGTACCTCAAAACTCAAACAAATAAGGATATTCCTCCCGGACTTCTTCCTCAAATTTCAAAGTCGTTTTCTCTACTGAATGATTTTTTCACAACACCTTAACTAATGGGATTGTATTATTTCTCAATACCTAATTCTTTCTATCTTAAATCTAAATCAAAACCTCAATATAAGATAAATTCCTTATCTATCTACAACAGCTCAAACTCGATTATATGTAAAGGATCATATACATACTTCCTTAACCTCGATACATGGAAGACATCATGACAATTTGTCAAACTCGGAGGCAAAGCCAATCTATCAGCCACCTTTCCAACTTGCTATAAAATCTCAAATGGCCCAATAAACCTCAACTTTAATTTTACCCCAAACCTCAAAATTCCTTGCCTAGAGAATATCTTCAAAATAATAATCACTCACTTTAAACCTCAAATTAGATCCTATAACCAATGGGTTATGGGTCCACCATGCTTCTACTACCCCACTTTAATTAACCATCTGTTTGCGGATGAAATACCATACTAAATTTTAACTTAGCATCTAACTCATTATGTGAACTTTCTCAAAAGTTTTGATATAATCTCTAATCACGATTGGAAACTATCAAAAGTGGAACATCATTTAACCTTACAATCTCATTTATATACAAACGGCCAAATTACTCTTCAAGAACATTATCCTAACAAAAAAGAAATGAATTGACCTTTTCAATCAATCTACAATTACCCAAATGACATCTAAATTTCTTGATGTCTTAGGAAACCCGAAACAAAATCCATCGTGTTATGCTTCGATTTTCATTTGAGAATCAACAAAGGGTGCAAAAAACCTGCAAACTTCATATACATGGCTTTCACTTATTTACACATAATGCACATTGTCACAAAATGTCGCAATATCCCACCTTGTATTCCATAACTAGAAATTCTTATTTACATTTTGATACGCTTTATTTACTCCAGGATGAATTGTATACTTTGATCTATAAGCATCACTCAGAATTTCTCACTTTGACTCCTCCATATTTAGAACATAAATCTTATCCTGAAAATAAATAATCCCATCTACTCACACATTACCAAAATCTCTAACAAATTTCATCCAACATCTCCAATTCCTTAATCATTAAATGGGCCATTAAACCTAAAAACTTATGACTTAAAACATTAGTAGCCACATCGTCTTCCTTAACTGATACTGGATTTCACAATCATATTCCTTATGTAAATCCACCCACCTATGATGCGTCATATTTAACTCATCCTATGAAAGTAGTCATTTTAAACTCTTATGATTCGAGTATATCACAAATTTCTCTTCATAAAGATAGTGCCACCAAATCTCTAACATAAAAATCACGGCCACCAACTCCAAAATATAATTGGGATAATTCTATTCATGAAATTTTAACTATCTTGATCCATAGGCAACCACTCGACCATACTACATCAATACGCAGCCTAAGCCTTTCTTAGAAGTGTCACTATATACCACAAATTCTCTTGATCTATCAGGGATTGACTGAATTGGCGTCGACTTTAATCTATTTTTCAATTCCTGAAAACTCTTCTCACAAATATCATTCCAAATAAGCATCGTTTGCTTTAGTGTCAAGAGCATCAATGACACCATAATTTTTGAGAAATTCTCTACAAGCTACCTATAGAAACAATGTACCTCAAAATGACACTTCTTCCAACCAAATTTCATATTTCTTCAATTTGTAAATAGCGGCCTTTCTTAAAAAATCTGCAACGCAATCCTCAAATGGATCTTATACTCCTCAAAGCTCCTCAAATGAATTAGAAAATCATCAATAAAGACCACTATAAATTAATTCAAGTATAATTATAAAACTCTATTCATACTATCCATAAAAGATACCGGCATGTTCATTAATCCAAAAGGTATCACCAAAAACTCATAATGGCCGTATCTTATTCTAAAGGCTATCTTAGGCACATTCTCCAGTTTAATCATCAATTGATAATACCATAAATTTAGATCAATTTTAGAGAAGGTACGTACTCCATACAGCTAATCAAACAAATCATTTAACCTCAGGAGAGCATACTTATTCATGATCGTAATTTATTTAATTTTTAATAATCTATACATAACCTCATCAATCCATCTTTTTTTCACCAAAAGTACAGGAGTACCTCACAGCAATGCGCTCGACCGAATAAAACCTTTCTTCAACAAATCTTATAATTATTGCTTTCCACTCCTTTAATTCAAACATGCCCATTCTATAAGGAGTCCTCCAAATCAGTGTCGACCCTACATAATCTCATTAGCAACTCAACCTCTCGTTCAATAGGTAAT
The DNA here is from genome assembly GCA_033239525.1 of Nepenthes gracilis. NCBI lineage: Eukaryota > Viridiplantae > Streptophyta > Magnoliopsida > Caryophyllales > Nepenthaceae > Nepenthes > Nepenthes gracilis. Next base: position 13,985,876 of record BSYO01000031.1, read on the forward strand.
CTAGGCAATTTTTCCAAAAAAATTTCCTCAAATTCACAAACTACCTGAATAATCTCAATGGTCAAAGAAATGACTCCTAAATGTAATCATATACACTAAATAAACTCAGCACTCATTTTCATCAAATGATGGGTATGCAAAGCCAAACTCAAACATGTTGTCTCCTTTCCAACTCTTAATCCTATCACAAAATATTAATTGAATTAGAATCTTAAACCAAAATTTATCAAACTTAATCCTTAAGGCATCTCCTTACGACTTCTTTAATACCATTTCTATCATGTCCAAATTTCGATCCAAATAATAATATTTAACGATTAATAATTAACCAAATAACAATTTAATAACAATCGGACATGAACTTTATGTCAATACTTTGACCAACCACGATAAAAATAATTCAAAACATGCACAGGACCTAAATCATAGAATGTCCCATGTGACTTTGACATCGACCCTACCGTATATCAGATCTTACGTAAAGAATAATGTCGATCCAAAAATAAAATCAGAGTACACAAATCAATGGAAAGAAGTCATAAACAATAATCTGACAACCAACAACTACTCATCAGATAACTTGAAACAACCATCAGACTATAATCACATTAATTCATGACCTACAATCCTACATTCAATATTTAATCATTTTAAACATCTCAAACACTGCTCTGAAAATCAATACAATATTTTATAACATGCTAAAATTGTCTAAAAATTAAAATACCACAATCTGGATAACCGAAATATAAACTAATATTATCTAAAACTATCTGATCAATTAAAATATAACATTAGGTCGATTAATCATTATTCGGATGCTATCCGAATATAAGATAATACAATAAACATTATCCAAAGTCATTAAATAACATAATAATCCATAAACATAACAATCAAGCTCTTTATATTATCTTGATCCGTTAATCCTATTTGTCCAGTAAGAACTCGTGCATCTCATTTAATATGGTTAGTAAAAATAATAATGAATGAGTCAACAGATCAACAATGCATTATAAGATATAAATGATCATATATACTTTATATTAAAAATATATCAGAAGGATTAATATATCAAATTTTAATGATATATCATAAAATTTCATAACAAATACATGATTGACTTGTACAGAAAATTCAAATTAATCTTATCATACTCTTATTCCATTTAATTCATTAAAACATACTTAATTTTGATTTTTTTTAGAGATTAAGGCCAATAAACATTACCGACTAAATGAGTAAATAATCAAAAATTAGATTATATATACTCTCACACAACCAAAGGGCATACGCTTTTATTCAAAACTCGAAGGTAGGCCATCTAAATATCACCTTATAGATGGAGCCAAACGCCGCTTCTCGCCCATAAATGATATGCTCAAGTATCGATATACCACTATATTATACTAAGACATATCATAATATACTACTTGCTAAATAATAATTTTGGTCCAACGTAATTCTTTAGAAAAAATTATACACTTTCCTTCATAATTTTTAATTCTTTCACCCTTGAAGAAAATGGTCATAATTTTTATCTTAATTGTAGAGTTTTTCTTCAAACATTCTTTACTTCATACATAAAATTCTGTAAAATTTGGTCATGATAAATTTTGAATCATGAAATGCTAAACTAGTGACTAAATGTAGAAATTCAGCAACTATGCAAAAATTCAGAAACTATATTAAATTTTAGACCACTTACGTTAAATTGCATATATTTTTAGCTTATATAAGACATATATTTGATAGTTTAAAATATGTGGAGCACCAAATATAAATTTAAGACATACAAAAGCTTAATTCAGTTATAAATTTAGTAAAGATTTAACATGGGGGTGCAGAAATTTGCAAGTTAATTATTCTCTATAATTTCAGTCTAAATGACCAATATGTAGAGCCAAATTTAGTAAAATTCAGTACATAAATGCAATTAATTTAAGTCCAGAATATACTATATCAAGATGTATGAAATTTATCACATATAAGGCCATTAAATCATAAATTTAAGACATACGTGCAATTAAAGTATAATATTCATAATATATATATATATATAACTTAGACATAATTTTTATACATTTTTTTTAACAAAATAAAGAAAATTAAACATGCATGTTAAGCTATATCATCTGGCTTCAAAAATCATAACATGCATGAGTAACAAAATTAGAATTATACAAGAAAATCAGCACAAAATGGCAACAAGAGAGAAAACTCAAAATACACCTACCTTGTCTTTCAAATTACCAAATTTAAGCCTTAATTCACTTAATTTGAGCTTACTCTCTCTTCTTCTTTCTTTTCTCCTCATCTTTCTCTCTTTTTTCTCTGAAATCTCCTAAAAAAATGTCTAAAATGAATCAATTATCTATATATATTACATGGCACTCAAGCGCAACATTACTGGTCTGTCACACTCGAGCATGGCTATGATGTGCCTCAGGTGTTGGCCCACGGCTTTTGGTGCTCAGGTGCAGGTTAGACTACCATCAAGCACCAAGTCAATTGGTCTAACTTTGACTTTAAACTCAATTATTTTTATATTTTTTATCTTAATTTTAATTATATTAATTTAATTAATCATATTTACTATAAATTAATAACTCGAGCTTTACATATGTATATTATATTTATAGATTATTCTAATTCTATAATATTATACATTTAAAATATAATATTGTAAAATAATATTATATATATGGGGGCTCATTCAACTCACATAAAATTATATGTTCAATAAACTACAAATATTTATTTTTTATTCAACGATTGTGATTAGATGCATTTTTACAAAAAAAAAATATTTTCTTAATTTTTTTTAATTCTAAGTCCCAATTATTATTTTTTATTCTACAACTCATGAAATAATATTGACAAATAGATTGGAATGTGTCTGATTCCGCTACTAAAGGTAAATTCAATGACTTTTTTGGTAAGATCACAAGTTTGGAATAAGTTAGGAATAAATCGAGATATGGTTTAATTTTAGTTATTGAAACTCGTTTAAAAGTTTGGAGATTTATTCGATAATTGTAAATATCGAGGTTTTTTTTCATTACCAAAGTTCTCGTCTTATTTATTTATTATTCATATCTATAAGTTGGCTACTATTAACTGTGTATATTTATTCAATTTACATCTAAATCCAATTATAGTTTATATGTATTTATATTCTTGTTATTTTATTTTTATAATTTTAAAAAGGGTTGAAACGTATTAAGATTAGGGATCCTTTAGCCTTTTATAGAGTTTATTAAAAATATTTTTGGAAAAAAATTAAGTCATAACATGCTTTAAAAGTTATACCAAGTAGGCTTTATGATCATCATTTCCTATTGGAAATGAAGAATGTGAATCATGAATAAATGGATGAATGAAAAAACAAATTAAAAGGTGGGAACTGACGATATTAATTTCTGACTTTGACCCATATTTTAAAAAGTTCAGATGTTTCACTTCCTCCGTTGGAGTTCTTTATTATAATAAATGGTTTTGACACTCTTTTTATGGTATTGAGATAAATGCAAGACCATTAATACCAATAAATGGATAAACTGTCATATAAGAAAATGCTTCTAACTGTGTTTTGGGTCCCACTACCCATTCATGCCATCCATAATTAAGCATATAAAAAAGGTTGAATGAAAAAGCAAATTAAAACGCACAGTTTAATTTCTACTTGTTTTAAAAAGTTCAGATGATTCTCTTTAGAGAGGTAAATCGAAAGTGGGGAATCCTTGACTTTTTGTCCGCGGACTAAAAAGAAAAAAATGGACGCGACTTTTGCAAGTGGGCAATTGACCCACTCTAAGAAATGTGAGAGGAGCCGAGGACATGATTAACAAAGTCTTAAGCTGGTATCTTCCTAGGCCTTTGTAGCCACGTTTTGTAAGTGAGTAGTTGACCCACTCTAATTGGAGGCATGTGCCTACAACGTAGCAGGCCTAAGGACCGAGTGCGCCTACCACGGGCCCAAGAGGGTAGCTAGAAGCCACTAGATCTCTTGTGTGTATATATATATGGCTTGTGGCCTTGCTGAAAAAAAAAAGGAGAGTGCCGTGCAGTGTGAGAGGCAACCACTTGGAGCATGCTTTGAGAGAGTTGTGGGCAAACCTTATTATAAAGATAGAGAAAGAGAGAAAGACACTTTTTAGAGAGAGATTGAGTGATATACACTTATGATTGTTTCCTTTTGTTTGGGCTTTGTGTAGCTAACGTTCTTGTAAACAATTAATTATTTATAGTGTATTCTTTGGTGGTTTTTCCCTTAGATAAAGAAGGATCTTTCCACGTTAAAAATCTCGTGTGTGTTTCTCTCATTTATTCTATCTCTACTTTTAGCCGTCCGTCCGAGAGCTCTACTTTGTTACTATCGAGTGATCCGTCTATCCAATCACTGTGTCTTTCATTTTGCGCAAACATAAACCTCCCTTCTTTTCTTTTTAAACATTTGAAATATATACCAAAATGCAACTACAGTTTTGATCTGATGTCAAGATGTCAGATTTAGTATAAATTATTGTAAGTATATAGGTTTACAGGATGAAAATATGCACCATTATTTGTGAAACATCCCATTAATTTAGATATTTACAAATATATAAGAACACATCAATATCTACATCAAGCGTGTTAATTGAGTTGGATGCTTACTATTTGATAGATAAAGATTGAAAAGTGGACATATTTTACTTTAGATTTACTTTCTTTTAGAGTTTGTCTGATTTGTCTTGTTTCATGGCGAAGACTCTTGCTCACCATAAAATTAGCATTATGGTAGTGCATCTTGGATGGTTGATGAGAGTTCAGCATGAGACTGACAATAGCTTGGCGGTTGAACAATGCTCGAGCGAATGATGATGTAAGGATAGAATGGCATAATGATTGCACACAACAGGGGCTCGAGCGGGCATTTGAAGAATGCTTGCTCATTAGACAGCATGATGGGGGGATTGACAAAGTCCTTAGGTGCTGCTAGCTTGTGAAGAGTGATTTGAGCGGCACAACAATTTCTATTACGAAAAACAAAATATAGAAATTAGGTTTGATACTACCAAATTTAGAAGTGCAATTCAAGTGCATCCCGAAAAAAATAGAATGGTGGAAAAAATTAAAAGTTTATTACTTGTTTGAATAACATGTTGCGTTCAATTCTCAAATAATTTTTGCATGGCATGTTATTTTAGATCCGACATACAACATTTCTATCGGTGTATCTTTTTTCAGTTTTAGGAACCGTTTTTCCATAACTAGGCCTATGTGCCCAAATTAAAAGTGGTGTAAGGTTTGATTATCTAAATATCTATAGTGAAATATTATTTAAACTATCAAATTCATATATTTTTTGTCACGTCCTAGTATTGAGCATGAATAATAATTAGCAAAATTATTTTACTAACAAATAATAAACCCAATTAACAATAACTATAAACTATTAGTCGATATCATAAACGATCTAAATATGTATATATATATAATAACCAACCAAATCACAATACTCAAAATATGCTACTCTCAAAAGTGACTCCGAAATATCGACTATATTCATGGCATCAAATCATATGTAAAAAAAAATGTTTAAACAATATCAGAATTGATAGCAATTATAATTATTTGCTACTAGACAAGCCAACATCTCCCTACACCGCTAACTATAAAAATTAAAATAAATAAATCAATATAGAACCATACAACTAAGTAAACATTCTAAAGCTATTATTTTAAGACAATTACAATATCTAAATTTTAAATTTTTAATCCTATTCTCTTTGAACAGTTTTACCAATGATCCTATCATTTTGAAAATGATTCAAGCCATTAATTTGAATGGGTTAACAAAAAATAAAAGTAACAATAAGCCACAACTCAATAATGTATTTAATTTTATAATCAATATACAATTTACCTCAAAAACATTGGAAAGAATATGATCAAACTCAAATATAAAAATTAAAACTTTCTATAATGGTCATACATAATTTTAGATTTATAACTTAATATTTTATTTAAATCAATGTACTGTGGAGACATACTAAATTTTCTTATGGAGTAAAGGCTAGTAGAGTCTTATCTATAAATGAGCAAATAATCAAAACATAAATTGTATTTATTTTTATATAATCAAATATCTTACATTTTTATTCAAGACCCTTAGGTAAGTTATCATTATAACTTTATAAATGATGTCAAATATTACTTTTACTTGTGGATGGTAAGTGTAAAATTCGATTACCACTATAATATATTAAAATATGTCATAATATATCATTACTAATTTTTTTACAATTGTCTGATATATAAACAGATAAAGACTTTACATAATTATAAATAAATTTTATATTTTCTCATCCCAAAAAAAAATAATTCTTAATTATTCCATAATTTGTAGAATTTCCTTCAAATTCTATCAATTTCTTATCATATATTGTATAAACCCGTACAAAAACTTAAACATGCTTATTTTAAAACATACAATACTATATTTTAAGATTTTCAAACATCGAAAACTTTTTTAACAAGAACTTGCTAAAAATCAGTAACATTTTTCTTATATTATAAACATGTGAAAAAAATTTAAGAAATTTTTGAAATATGTTAGACAAATTTAAATATGTAGGAAAACTTTTAAACATTATAGAATATTATGTATAAATTTAAAATATATGAGAGCCATTTAATTATAATTTTAGCACATGCATGAAAGAAAATAGTAGAAATCAGTTGAATAATACAATATATATGAGTTTAGATATAAATTTTATACAATAAAAAAATAAGAAGAATTGTATATGCATGTGGTGAATAAATATTTTAAATATAAAAATACAATATATATAAATATTTAAAATAAGAAATAATCAAAGAAATAAGAAGAGAGCAACAATAAAGAAAATAATGCTTAAGATGCACTTACTTTAACTTTAATTTTACAAAAATTATATTTAAATTCATTTCAAGTGGCCTTCTCTAGCCTTCTTTTTCTTTTTCTTTCTCTTCTACTCTTCTCATTCTCTTTCTTCTCTCAAATTTTAACAGAAAATGACCAAAAATTAATCAAATGTAACTTATATAACAGACTGACATATATATACTTATCAGATATAAATCAGGTGCCGCAGCCAAATACTGTAATGCACTAGTAATACATCAAGTATGAATATTTTGTCACAATATACTCGAGTATCCTTCAAATATATATCAAGTGTAAACATATTGTAAAATATACTCAGACTTTGATTAGACGTTTATCAAACACAATCTCTCTACACAAAATATGCATGTATATTGTCGGACGTCAGTCAAGTGTCATTCAACTTAATATATTTTGATTCCAAATTAGTTTTGTCCCAATTTTTTTTTAATCTTAACTTTATTTATTTTAATGAATTATAAATAAAATTTAAAATTTAAAACTATCTGTTTATATTTTTTCTTAAATTTTGAAGTGTTTTTCAAATAAAATTATTATGTCTTTTATTTACTAAATTATATGTTTTAACTACTTGTTTCCCGGGGCATTCAAGCAAAGATAAGTGATTTGATCATGATGATTATTTCCCAACAAGATAACCTGTTGGGAATGTTTGTTGTTGAAATGGCCAACCAAACATTTAGAGGGCCTAGAAGCGTGGGAAAGTACACATTTTAAGGGAGGAAGTCATCTCTCTGAAATCCACAGAGGCAACTTGTAAAATACAGGGCGACACATGGTTAAGTAGGAGTTGTTGAGGGACAAATGCACACGTCTCGTCGATCGTTCACAAAACGAGGAAAAGAAAAAGGATGAGAGAATTAGAAAGAGAGTAGAAAGGAATCAAAGTCTCATGAAAACTTATGGTATTTACTTTTCGTTCTCCCTATTCTTCCCCTTATTTTTTCTCAACCCCCCAACCCCACGTCCATAGAAGCTACTCCCATCACCCAAAAAAAAAAAAAAAAAAGGTAATGATAAAATAAAGATAGAAAATTATGTCACTTCATAGTTTTAGTTGATTATAAAAAAAATAAATAATTATTACATGTCTCGTTAACAAATGAAATTCAATAATTAACAGTGCTGTAAGATGAAAGTATCATTTGAACAAGTTGCATTATTTGTGATCTCTCTCTCTCTCTCTCTCTCTCTCTCTTCCGTTCCCATTGCTTTTCAAAGATGTCATTATCATCTCACATATACTTCGCGCAATTAAAAACCATCCACTTCATTCTTTGCCAATCTCTCTCTCTCTCTCTCTCTCTCTCTGAAACTACTCCCTCAGTTCAATAAAAAACATCATCCCCAAAAACCCCACTAGCCCAGATCATCTAGCAAACTCCCCGTTTATCACAAGGCTACAGTAGACTCGCTGCCAAGCAAAGAGAAACAGGTAGCACTGAGTTACAATAAGGAAGAGAAAGTAGATAGAGAGATTTGAAAGGAGCTGTTTGGAGGTGCAGGGAAAAAATGGAGCTATTCCCAGCACAACCCGATCTCTCTCTAGAAATCAGGCCTCCAAACAGCAAACCCAAGTCTGCAAGTTGGAGGAGAGATCATCAGCATGAGGAGGAGGAGGAGGAGATGGATTTAGGGTTCTGGAAGAGAGCCTTAGACTCCAGAAAATTTTCCATCTCCAATTCGGCGGCCAAACAAGCTGATGCAGCGTCTAATTCCTTCGACCTCTCACTCTCGAATCCGAGGACTTCTCTTTCTTCTTTCGAGCCCTACAGCGGCAGCCACCTCCATCCGCTCCATAGCGATAGTAGCATTAGAAATGGCTGCAACATCGGTAGCAATAACCAGCAGCTTCTTCACCATCACCATCATCTGCTTCATCAGCAGCGATATAACCAAGGTCTCCAAGGGCTAAGGCCGGAGCTCGGGTTCTTGAGACCCATTAGAGGAATTCCAGTATACCAAAGCCCTCATCTTCCTTCGACTTTTCCATTTGCACCGCATCATCCATTGTTAGATCGCCCTTCTTCCTGCACATTGGCAACGCCTAATACGATTCCTATTCATGGAACCGGTAGTACCACTGATGTCGGCGGAGGTATAAATCCCTACCAGCACTCTCATCATCAGCATCATGGCCTAATGCGATCGAGGTTTTTGTCGAGGTTTCCCGCCAAGCGGACCATGAGGGCTCCTAGGATGCGGTGGACTTCGACGCTCCACACTAGGTTTGTTCATGCTGTTGAGCTGCTGGGTGGCCATGAAAGTAGGCGACTAAATCTTCATTCAGTTATCTTCTTTTTTTTCTCAACCATTTGCCAGAGAAATTGAATACAGATTTCCTTTGGCACCGATTTTAAGACATTAGTGAATCTAATCCATCTTTTTTCTCGTTGTTGTGTTGGTTCTTCTTTGATGCGGTTTTAGGGGCAACACCAAAATCAGTTCTTGAACTCATGGATGTGAAGGATCTCACTTTGGCTCATGTCAAGTCCCATTTACAGGTAAATTTTATCTCAATCGAGTCAATTGCCTTTATCAGAGGCTTCTAGATGCTAATACATGGGAAAGTTTTTATTGCCTTTTGTTTTCATTTACTCTCCCTCTTTTTTTTTCTCTCCCCCAAAAAAAAAAAAAAAAAAACCCAAATTTCTTTCTGGTGTTGCTTCTTCAAAGACGTAGCAAAGTGGGAGCTTTTCATATTCAGAACCCTCATGAAAGACAGAGAGAGAGAGAGAGAGGAAGGTGCTTTACTACCAGAGATTTCAAATTCCAATGTTTCATCGTCTGGCTTGAAAGAAAGAGATTCCTCTCGAAATCCTTAGATCTGAGGCAGCTTTTAGCTTGGAAGATCGAACCATCCATCTTCAAAGAAAACAAAATTGAACAAGGAGTACGAGAGGGAGAGAGAAGGCAAGATGCAGATGTAGAAAGAGAGGGCCTTATATTAATCTTAAAAAGCCCAAGTAAGACAAAGGCCTTGGAATTATTTCAAAACAACAGCTACGCAATTCTCCAATAATTTATTATTTTATTTCCTCGAAATCTACCGGTGTATAATAGACACAAATAATGAAATGGACTATTACAGAGAGCAATCATATCTCTATGATAAGTTTCTTCTTCACATATACGTGTTTATTTTAACCGTGGTTAAAATCTCTTTCTCTCCCTTCATCCATTTAATTGTACAGTGGTCAGCTACAGTGTTTGGAATATGTATATATTTATCATACTTCTTCTTCTTGTACTTGATAAAAATTGCATATAAATAATTTCAGCTCTCCTTCCACCCCTATTTAATTTCTCCACTGTTAGGTAGTACTTCCTCCATCTTTATATTACTAGAGCTTTCTTTTACAGTCTGCTTTTTTAACAGGTCTTTCCCTTTTCCTTTTCTTTTTTGGCTTTCAATTTGTATAACGTGAGTATCGTCGTGTACTTAATTTGGGTTTACCCACTGATAAAATTTAGCTGCTGCAGATGTATAGAACAGTGAAAACCACGGATAGAGCAACAGCTTCTTCAGGTACATTTAGTACCATCATTTTTGTATTATTATTGGAGTGGTAAAATGGTGCATGACTCCTTTTAACTTTTGGGTGCCAACAAGTTGAGTAATTAATGTATGTCCAAATCTATTGGGATTAATAATATTTTGTATGAGCCATTATATGACCTTGTTGTTAAGAAAGTCATGAATTTACGACAAGGCATTCTGCAGCATTAGTATCTCAGTATTATAAATGCATTGTTTAGGTAAGTAAGAAATTGGTTAGTCAGCGTGAATTTTATTTTCCTGTTAATTTTATATAAACTATTGATGTTGATCAGGACAAGCCGATGCATTTGAAAATGGGTCCTTGGCAGATACTTCGGGAGTCATTTTTGAGATTAATCAATATAGTAGAGGAATTTCTGATCAGCAATCAATTCAACCAGGAAAACCAAATGGGAATCAGGAGAAGGACTGTCATCAGAGACTTCGAAGTAACTCGTCAAGGTTTAACTTCATCTCTAGTCTCTTTTCTTATTGATATATTTATGTTCTTATTAATTCAGTATTTTTAGTTTATTTTTTTCCATCATCTGAAATAGAAGAAAGTTGGGGAAGTAAGGATTGTATTATTTAAAGCGTTTCATTTTTTTGGTCAAGGGTGTCTTTCTTAACAGATAATTACGTACTATATCATCACTAATGAAAAGTACAAACAATTATTGTCCTTTTTCTTTTCTTAATTTTTCTTTTTTTCTTTCTAGGAACGAAACTGATTGTAAGCATTAATCATAATGGTCATGCATATTATTACATCTAATTTTAACAAGCATTCGTTATCTAGATTATTTTTCAACTATTTACTAAAAAATTCACTAAGGAAAATAATATATTATACGTTGCTCTCAGTTGCATTCAATAGATCAAGATGTAGTTACATATGGAGTCGATAAAAGAGTTCTAAATTTAAGATAAAGCCGAATGAATCACTATTCATGCATTCTATGCATTCGCCTTTTCGGCTGTAGTAATGAAGCATCCATACCTATAAAAGTACAAACACAATAACCAATTTCAGTAGCTTAATTATTTCAGTCAAACAACCCAACTTAACGAATTATCAGCGCCTTCAAACAGTAGTAAACAAGGGATGGGAGTTGAGGCAGAGGCTTAATCATTAGGGTTATGAAAAGTGGTTGGGAGTAAACATGCATGTCTCCTCTAGGATTACTTTCATCCCCAAATAATAATGTTAAAATTTTGTATTATATACAATAAACCAAGCTGCAATTACCAATTTCTTATTATGAATGATCCCGCAAGGATTATGTTTTCATAACTTCAGGAGTATACTTACACGAAGATGGACAAGACACCGTAAATGTGTCTCCGCATACATAAACCTTCCTCGACCCCCACGCATGTGTATCTTGTCCCTTCCCTTCCATAAGTTCCCTAAATTAACGGTGAGACTCTCCATCAAGGGTTAATAATAAATCTGCTTTTTCAATGATCAATTAATATAACAAATTACAGTAAGCTAGCTAGCTAGCTGCTGCCTTCCACCCCAACACATAGAATCCAGCTTTTGACAAACCCCACCTTCCAAATGGGCGAGGGATGGATAGATAGATATCTCATTCCTCGGGATTTTCTGGATGGGTTAAACATATGTAGGGCACTCTTTTCAATTCAATGGAGCCCACAGCCAGCGAAATTCTATCCTTCATGACCCACCTTGTCCGAACTTGCTAGCAGAAAGCCACATACATATATTGTATATATATATATATATATACATAGCGAAATTCTTGTTAATTATGCCATCTGATGTGGAGCTTCCTTTGCTACGGAGAAATGGGATATCACATGGTTGCAATTCTACTTTTTTTATGTTGATCAGAACAAAATGAAACTACAAAACAAAGCCACTGAAGGATTGGCTTTTCTTTTCCCAGGTACTGCTTTTCTTGTGATATTCCTTTCACTGAAAATATTCTGCCTCTCTCTCTCTCTTTCTTTCTCTCTCTCTCTCTCTTATTTTTCGTAGCGCTGAAGCTTGGTTGCATGGCAAACCGAGGGATTCTGGAGGAGACATGCAATCTCTACAGGTAAAGATTTTTTGCTTTTTGCCTTTCTTTAACTTCTATGTATCTACATTTGAGAGAGATTTGAACATTATTTAATTCTTATATACATATATCCGCTAGCTACGCATAATTCTTCAACATACACTGTGATCTTTTCATGCATTATTCAGGGCTATCGGATTGAAGAATGTGCATGAAAATAAAAGGTCATTAGCCATAAAAAGTCGAAGGGAATTGCATTTTTATTCTCTTTCACCATAGTCATGCAAAGCACCATGAAAAAAGGACAAAAGAGCTGTCAAAAGCCGCTCTTGGGAATTCTGCTTTACCTATGGACAAAACAAACTCTTGTTTTGTGGATACCAACGGTTGAATTTAACTGTCTAAATTTATTTACATTATAAAAAAATAAATTATAATAAATTTAAATGATTGAATTCAATTAAATATAAAATACGATCGCTCATATTAAAAAAGTGATGACGCAAAGTAAGATCCCCGTTCCCGTCAAAAGCCTGCTTGTCTTTCCCCCTAGAAGGGACAAATTTGTCAATTTTACTGTTCGAGTAAAAGATTTTACATTATAAAAAAATAAATTATAATAAATTTAAATGATCAAATTCGACTAAATATAAAATACAATCGCTCATATTGGAAAAGTGAGGACGCAAAGTAAGATCCCTGTTCCCGTCAAAAGCTTGTTGTCTTTCCCCCTAGAAGGGACAAATTTGTCAATTTTACTGCCTGAGTAAAAAATTTTACATTATAAAAAAATAAATTATAATAAATTTAAATGATCAAATTCGACTAAATATAAAATACGATCGCTCATAGTGGGAAAGTGAGGAGGCAAAGTAAGATCCCGTTCCCGTTAGAAGCCTGCTTGTCTTTCCCCCTAGAAGGGACAAATTTGTCAATTCTACTGCCCGAGTAAAAGATGGCTTCGTGTGATATTCACACAGCCCTTTGAAAAATACCCAAAATTCTAAGCATGGATGGTTTAGATGAACGAAATAGTACGTACGGGCAATACTTGCTCTTTAGTCATACACACATATTTGAATCTGCCAACGAAACTTTTTTGAACTCTGCCAGCATTTCTTTTCCTTCCACACAATAAAAATATAAATCATATATAAGGTTAACACCAAAACAAATTAATATGACAAGTTTTATTTAACTGGATTTAAGATTTTATTATTATTATTGCTCACTGTACGAGTCAAATATCTTGCATTCCGCCTTCTCCAACCACTTATGGATTTGTTTCCTCGTCCTCTTTGATTGATTACCCATTTTTGTTAGTCACCTTGGTTTGCTCAGAATATGTTCATCCATGCCCAATAAAGGCTTATGCACAGAGATATTAATTAGAAAAACAACAGAAAGCTTCCATCTAGCAAGCATCAAGTTCTATCATTTCTCTTTCCATCGAAAAAAAAAAAAAAATCTCAAATGACTATGAGTTATGCTATGTATATCTGCCCATACCTGAATAAAATATATACAAAAAAGAAGAGATAAAAGTTGAAACTCATAAATATCTTGGGGTATTCATATTTTTTTTTTCCTTGAATATTTGTGTGCATAGTTATCTCTACACAAACGTTTTACAACTACTATGTACCCATCTATTGATCCGCTTTATTTAATTTTTTTCAGAATGAGATGGAGGCAAAGTGCTCAAGTCATGACAGATTATCAGATCTGAGCTCATCATACCATTCACAGACAAGCCCAACAAAACCCAATTTGGAGTTCACCTTGGGGAGACCACAATTTTAATGAGCCTATGTGTGTATATATATATATTATACATAGCTCTTTTCTTCAGCTGGGTGCTGGTCATTTTGAAATCATTATCTCTGAATGAACTGGTCATCCGAATCAGTTACTCACTGCGGAATTCAAAGGGAAAAGAGAGGAAGAGAGAGAGACTAAGAGAGAGAGAGAAGAAAGACAGCGAGGAAAGAAAGACAGAAAGCAACAAACGATTGGGTTACAAAGCATATTCTTCGTATCAACCATTGAGACCCAAATCAACATGTTATATACCTAGCTACCTAAATGTAAGATATTGAAGTTGATGTTGTGTGTCACTGATATGAGAGAGAGCGAGAGCGTGAAGAGAAATTGAGAGATTGAAAGATGGGAGACCTTTAACTATTTTGAAAGTATGAAATGACATCAACTATTGTAACAGGCTTTTTATATTTGTAAAAATGAAGAAAATTTATTTTTATAAGAGGAGTTTTTCTTTTATTATTCTTTTTTTTTCCCCAAAAGCCTCACATGCTCAATGGGCCCCTTAAATTTGCAAAAATGAAGAAAATTTATTTTAATAGGAGGAGCTTTTACTTCATTCTTTCTTATTTTTTAAAAGCTTCACATGCTCTATGCTTTCCCAACAAATGAAATAATATTAGAACTGTTTGGATAAGGCAAAGGTAACTAGAGTTATAAGTCTGAAAAAAAGCTAAAGGTGAGAATTGATGCTCTTTTTATAATTAGTTACCATATCACTAAGTCAGATGCCTCTTAAAGATTTTAATGGTTGTTGGGATTCGTTAAACATAAAAACATATACACACAATCAATATAGTAAAAATAAATTCTCAAATCTCTAATCAACCTTCGGTCAATAAATATCATAAGAGTATATAAAAAATTATACAATTAAATATAATTTAAATAAATAGTAGTTGAATTTAACTCCCAATGCACTTTAAAATCCATAAAAAAAATACATTGAGCAAATAAGTAATTAAAATAAAAATACATCTAAAAAAATAAATTAAAAAACACAGCTAAGCTTATTAAATAATAAAACTAAATTTAATCTCAATTAAATATCAAAATTTTTCTTTGTTTTTTTAATTTTATACGGCGCCCTTACGTCAGCATAGATTGTCTCCGACGACCGCCAATGGTCGAATCCATTTTTCCGTCTGTCGAGGTGCTACTTGCGGGGAAAATTGACTTTTTATAATTTATTTTTAGGATATTTTTGGGGCAGCAAGCAACAGGGCCTTTATTTCTTCCGCTCTTTGTTGAGTTGCTCGAGGACGTTGCATGACGGCAGCTTTGTCAGAAAAAGTTGTATAGTACCTCTACACTAATAATAAATTATCCAGAAATATATATTTAATTTTTTAAATATATATACTCACGCGTATTTGATTTGTCAAATATATAATTATCGGCTATTATTATAAAATAACATAGTGTACCATGTACTTTTTTCCCAAAAGTTGTACGGTATTTTTATCCTCACAGTGATTTTTTTGTAAAAAAACACATTGTGTATATTTTTTAACGAAAAGACAAAATCAAAGTAAAGAAAAGAGTCACAGCCAATGGTTAAGGTAAAAGATTAGGTAAATAATAAAAATAATTTTTTATTCAAAATGTGTCAATGTTATCTATTACGTGGCTAACTAATTGTTTTTTACGCAGTCTTAAATTAAATATTCTTTCAACATTAAAAAAAAATTAAATTAGAATTTATAAATTTTTTCGTCTTTATTTTCTTTGAATTTTAAGACAAATTCTATCATTTTGCCCTTTTCTTCCTAAATCTAGTGAAATTATAATTGATTAAATAATAGCCCTGGTCTCTCTTCTTCCACTAAGCAAAGATAAAAGAAAGAAAAGTCTAACCTCTACCCACTAAGAGACCTACTATCAGAAATATACTATTTATAACATAAAAAAAAAAAGGTCAAATTGTTAATTTCTATGCTTGCTTATAAAAAATTAAATTTTAATTGGTTTAAAATGATTTTTGGTTGGCTTATGACAAAACAGTAAAGAAGAAAAAAGGCATCTATCCCTCCTATTTCGACAAAAAGAAAAAGTTTTGGAGATCTATATCTTAACACTACCTTTCTAACTTAAAATAAGCCTTTTTATTGCCCTTCATTAGTTATTCTGTTTTCTTGATTTTTAATAGACCTAGAAAAGCTCAAACTAGGCGTATGAAATGACTACTTGATCTTTTATCGTTTTGGCTAACTTGTATTTAAGGAAATTTTATTCCTTAATGAGTTAAAATGGATTCTAATATAAGCTAAAGCCTAGGTGTTTTGATTCTTTGAATTGAATGACAATGAAATGACCCACTTTGCTCTTTATCAGCTTCAGCAAACTGGTCACCTTTCTCATTGTCGATTTTTACAATTAACCCAATATTATATTATATATTTCTTTTATGATAAGTTTGTGATTTACAGAACTTAATTTAATGAACTATTAAAACTATGGAGAGAGTACCAAATGTTGACGGTGACAAAGGTAAATGACTTTTAGTAAACATAGACCCAACTTTTATAGGCATAACTTTGAAAACAAATAGAGTATGTGTGTGGAGGAGTCTTTAAATATATAGCAATCAATTAATATTATGAGATATTATAACATATATATATATATATATATATATGTATGTATGTATAGTTTTTTTTCTTTATTAACCATCTCTCTTTATAGATCCATAAGTTTTGTGTGAGATCTAAATATTATATTTTGAATTAAACAAATTGAGTAAATTTTTTAAAAAAATTGTCCAATTAAAAAAAATTAATTATAAAATGGTTTGAGAAGATACCTGAAGGACACATAAATCACATATAAGTATATATTTATTCCTTTATCTCCACATTTTATATACGCATAAAAGGTACTTGTACATATTTGTTTTTGCATCATTGTGTTTGATGGATGTTCATGCATGGGCATGATTTGGATATTGGACATATTTGTTTTAATATCACTATATTTGATGAACATTTATACATGGACATGATTTAGATATTGCACATGATACCCAAAATGACTGATGCATGTGAGCCAACCTACTATAAAGATATTTTTTATTTTTTAGCATATTTTTTTAAGTTTTTAGAGAAAAGAGAGAAAAAAATTGGAGAAGAAAGAATGAAAAGATAAATGAGATTTTGGAGCTATATATACATGGAGAATTATGGGTTTACGTGTTTAATTATATATTTTATTGTTGTTGCCGTAAGAGAAAACTAAGTATTTGGTAAACATTTTGAATATATATAATTGTTAGAATCTATATACCACTTTAGCATTCTGTACAGTTGTGATGATAACATGATATATGTTATATATAGACGAAGAGATACAAATCTTTAGAGATTAAGTTGAAATGAATTTAATTAATTTTTTAGGACTTTATACTCATTTATGTTAAGAATTTATTAATGAAAATTTCTACAACGTCCTAATGCCAATTATGAGTTGTTTATTACAAGTATTTGTGGTACTTAAATCGGGATTGTGATACTTTATGTTTTTTCGGTGTCCACTATGTGAGAAAGACTATTTTCCCTATTATTTTTTCTCACTACAGAAAAAAATAAAAAATACTATAACTTTTTTTTTAAATTTTCTTCTTTGACATTCATTTTTTTATTTCACTTCTGGAATTTTATTTTAATAATAATCTTATACTTAATATTAAAAAGACTACATTCAAAATATGTGAATATTGAAGTAGCATGATATTAAAAAATTTTAAGAATGTCCAATGTTAAAGCAAAATTTATTTTATAAATTTTAAAACCATATATTGATTGGGATGATGCTAAAATAAATATGAAAATTAAATATAAAAATTAAGAACAATTCTATGAAAAGGACAGAAAAATTAAAAAAAAAATTTGATATTTTTCCTTTTATGATATTTTATGAGCAATTTTCTTAATATCCTAGATTTTTTCTATATTGGCCTTAACTTGCTAGCACATAATGCATCTTACAACATAAACTCTAATTTTTCACATTATATTCGTCCACTAAAAGAATTTCTTCATATTTGGCAAAGAAATTTAGTCTGAAAACTAAAGAATTCTATATATACAAATATTAAAATTAGCTCATGATTCATGGTTCAAATATCTGATAATTTCTATAAAACATGTGTCACTCGTTTGAGACACATTAACCTTTTTTCATAATCATCGGTTGAATTTAGAAATATAACAAAATCATTCTCGAGTGTTAGGAGTGCTAATAAATATTACAAACTTTTATCCCATCTAAATCTCTCAATCATTAATCATCAAATGGGCTATCATGGCCAAAGACTTCTGACTCAATGCATTGGCAGTAACATTCATCTTTCTTTATTGATATTAGATCTTACAATTATAATATTTAAATAAATCCAACCAGTAATGCTATCTCATGTTCAATTTTTTTTATGAAAATAAGTGTTTTCAAATTATTGTGATCAGAATAAATAATAAATTTTTCTCCATACAGATAGTACCTCTAAATCTTCTAGACAAATATTATCAACACTAACTCTTAATTATAGGCGGGATAATTGTGCTCATAGTTTTAAAAAGTCTTGATCTATATGCAATAATTCAACTGCGTTACATTAAAATGCAACCTAAATCTTTTTTCGAAGCATTACAATGAATTATAAAACCTCCCAAATCATCCAAAATTGATAAAATCAATGCAAAAGTCAATCTATCATTCAATTCTTAAAACTTCTATTTTACTTCTTGGCTTAAAGGGAAGCTATTCACTTTTAAGTTAGACGCATTAATGGTATTGTAATCTTTAAAAACTTCTTCATGAAATATTTATAATATCTAGTTAATAAAAAAAAAATGAACCACAGCAATACCTTCTGGCCTCTCCCAATTTGCCACATCTTCGATGTTATTCAATTTACTAAATAACCTCATTTTTCTCAAAAATTGTAGAGCGATCCTCAAATGATTTTCATATTTCTCAAAACTCATTGAATCGATCAAGATGTCATCTATATAAACCACCATAAATTGATTTAGATAAGGTTAAAAAATACTATTTATGAGGTCAATGAACACTGTAGGTGTATTGGTTAATCCAAACGGTATCAACAAAAATTTAGAATAACCATACCGCGTTCTTAATGCCATATCAGGTACATCCTTACATTTAATCTACAGCTAGTGACACTCTAAATGTAAATCAATGTTAGAGAAAACTTGTTCCCCCTTGAATTGGTTGAATATATTGTCAATCATTGGCAAAAGTTATTTATTCTTGATCTAGATTTTATTCAATTCATTATAATTAATTTGCAGCCTCATCAATTTATCCTTCTTATTTACAACGAGTACCGGTATTTTCTATGGTGATACACTCAATTGAATAATTCATTTTTTCAATAATTTCTATAATTACCGCTTTAATTTTTTTAATTCAGAAAGGGATACTCTATAAGAAGCTCTCAAAACAAGTGCAGATTCGAGAAACACATCAATCACAAACACAATTTTTTGATTTGCTAGTAAATTAAGCAACTTCTCTGAAAATATATCATCAAATTCACAAACTATTGAGAATTTCTGAGTTGACACACTATGGCTTTTAAAAATCATCATACGAGCCAAATAAATTTTGTATCCATCTCAAATCAAATGACTCACATGTAGAGCCGATTGCAAGCCTACCAATTCATTACTAACATTACTTTAAAATTCAAAAGATCCATACTCTAGAATACAAAACAAGACCTTTTTATCAAAACAATCTACATTCGTGTGATAATATGTCAATAAATTCATCTCCAAAATAATATCGAAATTATACATGTCTAACGAATCAAATCCACCAATAATTCAAACTTATTGACCCAAACGAAGCATTGATAATACATAATATCTGCTATCAAATACTTCTCACTAGAGTGGAGACAACCAATACATAATCAAAGCTATAATGGGCAAACACAAGTCATGAACGAATTTAGGGCCACAAATGAGTATGTAGACTCGGGATCAATCAATACATGTGCAACAGAATCAAAGGTTAACAACTTACCTTCAACAATTGATGGGTTGACATGAGCATCCTTGGCTGTTGTTGCGTAAGCTCTCCCATGGATAGTTTGCTTTCTCTCTAGTTATTTTGGTGAAAATGGGTAATCCTTCATTATATGACTTAGTCACAATTAAAATAAGCTCCAATTTGCCATGGCATTGTCTGCCCATATCATATTTGCTACAATGAGTGCATATTGGTAAAAATTGTTGCAACTTCATTGGGTAATATTTAATACCAATCGCCCTTCCTTTATTTTGTGCCTTAGATTTAGAGTGAAATTTTCTTGATCTCAAGCTTTGTCATGTGCTTGTAGATCTTATCTCAAAGAATTTCTCCTTTTCCACTTCTTGTTGGATAAATAGATCATGATCAAGCATCTCAATAACCTCAACCAAAATGGTACCAATTGCTTTTGGATTTAGTCTTGGAGATTTTGTAAAAAGTTTCTGGCCTTCTTGGTCTCATCTGTCACAATATGAGGTTGAAATGGGATGACTTCATAAATTTTATGTCATATTTCGTCATCGACTAGTTTTTTTACCTCAGATGGTTGAACTCATCCTCCTTATACTCGCAAAGTCTCATTAAATACATCTCCATGAAGGCTGCAAGAAATACGCTCTAAGGGATCTTCTCGTTTTTCATACCCAACAACCTTCTATGTGTCACCGCCATCTATTAACTTCTTCACCCAACTTGTAGGATGCGAATTTTAGTTCATTTTCTTCAAGACAGTTTATCACGTTAAACTTTTTTTTTTTTTTTTTACTCTATGAATCTAAATTTTAGTCTTCATGGGATTCAGACTTTCCAAGAACTCTAAAACTTGCTCGTTCATAAAGCAGCCAAAAGAGGTCATTCCTTGCCCTTGATTAGCTACTGCTCGCCTCTCTGCCAATTCCACATCTTGGTATTGCATCATCCAATTTATGATATCGGTCATTTAGGCCATTATAGAAAAATAGTCATCCTCCTCGCTAGATCCTAATCCTTAACTTCCTGACATTTTTAGTACTTATCACGTAACAAAATTCAAACACTTCGTTCCTCAAAATCACATAAAGCATTTTCCTTACAACCACTTTGATAGCATTTCCTTTCACGACTTTGACCTAAACAAGTAAATAAATAATTAATTAAGTAACCCAAATATTAAATTTATTATATGTAATTGAATAAAATCTAAATATTGAGTTGAACATACCATACCAATAAACCCAAAATAAATGTGACAATTCTAAATCGATAGCAGACACAGGATCCCACCGAATTGACCTTATCATATTTCTAAATAATTATTATAACACCTGCTCATACTAAACCTATCCATAAAAAATGTTATCCAAACACCCTATAAAGATAATGTGGAGTTTATACAAATATCCATACTAATAAATGTATTTATCAATATTACAACTATAATTAAATCAACGACAATTTTGAATATAAACTCAATGCATGTCCGATAATAAAATAATAACAAATGCCTTTGATCTTTCCGTTTCAAGATCCTCCAATTAATCCTAAAACCCTATAATCTAAAAGGTTAGATAATAGGCCAAAATCAAGAGTTTAAAGTTGAGTATATATATGTATGAAAACAAAATATGCCAACAAAATAGATACAAGGACAAATTTTAATTTATAAAATAATTCAAATATGTCAAATGTCCAAATATCCAATATCCAAATAGGATTTCATATAAAAAATTTAAAATCCATACATGAATATCCAATTATTTAAATGTACAAAATCATCCAAATATCCAAATTATAGATCTAGAATGCTCAAAAGTTCAAAGTGGATAAATCCGAATATCAAGTCAAACATTTAAATATCAAGAGGTTAAATGATTTTAAATAATAAATACAATATAGGTAAATTTTAAAAAAATTTAAAGATTCCAAAAATAAAAAGTCAAAGGCCAGTGACTCATACATTGCCTAATTAAAAAGACTAACTCTAATGACATTCAAAGATAATATTTGATTAATTCCACACAATGATTCTTAAAGAAAATATCAAATAGTAGATTTTATATGCAATCACAAAACTTTTTACTCTATCAAAAAAGTATAAATATTAAAATTTTTCAATCCATAAGGTAATACAAATACAAAAACTATCCATTATAAGAAAAATATAAACACAGAGCTCTCTAAATGCAAAACCTTTTATTTTAAAAAAAGTACAAATATAAAGTCTTTCATCTCATAGAAAAGCACGCATCTCATATTACAAATCTAAAAGAGAATCATGACTGAATCACTTACATGGACTGACATATATAAAATTTGTTACGGTCATTTTTGTGATTGACATATTTTGTGACCATTTTTAGTCATGTGTCGATATTGGGTTGAGTTCATCGAAGTACTGCATTAACTTATTTTGGTGGCTGTCTGTTCCTGGGTTCCAGGAGTATCACGCCTGCTACCCGCTCGAGCTCCGATTTCAGAAGCCTCGCGCCTGCCGTGCGCTCGCCATCTGCTTAAGCCCGATTCCTGTAGCCCTACGTCTTCCATGAGATTGTTGGGCGCTCGAGCCCAAATTCTAGTAACCATCCGCTCGAAGCTCTCCGTCCTCTCGCTCAAGCCCAAATAGGGTTTTCACTTGAAACCCTTGCTGCGCTCATCGTGCGCACTAGACGCGCTCGAGCACCGTGACAACGATTTTTAATTTTAAACAGGGTTTTCAAGCTCTCTATAAATTTTCTCCTTCTTTCAGTTGTCCTAACTTTTATTGAGGCATTTTGGAGCATCCCCTTTGAGAGAAATTTTATTTTTACTCCATTAATCTCACTCAAAATTGAAAAAACTGCAATTACATCATTGTGTTTAATGTGCTAATAGTTTTCTTGCCACTTGTTCTTTACCGATTCAACACTCCTACCTTTTTCCTTCGTTGGCGACGTAGGTAGTGTGAAGAAGGGGATCCGGAGGTGTGCGGCAATTTAAGCAATTTGTGAGGAAAGATTGACGTGAAGACCGGAAGGTATCCAATTCTGTTACCATGGAAAAATCCAAGGAGTTCCTTAATAGGGATCATAAGACAAGAGTAAGTTAGCGAGGTTAGTGTATCGTTACCACCCAATCTATAAGTTGATTTTTATAGTGTATTTTTTTCTGACCGTTGAAATCCAGTGGGTTTTTTTCGGTTACCGTGGGTATCGAGTTTTTTCTTTGTCACCAAAAATTATCCCTTTATTTTTATTGCTTATTGGCTTCATTTATATGCTCGTATTGTTCATGTCATCTAGATATAAATATTCTTTATGTATATTGAATATTTATTTTTATAATACTTTTGCTAAATATTTAAAGGGATCGAAACGTTTTTGTGTGATTTGGGACGAAACATCCTTTTTAATTTGTATAAGAGACTTACCCTAATCTGCGACCCCCGATCTAGATGTATACGAGTGGATCGCTCTCCGATCATTCCATCTTTGATTGGAGTAACTATGCGTATTGGAAGGTTCGTATGAGAGCCTTCTTCAAATTGATAGATGAGCGAGTGTGGACTAGCACTCAAATGAGGTGGACACCACCCGGAAGTTTAACCACCGATGAACCAAAAGTTTTGTCTTCGTAGTTAAAAGAAGAACTTGATGCCTATAATTAGAACAGTACGGGATTACATGCCACTTTTATGACAATATCTCCCAAAGAGTTTAAACATATCTCTATGTGTGAAACCTCAAAGGATGTGTGGGATATTCTTAAAATCACTCATGAAGGCACCGAATTTGTCAAAAATCCAAAACTACGAAATCTTATGATTAGATTTGAAGAAATCCAAATAAAAGATGATGAAACATTCGATGAATTCTAAACTCAATTAAATAATATTGTAAACTCCTCACTTAATTTAGGAGAACGAATTCCTAAATATAGAATAGTCAGAAAAGTTATTCGATATCTCCCTGAGCGATTTAGACCTAAGGTCACTGCTATCGAAGAAAGTAAAGACCTTGAAAAATAAAGATCGAAGAACTCGCAGGATCTCTCCAAACTTATGAACACATACTTTCACAGTCAATGAAAACTAAATTGATTGTTCTAAAATCCATTAGGGAAGATAGAGACCGTGATATCGATGAGGAATCAAATAGCGATAAAGATTTTATTCTATTTATTAGAAATTTTAAAAAATCTTTGAACACAAATAAATCTTCAACCGACAAACCAAATGAGGATTAAAAAAGATCACTTAAATTTGATAAGAAAAATCGACATGATATTAAAGAATTCAAATCGAAAAATACTCAAAGAGTTCAATGTCACGAGTGTAAAGGTTTTGACCATTATTATACTGAATGCCTAAATCTTAAACATCAATAAGGTCAAACCTTAAAAGCTAATGCGACCTTGAGTAATGACGAAGAAGAAGATATTGAAAGATACACCGAAGATGGTTCGTTCAAGTACATGGCTTTTATGACCTTGGTATGTGGAAGTGATGAACATTTAGAAGAAACTCATAATCAATCCAATAACTCTGAGAACGAGTCATAAGCTAAATCTGATGGGCTTCAGAAATTATATGGTAAATTGTTTAGGAAATGCCTAAAAATAAAGAAAACAAATAAAATCTTAAACAGTAAACTCATCGATTTAGAAAAAGAAAAGGTAGAAGTTATGACTAAATTGAAGAGTGCTACTTTTGCACATCATGAATTGAAAATGAGAAATAACTCCTTAATTGAAAAAATTAAATACCTTGAAGTGAAGGTTGAAAACACTTAGAATGATATGAAAAAATTTTCAAGTGGAACCCTAAAACTTGACCACATGTTGGGACTTGGAAAAGTTACTGAAAATAAAAAGGGTTTGGGATATGTTGAGAAAATTTTCCAACACGGCCTGCAACCTAAGACTATCTCTGTTCCCACCATGAAAATCCCACACAAAAATATTAACACATTTAAAATCTCTCAATCAGTGCCTTAACATGCAGAGAAAAGATTTGGCTCAAATCCTATGCCTAACCCATATAGCCAAAAGGTTATGAATAAACCCACTAAGTTTGTACCTACTTGCCAGGGGCGCGACATTATTGGCCATATTCGCCTCTACAGTCCCATAACGTCACGTCAAAATAATTTTTAGCAAAGCTCAAAGATAAAGCATTTTATTCACTGTATCAATCTTTTAAATGATCAAGTGGCCAATTTAACCAATATAATAAAACGTGGTAAGAAAATATGGATCAAGAAGAGTGAGCTCCATTACTCTTTGGTCATTTATGACAAAAAGGGGGAGTAGTTGTTATTTTAGGGGAGATAGGGGGAGTAGTTCTTATTTTTCGAGGGAGGTTATTATTGTTAGGGAGAGTTCTGTTACTATAAGCTATTGTGTATGGTTATCTTCCATATATATTGCTCTCGACATATTATATCTCTTTGTATTATGTCTATTTATACTAACCATGATTGACTAGGCAACACAGCTATAGTGACGGCATGACAGCTATAGTATTAACACAACAACTCTCATGTAGTGTTTTGTGTTTACTTGTTGTATTATTTTTATCTCTAACTAGGTGTAGATTTTTTTATATACGGGTTCTATCTCGGTAGTGTCCGAACCTGTACTTCTCTTGTATTTTTTTTATCTTATGTGTTTTGTCATTGAATTGCTAAATGGGGAGATTGTTAGGGTCATTTTTGTAATTGGCATGTTTCATGACCATATTTAGTCATGTGTCGATATTGGATTGAGTTCATTGAAGTGCTGCATCAACTTATTTTGGTAGTTGTTCGTTCACGGGTTCTAGGAGTATCACGCCTGTTGTTCGCCTGCTATCCGCTTGAGCTCCAATTCCATAAGTCTCGCGCCTGCCATGCACTCACCATCTGCTCGACCCCCAATTCCAGTAGCCCCGCGCCTTCCATGAGCTCGCCGAGTGCTCGAACCCAAATTTCAATGACCATCCACTCGATGCTCATTGTTCTCTCACTTGAGCCCAAATAAGGTGTTCTCTTGAAACCCTCGCTGCGCTCGCAGTGCTTAAGCACCGCGGCAACGGTCTTTAATTTTAAGCGGGCTTTTCGAGCTCTCTATAAATTCTCTCATTCTTTCAGTTGCTCTAACTTTTGCTAAGGCATTTTGGAGCGCCCTCTTTGAGAGAAATTCTATTTTTACTCCATTAATCTTGCTCAAAATTGAGAAAATTCTATTTTTGCATCACTGTGTTTAATGTGCTAACGGTTTTCTCACCACTTGCTCTTTACTAATTGAACACTCCTACACGTTTACCTTCATTGGCGACATGGGTAGTGCGAAGAAGGGGATCCGAAAGTGTGTGACAATTCAAGCGGTTCGTGAGAAAAGATTGACGTGAAGACCGGAAGGTGTCCGATTCCATTATTATGGGTAAATCTAATGAGTTCATTGATAGGGATTATAAGACGGGAGTAAGTCGGTTAAGTTGGTGCGTCGTTATCACCTGATCTATATGCTGATTTTTATAGTGCATTTCTTCCATAACCATAGAAACTCGAAAAATTTTTCTCGATTACCATGGGTATCGAGTTTTTCCTTCGTCATAAAAAATTGTCTCTTTATTTTTATTGCTTATTGCCTTCATTTATATACTCGTATTGCTCATATAATTTAGATATAAATATTCTTTACGTATATTAAACATTTATTTTTGTACTCTTCCGCTAAAATCTTTAAAGGGGTTGAAACGTTTTTGTGCGATTTGGGACGAAACGTCCTTTTCAAGACCAAATATATATGTTTTATGACTTTTATTTCACAAATATTTACGTATAAGAATATAATATTTTAAATATTTATTTATTTTATATAAATCAAGCAAAATGCCCAAACATTTCATAAAACCAAATAAAATTTTAAAATATTTAGTGAAAATTACATGTACGTAATAATATTCAAAAAGAAAAAATTAACAAGCTACATACATCTATCTCAAAATAAGAAATATAAACAAAATCAAAGGATTAAGAAATTAGACCAAGGAACATGTTTAAAATACTTGCCATATACTTTTAATTTGGCAAATTTGACAATATTTAACTCCAAAATCTTCTTCCTTCTCTTTCTCTCTCTTTTTCTTCTTCCTCTCCTCTTCTCTCTCTCTTCTTTCTCCTCATTCTGCAAAATAACCAACAATGTGCACAGGTATACATTTGTAATCCAATTAATGCACGAGTACCAAATAGATGTGCATCAATCACCCTTAATCTGCCGCATCTGCACACAACAACTGCATCAATTGCTAATATTTTGTTCAAAATACACATGAGTACTGGATATGCACCACTCATTTTATCCAAAACACGTATAAGGGTAATATAAAAACAATCAGGCGCCACCAATCTACCATTAATTCTCATGAGTGTCGCAGATGTGTATATCATGTGTGCTACTTTTGTCTAGGATATGCATTAGTGCAAGTTAATCGTCGTTCATGCATTGGACTCAATTCTCATAATTAAATTTCTACACATTTTCTTTTATTTAAGTATTTTTAAATTAATTTAAAATTATGCTAGTAATGTCATAATTTAATAATAAAAATTGACATTACAATATTGTTATACGTTGTTGGGTTAAATCCTACAATGAGCATAACTTGTTTTTAAGTGCCATATAGTTGAGTGTTACTATGCTGATAACACCCAAGTTGAAAAATGATGAGATATGAGATAGCTTAAGTGAGCCCCATGCATGGACTTACTCGTGTTAAAATAGCTTGAAGATGATTGACTTGGGGATGTTGTACTCGGCGTACAGCATCCTAATCTCACTGACCTTGATGACTGAGGCGATCTGCATTACAGAAGAAGCGATGGGAATGGAAGCAAGAAGGAAGATGGCACAACACTTGGAAAATTTTTTCGGAAGTTAAAGGAAAGCATAGGAAATTTGAAAGACAATGTCGAAGAAGCGAACCATCTCGTAAAGATGTGCCTATCATTACTGACACGTGTCGTTTCCTAAGCGGGTGCAGTCGAATCAGATCCTCGACGCACTAATTACCGGGATCGCAAATTCACTGCACACAGACATGTGACCAATTTTTCAGTTGATGGGCTGGCGGCATGATGGTGCGTCGTTTCAACTCCCACTTCCTTAGAAGTTCTCCGAATTTTAGCCTTGACGATCAACGAATCTGATCAATGCTTCGTTAAGCCAATTCTCCGAATTTTAGCATAGACGGTCAACGAATCCAATCAACGCTTTCTTCAACCAATTCTTCAGATTTTGGCCTAGATGGTCAACGAATCTGGTCAATACTTCGCTCAACCAGCTCTCCAGATCTTCACCTTACGACTAATAGCTGTACGCAACACGATCAACAGACTATGAATCATCGCTAGGCCACCTCAAGCAGGTAACCCAACCACTCGCGTCCCATCTTGAACATGTTGGAGGCGGAGTCTCAGACCACTAGTATGGGGGGTTAGTGATGGGTATGCTAGTAATAGGCTGGCCTAAGAAGAAGAAATGACTCAGATCTATAACGGCCCATTAGCACCTGGATGGTCAACACTTGCTATTGACCGGTCGAATGGCCAATGAGTCAGAAGAAACCCAAGAATAGAACAACCTACTTGGGCCCAAGACAATCAACGCTTCCATTGACCGGAATTATGCAAGATCGTCAATGCTTCCATTGACTGAAAGTATAACCAGTTGACCTTCTGCAAACCAGGCCTCAAGTGGATCAAGCCCGGTTTGGTCCACGTGACCATCCTCGACCAGCAACGGTTTTCTTCTCTGATTTTGTGCTCTTCATAGAAGGTAATATTCACTACAACGGTCATCAGCAAATTCAACGTGCATCTCTAAAGGAAGGCACCAGAATTATTTTTCTATCTACTGGAAACTCTAACGGTTATCGAACATAGAAGGAAAGTAATCAATCTAGCGACCATTACTACCTTAAAAGCTCAACGCTAGAAAAGACAATGATCCTAACAGAGTACGAGAATCAAATCCTTCTGCACAAAGAAGGTAGCCTAAAGTAGTGCCTGTAAAAAGGTCATGGAGCTCTTACTCCAAGGCATGCATTCATTCGCCCACAATAAGCTCAAACGCTTAAACTTGCCACTAAAACTCTCTGTAGAAAAGCTCACACACTTCAAACTGCAAACGCTCTCTCTCTCTTTACCACTATGTTCTCAGCAAACACAGTGTTTAGAGTTAACGCTCCTCACGAGCCATCAAAGCCTCTCTCATTGATAACATTCACCCATCCCAAATACAATCTGTTTTCTTTTACATTCTTTACATTCAGCTTCTTAATTCGAAGGTCATTTGTTGATTTGAGTATCGGAGTGTTTATGGTGGGACAACCTCCCACCATCACCTGATCTCTTATTCGTAGTTGTGATTTGTAGAATTCAGACTCAGTGGACGGTGCCAAACTCAAATAATCAACTTGATCTGAATCTGTTCGAAATTTGAATCCAGAACCCATCTGGTTTATAATATTCTAGAAAATATTCTAACATTGTTTATAATATTCTAGAAAATACTATTTATAATATTCTAGAAAATCTTTTCCACTGTTACCGAACTAATTTCACTGTCTAGAGGTGTTAGTTGAGCTATACTACTTATGGCATGGTGCTATCTAACCTATCATGGACTGTTTTGAGTCCGGCCCCATAATGAATAGTATTGAGCTATGTATAATTGTCCAATATTTTAGTTCATGTCAGATTGGTGTCGGATCGTGGGTTAGCATGTTGTGCCTAGCACGACTCTTTTTTTTATATTTCAACAATCACATGACCATTGTAAGTGGACGACAAGGACAACAATCACTATTTCTATTAAATAATAAAATAAAAAATAAAAAATTATAATTATGCAGTCCCCCTCTTCTTCTACCAATATATCTCATCTCTACTCTTTGCTTTATCACTCTTATATAGCAAGTGATAGTGTGATATTGATATAACAATATTATTTTTATTTATTTTTATTTATAATTTTATAACTTAATTATTAATCATGGTTTATAATTTTACTTATTTTGAAAATAAAAGGGGTATAAAAATTATTATGATACTCCCATATAAGTTATACTATATACACATATTAATAATTCTAAAATATCAAAACTATAATCTATCTTTGATGTCATTACTACTGCTCCTTTTAGTTTTAGCCACCCATCTAGAATACATTCTAATAATGTAAGATAATTTTTTAAAAGTAAATTAATTAATGATCAAAAACGAGTTGTTTATTAAAAAAAAGTATATTTATAAAAATTTTAAATGTATAAGATAGCTAAAATAATACATAAAAAAATGAGGGGCGTAAACTGCTGTTATGGACTTTAGAGATTTGGTACTACTGTTATTTGACTTTGTCATGTCGTTGGTTTCAAATGCATATAAATATTTCGTAAAAAAAACTTAACCTAAAATATTGAGATGCAACTTTATAATAAATAGCATTAGATCAACCAATTTGAATAAGTAAAGTCTTAAGAACAAGCAATCAGACTTCAAAAGTAGCCACTAATCAATTCAACTACTGTTACGGGCCTAATTTCTCAGTGCCCAATAGTACAGCCAGTGGAGGCACGACCAGTGGTGGAAGATGGGGACACTGATACAGCGGTTACAACCATAGCTTCACTTCGCCTAGCAGACAACCGTCGCAGCTCCCGCCAAATCCGACTTCCCTCCAAATTTAGGGATTTTTATTAATTTTGCACTGTCGTTGTTATCGCACACACCACATATGGAATTCTATTTTCTCATTCTGTTTTCTGGCCATGTGATTCTGTTATTCACCATTTCTGTTGCTTATGTGTGCTTCCGCGTCCCTTAAATGGGCTTAGTGGGAATACAGAAGGTAAGAAAAGATTATTCTCCTCTCCTGTCTTCACTTCTTCCCTCTCAGTCTGATTTTCTTCCTCCTTCAGCCGAACTCCTTCTCTGTTCTGCTTCTCTTTTGGCTGTGTTCTCTGTATTTCAGTTAAACCACCAAGGTGATATTCAACACCTCGGTATCTTAAACCTCGGCGTCCCTGTAGCAACTCACCTCGGCGATCTTGAAGCAGCTCACCTCGGTCCAAAACAGAGCTCAGCACACATCATCTACTTAACGATAAACGAGTGAATAAGGGAAAGGATCAATTTTTCAATACCAACCCTGTCTACTATATATCATACATAATTCGAAGGCCCTTAGCGACAAATATATATAAACTGAAAGCCAATCCACTGTTTATGGTATAATCAATCGATTATAAATTTTAGAAAAAAGAAATAAAAGAAATATCCTAAAACATTTCTTCCCAAAAAAAACAATCCGTCCCTATTCATGTAAAAGATCCAAGCTCATTAATCTAAAATGTTAGGAAAACACAATAAGAGTAAACCTAATGCTTAACAAAAATATATATAATTTATATATGTGGATATATATAAATAAAATACGATGAACGACATAAATAATCGAATACAAATATATCAAAAATGATAATATATCAAAATTCACGTGAAAAGTATAAGAACAATTGATCTATGATAATCTCACTAACAATGATCAAATATCAAAGATCAAGATACAATTGCTTTCCTACAGCTTAGGCCATATAATATTATTTAAGATCTGCAAATGAGTTGAAAACATATTATTTTCTAGAGAAACCATCAAACGTCACTTTTTGAATTAGTGGATGTTAGGTAAAACTTTAATTGTAACTAATGTATTAAAATATATTCGAATATATTTTGTTAATTTCTTATAATAATTCTTATTGATCAAAACAAAAACTCTACTACAATTTGATGCGTCTCTGGATCCGAACTTCGAATAGATTCGGGTGATCCTCTTGTCGTGGCTTCGGCTCCGTTCCCTGAGTTGGATCCTGCACACCACTAAACAGAACAAGAGGTCAGCGTGTTCGGTGAAAAATTGTCCCACCGAAAACACTCCGACGCTCAAATCAGTAAAACAGTCTTCGAGAGAAAGAAACTGAAACTGAGAGAGTGAGAAGAGAAATAGTGTTTGACCCAGATATAAGAGAGACGTGAGGTCTTCTTGGATCCAGGAGGTGGGAAGACAGTAAATGGCCGTGAGAGCTCGCTTGTTGCCTTAGGGTTTTTTGGAGGATGAAGGTGGCAGTGAAGGCAGATTTCTCAGAGCACTCAATTGACTTTCAGAAAGCGTGATTGAGAGCCTTTTGCGTTGTGTTACCGAAAGTATCAATGAAAGCATAGATAAGAGTCCGTCCCTAGAATGATGATTCTAGGGTTTATTTAATTGCTGAGAGGGTGATCTTCCTCCTTTGGAAGGCGTGATCCCCTTTGTCCACCTTGGCTGGCTTGCCTTCTGGAGCGAATGTCAGTTGCCAAAGTGGGCGTGATTGTTTCCTTGCGAGGCGGCCAACAACTTTCCAAGTTGGTTTCTTTCCTACTCAGCATATTACCGTTGGAGTGCCTTGGTTGGTAAGGAATTGGGAAGATCCGGCGCTTTCCTTCTTTGAAGGGCGCCAATCTTGTCAATGTCCTTTTTGGTCTGAGTCGAGATCGTGAAATATCCTTGAAAAATCGTTGTTGGCCTTTTGAGGATTCGTGGACTTAAACGAGTCAGGCCCGTTACTGTAGAAAGGCTCCTTTGGGCCCAACGTGTGAAACGCGGACGGTCAACGCTCGAGTTGACCGTCTGCGTGCGTGTTGGCCGCCTTTGTGAAGGGTATCTGTCATCAGCCGCCAGATGAGCCGTGTGCCTGAGTGAGCCAGGCCCATTATTATAGAAAAGCCTCTTTGGGCCCAATGCGCACAATGCAAACGGTCAACGTTTGAGTTAACCGTCTGTTTGAGAGTTGGCCGCCCGACGGTCAATGCCAACGTTGACCGCCCTGGGCTTTTCAGCTCTTGGGTCCGTTTTCCAATTGGGCCGTTAGAGTGTTGACCGTCGTCTTGGGCCTTTGACTTTTGTGGGGCCAGCCCATTTTTGACGTACCCATCACAATTAATAGATATATAAATTTTTTTAACTTTAAAAATTAAATAATTTTAAAATAGAGTATTTTATTAAATTCTTGAATGAAATTACATGCAATATTTAATATCCAAAAAATGTTATGATTTTTTAACAAATTTTACAAATGTAGATGCAAGTCTTTAAATATTATAAATGAGAGTAAGATTATTATGCATGCTAAAATAAACAAAATATAAACATCAAATGACAATATGAAAGTAAATATGAAAGAATTAATTTAAGGATTTAAACAATAAACTATTTCAAAACTGAATATTACTGGTATCTTACATGAAGTAGCCTCGAAATCAAGTTTTTTCACCTTTTTTCTCCTATTTTATCTCTTCTTTATATCTCTATCACTCTCCTTTATCGAGCTCTCTATAAAAATAATTTAACAGCACTAAGAATTGTATTAAAATAGTTAATTTGGCACACAAGCACCAATTATGCATCTGTCAGGCATTGTCACCAAACGTATACGCGCACAAGCGTTCTTTAAACCATGCATAACTGTGTATTTTTTTCAGATATTAGTGTTGTCAGTTCCATTAATCACGTACAAGCATTGTACTTACATGACTCGGATGACAGTTAACTTTCTTCAAATATTTAAATTGTCATCCAAATATAAATTATTCTAAAGGATTTATTTAATTTACTTAATTACTAATATCATAAAGTATAAATTAAGGGTATGATCCCACGGACTTATCAATAATTGCAAATCAAACCCAATTTTGCTAAATTCCATCAAATTGTCTAAGCAATTGTATAAACTTTTAGTAAAAGTTTTTGGATTTTGCACTTGTGTACAGAACGTTGCATCTTATTTTGAGTATCATGGTATATGGTCATTGGAAATATGAAATTGCAACTAAAAGTTCTAAAATATTAGCACAATAGCGAGCCATTTTGATTTATAACCAAGTCATTGGCTGTTTTTTATGCGTGCATGAGCTCAGGGGGAGAACTTATTTTAAAAGGACATTCTAGAGCGGGGAGAGCCTCCCAAACTTATGAGTTGGAGGTTTTGCTTTTAACTTTTCAATATGAGACACGCATCATTTCTCTTCTATTCCACAGTTGCAGACCTCGATAGCTGCACTTTGCAACATTTCACTCGATAGTTTTCACTTTGCGACGCTTCACTCCGCCCTAGTGCACCGGTAGCAGGTCAACCCCTCCATAGGTAGCCCTTTTCGGTTAGAACCTTCCGCAAGTAACCTTCTCCGAGCCGGGGCTAGTATCAATGAAAGCACCACTGATGCGAGCACAAATTTAGGAGGAGAACTTACCCTAAAAGGACGTTCTATTGAGAGAGAGCCCCCCAAATTTATAAGTTGGAGGTTTTGTTTTCAATTTTTTAATATAGGACACACATTAGTCCATTCCCCTTCCACAGTCGCAAACCTCGGCAACTACATTTTACGGCATTTCACTCAACGACTTTCACTCTACGACGCTTTACTTGGTCCTGGCGCACCAGCAGTAGGTCAGCTCCTCTGCAGGTAGCTATTTCTCGTCAGAACCCTCCGTATTTATTATTTTCTTTATCATTTATTATTTTCAGGTCCTATATCAGTTTTCTTTTATTATTTTCTCATTTGTCATTTCTTTATTAGATTCTCTTATTTTATCACGACATCACTCTCCAAGGAGCATGCAAATTTATTACTTTGTGCTCTTCTCAAATAGCCATGAAAGTTGCCTTTTCACATTCAACCGGGAGGAATAAGTGAGCAAAATTGAAAAACGAAGGGGGCGTAGATAATAAATGTATACTTTAATGAATATATCGTATGGTAATAGGGTTTAATGTTAGGTGGGTTGTAATTATCTTTGCTTGCTTGAGGTGATTTTGTAAACGGATTCGGAGGTCCGCCGGGAGAATAAAAAGATTGAGACTTTTTAAATTTATTTCAAATGCATGAGGCATCTGAGGTGAAAGATTTAATTGAACATTGTAATAATGGTTTAGATAGGTAACACTAGGCCTGACTGGAAAATGAATATTGACAAACAAAAAATCCTTATTCAAGTCAAGTTAAATTAGAGTATTAAATAATATCATATGGATGCTTAAAAGATATAATCTAAATATTTCTCTTTCTCTAAGATCGGTATGCCGTACACGTGAATCTGTATATAATATAATCAAATTGGGTCAATTATTTAAAAAAATAAATCGGATTCGGATTTCAATCTACGGATCAGGGAGGTTCTATTTCTTAAAAAGATTGAGTCTATATTTTTTAAATTAAGTTGTTGATATTTAAATAAATAATTATGATTTAATTATTTTTTAAAATATAAAAAATTAATTAAAATTAATTATTAAATTATAATTATTTATTTTAAAATAAATAATTAAAATATAAGAAAAAAGAAGCAGAGATGCCCCAACGCTACCAATCGGGCGTAACTCGGGTCATTTTATCATCCCCGGCATGATAAACATGTGGAGGTTGGTCCTCTAAAACGATCGGGCCCCCCGCCTTATGCCGTTAGCCTCGCTGTTCATGGCGTTTCTCTCTCTCTCGCGCGCTCTCTCTCGATCCCCTTGTGTAGGTAGGGTTTATAAAAAATTAATTATTAAATTATAATTATTTATTTTAAAATAAATAATTAAAAAAAAAAAGCAGTGATGCCCCAACGCTACCAATCGGGCGCAACTCGGGTCATTTTATCATCCCCGGCATGATAAACATGTGGAGGTTCGTCCTCTAAAACCAACGGGCCCGCCGCCTTACGCCGTTAGCCTCGCTGTTCACGGCGTTTCTCTCTCTCTCTCTCGCGCTCTCTCTCGATCCCCTTCTGTAGGTAGGGTTTCGCGATGTCCCTTTTGCGGCCTCTGAAATTCTTCTCTGTATCAATTGGTGATCTTCCTTCTCCAGTATGCTTCGTAACTCTCTCTCCGTTTTTTTCTCCATCCCTTTAACTGTTATGGCCATCTGTTCACAATCTTCTTATTGTTTTTACTCATGTTTCGTTTTTGAAGATCGAAACCTTCGATCGTGAATTTATTTTTGC
The DNA here is from genome assembly GCA_033239525.1 of Nepenthes gracilis. Classification (NCBI taxonomy): domain Eukaryota; kingdom Viridiplantae; phylum Streptophyta; class Magnoliopsida; order Caryophyllales; family Nepenthaceae; genus Nepenthes; species Nepenthes gracilis. Next base: position 14,022,276 of record BSYO01000031.1, read on the forward strand.
ATACCTGTCTATGGCTATTGTGAGTTTTGATATCCAACCGCTTCGGCAGTGATTGTTACAGTTTTGATTTTTTTTTCTAGTTTATTTTATAAAATCTTGAAGTGTTCCTTTCGTGTTTTAATTTTTTACAGTCATTGAATTGTATCTTTAGGTTTTTTTTTTCCTGTCACTTACGGTTGAAATAGTGTGAACTTTTGTTTGTCCTTGCCTTTATCTGTCCGAAAAAACTGTGGAGGAGGACAGAGGAAATAAGACTCTGAGAAAAATGGACTTGAAGTTTTCCAATTTAGAACGTTTCATCTTTAAAACTTTTGGCGGATTTCCTGTGGAAAGATTGTATCTTTGTATTCGGACTTGTTCATTTGGGCCTTTTGTCCCTAAACTCTATTAGTCGTTCAAAAAAATCTATAATTTTACTTCCTTTCTTTTATGCTGAATTGGGATTTGAAATTTTTTGAGTTTTTTTCCTCGTAGGGGATAATGGTTTTTAGAGTTTACAGTTTCATCTAATGTCTAAAACTACAGGTGCTAGCTGGTTAATTTTGTTGGAAATTATTGGGATCAGATGTCCTTGTGATTTGTAGAGCAAGGGGAAAAAGGTCTGCATATTGGATGACTTTCATAGGATCATGGGTGAGAAACAACTTGTACAGAGGAAACAATAACTGCAATAGGTGTGCTCTCCTTTGGCACTTTTCTTTTGTATTTTAATGAGCCTGGCCAATATGTTTCCTCTGGAAATTCAAATGAGATTGTTGACATGACAGTGATACTCATCTATGTAGTTGAAAGTTGTAATTTGATTTAATGAAAGTGAACACTTTCTCCTCCTCAGCATTCATTGCTCCCCTCTGTCTTTTGCACTAGAACTTTCTATGGGTGATTGTGCTTTTTATAATCTATGATGACATCTTTCCTTCCCCCCTTGGAAGATAAAACTTTTAATATGAAGTCTAATTGTTTTTTTGTACTAATTGAAGAAACATCATAAAAGAGAGAAAAGAATCTGGGTTTCATTTTCAGACAAGGCAGGGCATGGGATTGTGGATGTGTGATGGAGATTTGAAGTTTGTGGATTTCGTGTGTTTTTGGGGATATTCTATTGGGTCAGATTGAACTGGCAATTCTATGGTGAATTTTCTGGGGTTGATATGCAGTTGCTTTTTTTCCCCCTGTGGTTGGCTGTGGCAGGCACCATGGCATTTTGCGGAAGTGCTGAAAGAGGTGTTGAGTCTTCAATGTTGAGCTAAAGATGGGATTAAGAGGATTTGAGGAGTGATGTGATATCAATGGAGAGGTGTCTTTGGATTCAAAGCTGAGTCCTGCAGGGTAGAGAACAAGTGATATTAGTGTTCATGTGCAAGGTCTTGAATGGGGACTCATGAGCTGGTATGCAGGTGGACTCCATTCTTTAGGATGTAGGTCATAAGCCTTTTGGGCACATATTTGTTTTATTGTGTTAGTGGAATTTTCTTAATGTTCCAATTGAAGGGTAAAATTTTACAACATACACCCAAGAAAACTGGGCTACAATCTAGTCAAGTGAAAATTATGCTCAATGAAAAATTAGTTGTTTGTGTTTGAATGTTGCCTCTTCATAGCACTTTTAAATGTATTCAGTCATCTATCAGAATGTCTGTCTTATTGTTTTTCCAGATGAACGTCAATTGTTCATGTTGTATGAATGCCAATTGTTCATATTGTGCCTTTCTCATATTGTTGTTGATCAAATATAGATATTAGGTGCCAATTACCACACCCTTCAATTTGGGAAAACAGGGAAAAGGAAAAGAATCAGTGGACTATTGCCAAGTACTCACCCTACTGTTAAAGCCTGTACTTAGGATTCTGTTGACCACAAGTGTTAACTTTGTTTCGTCTTTCCCGGATGTACTTCTTTGGAACATCATCTCTCCCCTCCCAAAAAAACCTTAAAATTGCATGCCTACTTTCTTTATTTTGCGTGCAGTGCTGGTTATGGCCCTATGTTGGATTAAAATGGTATTGCTGTTACAGTTTCTGTCTTCCATTGACATCTGTGTGGTGTTGTTTAAAAACATGATTTTGCTTGTTGAGTAACCCATTGTTACGTTTGATGTGGTTGAGATTTACTTGTGTATTGATGATAAAATGTGACCTTTCCAAGCCGATTGGATTGACAGAGCTTTCGGCTGTTAGTTTTTCTTTTCTCCCCTCCAAATCAGAGTTTAATCACAGAATGCATGTAGTAACCTTCCCCCTTTTTCACTAATACTCACATTTGGAGATATTCTTACTCTTCTTAATTTTTGTAGGTTCTCTTATTATTAAGTATCCAGTTGTGCTTGTTTTGTTAACCCTTTTTCAGATGTAAATTCTCTTAGTTTCGGGAGAGGCTTGCCATTCATGAGATTCTTTGAGCAGGAATTATTTTCTCTGCTTCAGCTCTGTTAAGTTTGAAGTAATATTGTTATTTGTTATTTTTGATGATCATGCTCAGGTAAGAAGTGGGTAGTGGTGGATATTTACCATTTAGTTTTTTTGGGTAACATCCCCTATGTGACCTCTGCTTGTGGCTTATTATCTCATATTGTGTATCATTTTAATCATGTGAGACCGTGAGAGACGTAGAATGTGATCATATTTTTGCCAAACACTCTGAATTTTTTTTTTTTCGTTGTCTGTCTACAGGGTTGTTGAACATTCAATAACTTTGATTTTTCTGGTGTATACTTAGGAATTAAAGTTGTACAGTTCTCATTTAGTTGAAATTTTGAGCTTCATTCTGTGGGTAGGGCTTCATTCAATCAGCAGAAATGGAAGCAAAACTTGCAAAGGTGTTGCATAGTGGACGGAGACTTGCTGTTGACTTGAAGAGGAAGAAGGCAATGAAGCATGCAGCATGCCTGATGGGAACTTCTCGCACTGCAGTGCCTCATCTTTCTGGTTTGAAGTCTTCTGTTAACCTCGGGAAGCGAAAGAAGCCGGATGTCTGCAAAACCAAATGTAAGAGTTGCAGAATTGCTTTTCAAAGATCTTCACTCCGCTATGCAAATTTTATGAAAAGTGGGCTGCCAAATCATCTGATGTTTTATCATAATGGTGAATGGGCCTGCCACCCTTCTGATATTGTTGCTTTGGTTAAAAAAGATCTTGAGCACAAGAAGCCATATGTTGATGTGAATCTCAATGGTCATCATTTGCTTATTGATTTTCTGCATATGGTCCAGTTTGATATGAAAACCGGTTTGGAGCAGGATATTGCTTGGATTGATGAGGCAGGATGCTGTTTCTTTCCAGAATTTTATGCTGACGATGGTGAACAGCATGAGTGCAGACAGCCTGCTGTTCAAGGAGACGGATCATCATTGATTTTGGGGTCAGATGGTCGGCATGAGATAAAGTTGCAGATTGATATTGAATTACATGGGCATAGTGACTCAATGTTGGTGGAATATTGTGGAGAATCAAATCCGCTTGATAAAAGAATGAAAATAGATGAACAACCTGGTCACAATTATTTCAGTCGTGAAGTTGAGGATAGCTGTGACAGGGTGTCTGATGCAAAGGTGCGAAAGGATAGTGGAGAAGATGAGCAGTTGAACAGAAAACTTGACGAGGAAATTGAGCATATGCATGGAGCTTTGGAGAGTAATTCAGTGAAAGAGATGTTTCTAAGGGGCATGAACTTTGTTCGAAATGCAGATGTGATGGAGATTCGCTGCATCTCTGGCTTTTTGCTCCAAGGTCGGTTGGAGATTTTTCTGAAGCAGGCTGAAGTAACCAAAAAGTATCGTGGTTTTGCAAATGTTAAATATGCTTGGCTTGCTGCCTCTAAGGAATCATTGCCAAGCATTATGACGTATGGGCTTGGGTATCATGGACTTTGGAAAGTCAAGTCTACTTATGGCATTGGTTTGCATCTCACTGCTGAAAATTGCGCTGACACCAGGTTATAGACTTCCTTTTCAGTTACATATGCATGCACGACACACCCACCCACATTGAGTGCATCTGTGTCAGCACTCACACACGCACTTATGTGCTAACACACTGCATAGGTATGTGTACCCACATAGTGTGAATTGTTATTTCAGTGCCTAACAGGGGCATGGATGAGGTGGTTGGACATCTATAGATCGTTTGGTATAGTCATATTTCGAAAGGAATATTCCCAACTCAAGGAGGGGGAAGCTGCAGCATAAATGAATGCAAAGAACGATTTTTTGATTAGGATGCCATTTTACTGTGGTCGTCATCTATCTTACATATCATGATGTCTGCTTTGAGTTGAAATCTAAGGACTACTGTCCGAAGAATTTTCTAATTTATCAGAGTTCAAGCACATTACGGATGAAAACTGTTTGTTTCTTGGAAGGAGGCTAATTGTTTTATGGAGCTATGCTTTTGGAAGTACAAAGCTAGCATCGGGCTTGGAATGGAAGGTTTCATTCCATTGAGATTCCTGTAATAGCTGGCTGACTCACTATAATGCTGTATGAATGATCTTCATCAGTGAACTGGAAAATATTTAACTCGGCTAATGGCTGTGGTATAATGAAGATAGTTTATGCTTGTGGATACTACAATCTATGGAAATAACTGCCCTAAGATTTCCCTGGTTTTGATAGCTGCTTGTCCAGGTTTGCTGGATATAAGACGACAACTATTTTGAGACTGCTCATCTAACTTTTCATGGATAGTTCATAAATTATGTTTAATCTTGGGTGATTGGTTTATACATTGGAAGATTATAATCTCTACTATATATTTATAATAGATTTTGATTTCTTCTGATATACTACTACTTTGCTTTTCAATCATATGAATGGGGTCATTGATATGTATTTATCAAACTTCAGTAGGATAAGGGGATGTTAGGGGAGAGACGTAGATCAGTCTTAATTCCTGATGTGTCTACAGATCAGCTATTTGTATGTAAGCATCCCCAGTCCATCTTAATTTGTGTGGAAAGATTAGCTATTCACATGTGTGGGTTGCCAGTTAGTCACTCTGTTAAGATCAGCTATTTATTTGTGTGAGCCCTAGCCTGTGCATGTGTCAATTCATTTCTGTGTACATGAGGTTCTGTATCTGTTGTTTTGTGTGCTTGGGATGTGTCATTGCTGCATGTGCATGTGTGAAATCCAACCCCTTGTGTAAGACTAAATAATGTGCACTATGCAATACCCATCCTGCTCCTAACTTAGCAATACCCCAATTTTTGGTCATATACTGCTATGTATAAATGCTTATTGTTTCTGAAGCTCTGTTGTCAAAAAATTAACATGTATAAATATAGTGATATTACTGCAACTTTGCATAGATTTAGAGAATTAAGAGGCATTTAGTTTTTCTTATCCACAGCTCAAATTATTGTGATGTTGACGAAAATGGTCTGCTTCACATGGTTCTTTGCCGTGTGATTTTGGGAAATATGGAGCTGATTCATCCTGGATCCAAGCAGTTCCAACCCAGTTGTGAGAGCTATGATAGTGGAGTTGATGATCTTCAAAATCCAAAACATTATATAGTGTGGAGCATGAACATCAATACTCACATTTATCCTGAGTATGTTGTCAGTTTCAAGGTCTCTTCAGATCGTGAAGGTGATACATTATTCCTTGAACTAATTTAAAATATAATGTTGAAATTGTTTTGTCTCTCTAGTTGATACTGCATAAGGTCATATGTTGTAGGTGACATAAATATAACTTGTAGTGTAATGGAGCTTGCCAAATATATGACTGTCTCTTAAAGCAGCTGACAGTCCATTTTTCTTTCTCCTGGTAAACTTGGCATTTAAGAAGCTAATGCCATTTTAGGCTATTAAGGATTTTATGCCCTTAATTCTAGCAATTCCAGAAAGCCCCAATAAGCATGCCTATTGTTGGCAAAGTGGCCCTTCCTTCGTCTGAATCTGAAATGAGAGTTACCTTTCTAACGGTGAATTTTATATCTAGTTTAAAAAAGTTGTTCCCTTTTGCTGGGTGGTCTTTGTAGTTTGATAGATTTTATTGTCATTTTATATTTATGACAGCCATTTTTTTGTTTTCTTTATGTTAGGGTTATTATTTGTTGTTTGGATATAACTAATATTCAGTCTTTCCTTGCCCATATCTATTGTATGATATTCCTCACTTGAGAACTTGTCTTGTTTTTTGCAGGCTGTTTGGTCGGAAATGATGGCAAGCTTGGAGTTGCCAAGTGCTGTGAGAATCTCCAAGGCCATTTAAACATGGTTGCATCTCCTGTAGATGTGGTAAGTTGAATGGGGTTTGCTGTGCTCTTGATTGGCCATTTAAACATGATCGCATCTCTGGTAGATGTGGTAAGTTCAAAGGGGTTTGCTGTGCTTTTAATTCCACAGAGAATTGGTCAGAAGAGTGTTGTGACTGTGGTTGTGTTTTTGTTTTTGGGAGGGGGGGGGGAGAAGGAGATTTTATCCCTTGAAATTTTATTCTCTTGTATCTCTCAAACCCACTATCCCTCCCACCTATGGAAGAAAATATTGTTACTTGTATCGATATTAGTATCGATTGTTGTCATATCGGCGTCGAAAATATCGGATATATTGGAAGAAAAAATTCTGGAAATTATAAGTTGACAGATAACTATCGGCTGATATACGAGGCCCCGATACCTATATGTTGGCTGGTATTTTCATCCTGCTCTAAGCAATATTTGAATCTGAGAGTCCTTCAGTTGAAATCCCAAGCTATAAATTGTTGAAGGTGTTGCCCAATGGGAAAAGAGAGGTTTTCAGTTGTTTCCTTCTATGTTTTTCTTGTCAATCTTTTGGTTCATTGGTGGCAATGTGTTATGTCAGTGCTTCAGCCAAATATTTATAGGCATGGAGGTATACTGTTATATGATTAACTGAAGTTTCCATTGTCTCAGACAACCTGAGGTGGATTTCAAATAGTTAGCTTAGACATGTTTGCAAGGCCTTGTGGTTCCATGCTGGTGAACGTTTGAACAACAGAGAGAAAAAACAATGATTAGAATATTTAATTGACTGGGAAGTATGATTGAATGATGACGAGGCAGAGACTTGGTATTAAAATATATGTATAAATTCAGACAGATAATTTGTGTATATATGTACATTCTCTTTGCATTTAGATTAAAAAATAAGCCTATGTATATTCATTGCCTCCTTAAGTGGGAACCCACCTCCAGTTTATTATTGACTCACAGCTTTTTGTGAATTTTAGCTAATAATGGTTTCTATATAAATGATAGATGAGGTTTCTTACTATTTTCTTAGATAAAAAAATCAATGAAGTTTATTTAGATTGGTAGATGTTTGAGTGACTAAGCTTGTCAATTTTGCAAAATGTAGACCTTACTAACATTCATCGAATCAAAGCATCATCTTCTATCAATGCCATTTCTTCTTAAAGGCTATATTTCCCTTGAATAAGTTGGATGATCGATAAGGTCCAGAATTTACTAATCATATATAGTACATTGTAAAGACTGGTTTTTAAGAATAAATTTTTTTCCCTCTCTTCCTTGTTCAATCTTATGTTTTGGTGTTCTCTCCTCTCTTTTGGTGTATCATTTTCTGTATTTTTAATCATGTGAGAGTTGAAGAAATCGTTTAAACTTGATGGGAAGTTGATAATTGGCACCATAAAAAGCTTGGTCTGAAAGTTTGGTTGGTGGTTTTCTGGGGAGAAGTGAGAGTGATGTCTTGCTTGAGGTGGTATTTTTTATTGCAATTCTGTAAGCTATTTCGGTGTTTCTTGATAGTCTGACATCCTTTGTAATTTTATGATCTGGGTCTACTCTGGGAGGAATTTTATGGGGTTTTATGAGTTTCAGGCTTTGTTTGGGGAAAGTGCTGGAAGTGTGCAGTGGTTTGCAATGGCTCTGGCGCTAAATGGCCCCCCAATCCACAAAAAACGGTTCGATTGGATCTAAACTCTGATATATTATCACAGTCGGTAATAAGCTAGTGACAAATGTAGATAGATACCAAAGGAGAATCCTCCGATCTGACATTGCCATTGCATACTTGTCTTTTGGGCTGAACTAGTGGATCTGATGCAATAGAATATGGACAAATTGTTGACAAAGTCTGAATTTACCTTCTGATGGCTCCAGTGACTAAGGGATAGAGGTTATGGAAGGATTTTATGATTCAGCTGATCTTTTTCTCTGCTTGCCTGCAGGGAAATGATTTTGGAGATGATTTGGGTGGAGATGCATTGGGGAAATATTTGTGCATAATTTCTTAAGTATTTTTTTTTTAAGTTGATTTGAAAAGTTGCCTTTTATCTGCATTAACTAACTTTTAGATGTTTAGTTGTATAATTAGCAATCTCTTTAACATAAAAGGCTATAATGCCAATTGCTATCAGATTGAAGTAGTCTAAAATAATTCGTCATTGTCATTTTTTTAACTTTAAAAAAGATTATCAAACTCATTGAATGTTTTACCATTTGCATTTTGTTACCAAATTCTTGCAATTATATTCATTTTATTTCCTACGATGAAAACCTAACCACAGTTGTCATTGGCTATGACTGTTAATTCCTACGATCGCACACATCATGATCATGATTGGGATTTAATTGAATGCTTCATTCCCTTGGGTTGCAGAAGCCAAGGACAACTGGCAACCAATCTTTCCTATTCCCCTAGCTTCTAGATCTATATAGGTGTGGTTCAATTAATCATTGGAATTGCATAGAGTACTCTCTCATCTAATAAGAAATGTCAATGTCATTGTGGGACAGCTGGGAATGGCCGTTGTCTTCTCACATTTCTATGGACTGCACCTCCTCTTATAGTTTTGCAGGTGGTGGGATGGCATGCCTTTCCAATTTGTTCAGTGCTCTTTTACTGGAAACACGAAGATGAGTTTATGAAAAACTGACGTTATGATGTTTCAGTTTTTGCATACCAACTACCACATATAGCAGCTGTCTGGGTTTAGAAAGAGCTAAAATTTATGGAAACAAGCGATGAATTTCTGTTGCTATTAAAATAAACATGCTGTTGTTTGACATCATGTGTAAATTTGTGTTAAGTATTAATTAGGTATAATTATTAAGGATATAATGATTTGAATGCAAGATATAGTCATATTTATGAAACATTTACCTTTATATTTTCTGATCGTATGTTCCTAGATCTTATATATAAAAATAATACATTGTAGAGATTCCCACTCCCCCTTACCAATCAGGGGAAAGAAAAAGAAGATTTGGGAGTAATAGACCAGAATTTGTGTCTCTGAAGTTGGGGGAGTTAACTTCCCTGATTCTTGGTAATATCAGTTGTGAATGAGAGTAAAATTTGCTCTGCAATAACTACCAATTTGCGGTATGGATTCCTGGCCTGAAATGCGGTATTTGTGTAGAGGATTCATTTTTCATAAGGGGATGCCATTTAGAATTGTAATCGTATATGGTAGATGATATGTGGTATGCCAGGGGGTTTATGGATATGGTAACTAGAAGCTTTGTTGGTACATTTTTCTTTTTCTTTTTTTTTTGGTTGGATGTATTTGTGACTACTTGAGATGCACTTTAGTGCCTATGTATAAAAGAGAGTTCAAAACTGTACGAATTATTGACATATTAAATTGGTGAGCCATATTATGAAACTTTGAGAAAGAGTAATTGGACAAAAATTAGGACAAGAAACAAACGTGTATGAAAATTAATTTGGTTGCATTAACCATTGGAGATATATGTTGATGACTTGTTAAAAATTTTGAGAATAGGAAAAATTTTTACAGATTGTTTTCATTTATTTGGAGAAAGTTTATGATAGGGTGTCTTAGGAGATCTTATGTTGAATGCTAGAAGAGAAAGGAGTTGGTAGAAAATGTATAGATATCATTAAAATGTGTACGAGGGGTAAGGACTAATGTTACAATAATATGAGCTACTGAGAATTTTCCTGTTACGATAGGAGTGCATCCATTGTCAATTTGTCCTTATTTGTTTACCTGAATTATTGATGAACTTATGAGATATATTTAATATGATGTGCCCTGGTGTATGTTATTCCAGATAATATTGTTTTTATAAAAGAAACTAGAGCGGGAATGAAAGAACCCTTTGATCTATGAACAAGGGTCTAGAATTTTAAGGGCTTAAGAAGTAAAAAGTAATACATGAAGTACAACTTAGTAATTTTAAGCAAAATATTGAACATGCCAAAATTAATGTAAAAACATTCGTAACATAATAATTTTGTTACTTTAGATCTAACATTTAAGATTTGGAGGGATCAGAGGCACATGCTTCTTAAAGTAAGGAAAGGTATCAGAATTGCTTTTAGAAATGGAAGGTGCCTCTAAAATTGAAACGTGTATTTTATGAGATAGCTATTAGATTCACTTTATTTTGTAAATTGAAATGTTAGTTAATGGAAAAATGTACAAAAAGTTCATGATTTGTAGAGAAAAATGTTAAGGTGACTAAGTGAGTCCACTCCGCAAGATAAGATAAGAAAAGAATGATCCGTAGTCAATTAGATCACTGATGGATGGAGAGATATGCAACAACAATTAAGGTAGTCAAGACACTCGAAGAGTAGACCTGATGCATTGCCAATGTGAAAGGATGATTTTTTGCATCTAGAGGCAAAAAGATAGGGAGAGCTGGCCTTGAAAATTTGGAGTGAGGTTTTAATGATTAAAATAAAATTGTCTACCCTTGGAGGATTTTTTAAACCGAGCAAAATAAAAGTATATTAATTTAGCCTATCCAACTTTATAAGATGTAAAGCTTTGCTGATGCTGACATTATGCATTCGTGATGCCATTGGATATTTCTTGTGACTTGACTATGGTTTGTATGCTGGAGCCTTTTGAGTTTCTTCATATTGATTGCGGAGGTGTGTCGCAACGTTTACACTGACTATTCTCAGGGAAGTGATTTCCAGTCAAATTTATCATTTGATGGATCAAAGGAAAGATTCACTAGTTTGAATTCGAGCTTTCTGAGGATTCCTAAATCTCCATGGATGCCTTTTCCTATGCTGTTTTCAGCTATTTCAGAGAAAGTTCCTTCCAATGATATGAATCAAGTTCATATGTATTATAAACACTTCAGGGTATGTATAATGGCATGAGTATTCCTGAGCTTTTGACTTCTTTTATTTGTCTCTTGATTTTTTGCTCCAACACTTCTTCTCGCTGTGTGCGTGTGCATCTTTGTATTCTGTCAGGAGAAGACATTGAGTCGGGAAGGTTTTGTTAAAAAGTTGAGACAAATTATTGGAGATAATTTGTTGAGATCTACACTTACAGAACTTCAGGGCAAGGTACGTTTTTTGTATCAGATATTATTTATGTGATTGGAATCATTTAGTTTCAAGATACTACCAAATAGCCAATTATTCAATTTAGATTTCATGAGAGGCATTCAATTAGCTATGCTCCTTTTTTTTTGTTGTTGGGGGGTTTACAATGCCCACATTTTTAAGTGATTAAAAAATTTATTATTTTGAAAGTTAATATATCCTGCTAAATAGAGTGCCAGAGAGGAGTTTGTCATATATGGGAAGGATTTGTCCACAAATGGCTATGGAGATTTATGGTGGGGATAGATGCAGTTTGAAGATGGGTATTTTTCGCCATCTTTGGAATTAATAAATTTGGGTTGGTTTTATTTCATCCACAAATGGCTATGGAGTATCGCCCTGAATTTTTCTTCAGGTGCGGAGTGTTTTTTTTTTTCTTTTTAAACCCTGACGTGATATTCTATAGTCAGCATCATAATGTGTGGTTGTGATAAGCAGCTCGCAGCTGTTTTCCTAGTATATTATAATTTAGCAGAGGGAAGAGGATTCTGAGTTGATTTTGTTGTAGTAACCAATTCCCTTTTTGGAGAGGATGTTGTCTTTATGAATGTATATTTTCTTCCTTTTTTTTTTAGGGGAGGGGGGGGGTGTTAGTAGGGGTACCATTGGGACTTACAGGCTACTTGCTGCACAAAGAGGTAATACTTCCCTCATCCCATAAACTCATTCCCCTTCCACATGATTTGAACCTGAAATCTGAACAATGAGATTTCAAGTTCAAACCATTGAGTGTCCCCAAAATCTAAGCCTTTCGGGTTTCAACTAGGGCGGACATCAAAATCTTCCATCGGATAGAATGTGAGGGATGGCAGGGCAAAAGAGAAAATAAAAGTGTATACTACTAGAAAATTTCGGAATGGTGGGAAAGTGATATGTGAATTTGAGTCTAAAAATTTGCAAAAAAATCCACCTCGTAATGCTGGATAGGGATTTTCTATTTGTAAAAAAGAATTCCAAATTGCTTTATTTTTTCTCGGGAATTGCATGGGTAGCCTTGTAGTACCACAGTATTTGGGATAAATTATAGGAACAAGTCTTTTTATACTTCTATAATAATATGACAGTGTCAATAAGATTAATGCAAGAATGATTGATATACTTCTTACCCGCATTTACTGGATGTACTTATTTGGAAGTGTTGGATTGAGAGGAGTATAAAGTTAAATGAGCATTGTCCAAGACTCCAGGCTTTAAGCAGGTGTAGGACTATTAGTGGTTTTGCTTCCATGATGTGCTGTGTTGATCTGTGCTGGCCATCGTAAAACATAGTACTGGGTTTATAGTCCTGTAGAAGTGGTCCTTTAAGCAGTAGGTTTATCAATGGAAACCACATACTGTATACCATACATGGGTATGTGGTACCAATGGGGGTATTGAGATCCCAGTAATTATGGTTTTCATAGATGTTGGCGTTTTGTATGGGGATACGACTGGGGTCGATCCTTAAGAGGATGATCTGGTTTTCTGACTTTTCATCTATGGAATATCCTCAGGTCTACATATTAACAAAGTTTTATGTTTTATCCATATATCCATGCTACCAGGCCAACGTATGAATATATGGATGGATGGGTGCCACGTTATGTTCCAAGGGTGTTCATTGGGTGTTTCCAAAGCATCTCCTCTACAATATACTAGCATTGTTTACTTCCCCTGGAAATTGATGTGGAAGACAAAGCTACCATTTGTGTTGCTTTTCCTGCTTGGAATGCCTGGAGGGGGGAGAGAGAGAGAGAGAGAGCTCTTTTTAGATAATCTACATATGAGGGGCTTATATATTGCAAACTGCGGGTTTCTGTTATAGGCTGTTGAACTAGCAACACATCCTATCTTGAACTGGGGAAGGTTAGTTGGTATGGAGTTCAGCTTGAAGCATGATGCATATTTCACGTCTCTCCTCTGAAGTGCAAAATCGTGATTCATGCTTCTTTGAGCTACCTCATCCACAATTGAGAATTCATTGAAAAAGAACCAGCTTGATAGGTTAGTTAATGAATAAGAAGGTGTTCCGTGGTCCCCTCATCATTCACAAACTCCTCTTTTTTTTTTTTTTTGGGGGGTTGGGGTTGGGTGGGTTTGAGGAAGACCTATTCAAAAGAGATGTTTGAGACACCTTTGGGATACCCTTGGGTTATGTGATGTATATCCATCAATTCATTTTGCATGGGGTAATTAGTGAGCACAAATGGATGGATGGGGATGCCATGTCATCTGAGGTGGGTCTCCACCCTAACACTATTCTATTTTAAAATAGTAATGAATTTGCCGCCTTTATTGTTTCACACTGCAATTGATTCATTCACTATTTCTTGATTAATCCAATTTACCTTTTTTGTATTTGCAGATGCTGGCTTCTGGAAGTGAGCGTGTTATGAAAATGGCAGGGGAAGATGTTGAAACTTAAAATGGTAGTTCAATGTGGGTATTTGTGCTTATGATAATTAAAATGCGTCGACATGAAGATGTGAATATGGTAATCATTGATGTAGGTAGTAATAGGCTTTTTAGGTCTTTGAAACGGGATGTTGGTTTTCCTGTCTCTTTTGGTTTGTCCATGTCTGACTTCCTTTATACTGTGACTCATGCAAACGGTTTGGAAAGGTAAACGATTGATAGGTAACTCTTCTCTCTCTTCTGACAGCACCTGATGTCTTATGTGCTTCTGATTAATCAGAGCCGTTGCCTCTACTTTCCCAAGAAAAAGTCAAGAGTGTCTGCTCATGCGTCAAAGAAGATATCGTGATGCTACCTTTTATAAATGATAACATTACAATGCTACTTTATCCCAGGATAGGGATTACTGGAGAATTTATCTAAATGGGCACTAAATCATTTTTAATGTTTTTTCTTTCAATTACCAATATGGCTATCGAAATCATACACATTAATTTGTGAGTTTTTAATCTAAGTGATAGCTTCAGGGTCTTTAGCTACTGTAATTAAAAAATGACCCGGTCTAGCTCATTCCTCAAGGGATGCTTTTATGAAATCCTTCTGCAACATCAAGGCTGGCTAATCCTATGCGTCAAGCGTGGAGAGTCTTTGGTTTGGTTTTTGGGTGCTTGGATTCATACGTGTGGGCTGGACTGGCTGAAAAGGTTTTCTAAGATCTCTTTAACCAGGCATGCATCTGTTTATGGTATGTGGAATTCGGAGCCAGGGATAGTAGCTTTGTGTTGTCAGTTTATCCCCCCCCCCCTCCCCTCTATTTTACCTTATTAAGGCTAGATCACAGTACGACGCTTCTTCAGGGTGGCACTAGGGTAGACGTCTTAATAACGTGGTGTTTTATTAATTCATTTACAACATTGGATCCGCGTGAATAGCTGGATGAGTTAGTATTACATTTATCACTGGATATATTTAGTTGGTGTTTTCAAAATATTTTCTGCAATAATCACTTGCTATTTTGGTTTTGGGGTGGGAGGTGGGTACGCAAGCCATCATGAAAGTAAGATCTAGGAGAAGAAGAGGGTGACATGAATGCCCTTTTGGGAAGCAGACGGCTGATGCAGCTTTATAAAATTGTCAATAACCTTTTAATTGGTTACAGTTTAGACTTAATGACAAAAAAAAAAAAAAAGTCACTTAAAATAGTTGATATAAACAAAGAATAAATAGTTTTAGATGATATGCTCAAAGAATTATCTCTATTTTCTCCAATATGGAGGAAAAGTTAAAGAACTAATCAATTTTAAAGAAAAATTTTTAAAATTTTCTAAGCTAGTAAAAGTAAATTTACTGTATAAAGTTAATTTATAGTTCACACAGTGTAAATTTATGTGACTGTAGTCGACTCGTACGACTAATGAAAAACTATAGGCCTGGACACCTTAAGAACTTTTTACAGATTTTTTGTAACGTGTTAGTGTTACTGATAAAAATTTCGAAGGCTTATAAGTTAGAATAAATATTTTAAAGATTTAAACTGTTGTGAAAAAGAGAAAAAAAAATCCGATTCTTTTTTGCCTCAATGCTTCTACTTGGAGGCTCAATGAATGAGGAGTGGAGTAATGTATTTTTAGGAGTGAGAGATATTAGAGGTTTAGGACTTTCTAAAAATTTATATCATGATATTCGTTATTGGAAAGAATGTTGTTCAAAAGTCAAATTTTGTTCTATATTGTTTAAATGCTAATTTAAAAACTATTAAAACATCAGATTTTAAAATTATATTGTTTGAATTCAATTATAACTAGAACTCCGAGTTCTACAATTGAACACAAGCTCAGATGAAACTAAACAATTAAGTTATACTAAGTTTACATGTTACATACTTCACCAACATCATTTAAACACCACAATATGAAGTTTGAGCATTACATAGCTAGTAAGGTGTTTGTTTTTAAACACTGTATTATGCTATGCTATCTTATATCTTGTAAGACCTTGCCTAATGTTTTAGAAGATAAATAACCAATGATAAAAAAGAATATACACAGTTAGAATGGGACAACTATATTGACACGTACGTTAGTTAATAAAATAAATATAATATATTCACATGGTCAAATTTAATTAATGGAGATTAAGGTTATTATTGATGCTCACAGCCATTTTTGTATGTATTCTCAATTAGAGAGATTATGAGCGATTAGTCCGTACTATCAAATAGCTAAGTTTAAATCCAATTAAAGTATCATAAAAGCATAGTGCTATGATAAAAATTGAGGCCTGTCTCAAAAGAGTACAGATTGTAACCTAACAACAGACAATATTTTAGTGGGCTTGTGAGCTTTTTGGGAAATGAAGACCCATTTAATATCCTTCACTATGAATAATAGGTAATTAGATGTTATTAGTGTTTTTAGGTTATATAGACCAATTAGTGGGCAGATTTGGGAATATTTTGAATAATTGTGTAAGATGAACATGACGGCTCTTGGAGCTTGAGATTTGTGACTATATTATAGTCTTAAGCATTTTTAGAACTTGTGTATTAGATTCATGTGGGTCAATTATAAGTCAATTATGTAATTTTTCTTCAAATAATTAGACAATTTTTTCTTTACTAATACATTTTTATAGTGTGTTTTGATATGTTTGGTGAACATGTATCTTTTTTGATATATTTTGTTGATTTTGAATTACTGGGTTGAACAACATGTGAGTAAAAAGCAACTTATTATTAAATTCATCACCTGTTGCTTGTCGTAATATTCAACAATAACAAAAAAAAAAAAAAAAGCTAGTGAAATTTATAAGTAAACAAATATTAGAATAGCTAGACAAATTTATATGAATCAAAAGAGTTATTGACGCAGTCTAGATAATAATATATCTAACATTCTTCTCATTTAATATCATTTGAATTGAAAGATGGTTTACAACCGAGCAATGGTTTTATATGGCACTTCACAAAATGATCACGTCTAAGGCTCAAAAAGTCTAATTAAGGAAAGAAATAATGAACACTATTTGGTAATCTTTTATATTTTTAGATTGCTTAGTATTTATTTATTTATCAATTTTTATATATATTTGTTACATTAATAGATAAAATATTATATCATAGAGATATTTAAAGAGTCACTAAAAGATATTTTCCTATTATTCTTCAATCAACCATAATCATATATTGTTAAAAATAGCCTAAATATTTTCTAGTGGTTGTGCACGAGCAGCTTCAAAAGGAACAGTTTGATGCTGTTAAAGGTGGTGAGTAAAATAATAAAATAAACGTCAACATAAGTATTTTTTAGGAGTTGTCATATCATACATAGATTTTCATTTATTATCTTACTTTTCATAAATAATACAACTTTTTTATAAATAATATTGATAGGTATACTCATAATGTGTTTGCCCAAAGAGGAGAAGCTGCCCAAATTCATAATGGCCCACATATAAGTCTACACGGTCAACACAAATTATTGACCAGATGAAAGGAAAAGGTGACCAGCGTAAGGATGGGCAAGTGACGTAAAGGACGATCAACATTTCTGTTGTCCGATAGTACTACAATAGGCCAGCCCATGAGCAAACTTTATGTGGGCCAAGCCCAATTTGACCTGCATTCTCGTCCGCAACCAACAATGACTTTCTTCCTTGATTATGCACTTTTCCAAAAGGCAATTTCTATGGCAATGGTCACTAGCAAAATCAGCGCACACCTCACGAGGAAAGTGCTGAATTCTCTCCACTGTCTACTGTAAACCTTAACTGTTACAAAAACACGGAAGGAAGGCAACCCTCCCAAAGAGCCGTTACCGCCATTAATGCTTATACCAAGAAAGGAAGTCGGTCTGGCAAAGCTCATAAATCGAGCCTTCCTACCTAAAGGAAGAGGCCCAATTTCTTAACTATAAGAAGGCCATGGAGTCCACACTCCAAGGCACACATTCTTTCAGAAAACAAACGCTCTTATACCAACTTCAATCGTTCTCAAGCTTATGTTCCTTTGTTTCTGAGGAATCCCTTAGAGTTCATACAGTGCCCTCTCAAGCTCTCACGCTTACAGGATGCCTACGCTCTATTTCTCTCCTGTTGCTATGATTCCCAAGAACCCTGAGATATGAATCAACGCTCCTCACGATGAACATTAACTTCTCTCAATGAGAGCCCAAATCATCACCACAAACACGATTTTTTTCCTCATTCTTCTCTTTCCCTTACCTTTTCTATTATTGGAAGACTGTTTTATTGATTTGAGCGTCGAAATGTTTTCGGTGGGGTAATATCCAGCCGGCACCTGATCTCTTGTTTATTTTAGTGATGTGCAGGATCTAGACTCGGTGAACGAAATTGGATTTAACGATCAACGTAATCCAAACCCGTTCGAAGTTTAGCTCAAGGACGCATCATTGGCGCCATTTGTGGGAAGCGTTTACACAAAGCCTATCACCTTGCTCGTATACTTTCCTCAGTGTCACTTTCAAAGTTCGTATCATCAATTAAAATGGTGAATATGAGAGCACAAGCCAGCGAGCCCGCTAGAGATATGACCTTGTCCGACCAGGACCATGCTACTGGTACTTTGGCCAATGGGACGGTTAATGGGTGCCCGCACCCTTCTTCAAAAATTTATTGGAGCACATACAGAGTACAAACAAGATGCTCCAAATACTCTATTCTGGCTAGGAGCACGGACAACAGGGGGCTCCACCAGCAATTGCCCCTGCACCAGTCTCCAGGAGAGGAGGCTAGAGGAAGAAAGGATCGGCCAAGGAATCTAGAAGGTCGGCCAACATTCAAACACTAGAGTCCTCTCACGCCTAAAGTCAGCTGAGGCCTAAGGAACGTTCAGGCAGCATGACTCTAGAAGAAAGTCCGAAACGAAGGAACCTTTGATACTCTCGGGTAGAATCAAGACCCCGAGCCTGAGAAGGAGCCTCTCAGGCCATTAGATTCACTAGAGGTAGTAGCCGGCTAGCAACTGGTTACGCCAGGGGAAGGACGGAATTGAGAACATACATCAACTCTAAAAGATCAGCCGACACAGCTCGAGCAGATCCAAGACGGGAGAAAATCTGGACCCACAATGAGCGTGCGACAAATCTAGACAGATCTCTTTTTAGTGGTGTGTAGGATCTAGACTCGGTCGATGGAGCTGAATTCAATGATCAATGTAACTCAAATCCGTTCGAAATTTGGCTGAAGAACACATCAGATATGATAGTTGAAAAATTATAGGCCTAATGATAAACAAAGAATATATACTTTACTAAAATTTTAAGGCATGACAATATCAAAACCAAAAAGAAAATATTTTATTTATTATTACAAAAGTTATAACAATTTTAACCGATTTGATGTTAAAGACATTTATTCAACTCAAAACGCCTCCTTATTTCAGTTGCAATATTATTTAGATTGCATGAATCGAGTTATATAACATTTTATGTTTTCTCAAGTCCAATAATTTTTTTATCTCCTTTATACTCCATTTATGCTATAACAAGAAAAGGTTGATTTCAAGTTAGCTTCTTTTTTAAACTACTGTATTTGTGCTCGTCGAATATCAGTAAATATTTTCTGAGTTATTGATTTGGAAGATAAAGAAATTTAAAAAAAAAAAAGGAGGAGCACGATGGACGATGATAACTACTAGTTGAGGAGTGGTTTTATTAGAGACGAAGGGAGAAAGAGAGAGAGAAAGTGATTCTCACCTGGACGACAGAGAGGGAGAAGAGGTGGGATTGAGATGCGAGGACTGCAAGCAAGGATGTTCACGCTCTTTTCCATTCTCTTCTTTCCGCTTATGCCTCTACTCCCGCAAATGCCGTGGTCGTTTCTCTCTCACCCTCACTCTCTGTGTTTTTCGTTTTCCAATTTCATTGTGTTGACCATTCCTGCTATTTGTTTTCCAGATCATCGATATATACATTATGTTTGCGGTTTGTACAGCTCTGACTCAGGTACTTCTCATTGGTAGACAAGCTCAGCTTGTTTGTCATAATTTCTTCTACTTTGTGAACTGTTATACTTCGTCGCAACTAGACTTATTTTTTTTTTTCGGATACAGGGGAAATTAGTTATCCATCCTTGAATATGAATATTACGCTGGTCTGAGTGAGATTTTCTGTTGTTCATGAAATCAAACATACTAAACGTTTGAGATTTGCTACTTCGTGTTATTCAAAGGAGTTGACTACTTCTCTATGTAGCAAATGGCTATTGACTTGCGGATTTCCATGGAAACTGATACGTAAATCATGCGCCTGTACTATAGAATGAGGGTAGCTGTTTGTATTGGCTTCTAATTGGGATCAACAATATTTTTTTTGAAGGGGTTGGGTTTGTCTGTTTGTCGTAGTTATTCTGAGCTTGGGAGGGATTATTTGTACAGTACACAAGCTACTAGTATTTTGTGAGCTATCATCGCTTAAAGATGGTAATGGTTAGTGTAGATGCCAAATCGTGTCTTCCCCGCCTTCCACTTGTGAGTGATTTAGGTTGTATTTGTTGGGACAACCGGGCGCTCGGACAAAATGTTCCCCTGAGCGCAATGACCGAGGGGACAAAACACTCGGACACAGAGGGACAGCACTCGGACGGACGGTCAACAACACACCAAATTTAACGTGGAAACCCTTCTGGAACCGAAGGGAAAAACCACGAGAGCAGAGGCAACAGCAAATCCACTATGTGAAATAGATTACAAACCTCCAAGAGGGAGTATCTGCTACACACCCAAGAAGTTAAAGAGGAAAACACTCCTGAGCAAACCGAGAAAAGCACACTCTTTTCTCTTCACTCTATTTTTCTCTTTCTCCCTTCTCTCACCGGTGGTGCACTCCTCTCTTCTCCTTCACAAAGTCCTTTTGCCTTTACATGCACTCACACTTAGCTTTTATAAGCTCTCACTCACTCTTCTCAATCTCACGTAGCCTATTTATAATACCAGGGGAGGGCCACGTGGCCAACCATCCAGCCACCCTACTGCCAGTAGGGCGGCAGGGCTATGTCCCCTTAGGCCTGCCATGGCCGTCCGCACGCCTCCTGCGTGTCAGAATGGCAGGCCTGCCACCTTGGAAGTTGAAGCCGCCCAAATGTCCAATCGGAGTGGGTCAACTGTCCACCTGCAACACGCCGCTGCAGCAGGCCTACGAGAGAGAGAAAGTCAATGCCTAGGCTCCAGCGTCCTCGCCCATGTCCACCTCCCGGACATGATACCTTTGAGTAGTCATCGTCCAATTCATCCAGTTGCCCCCGAGGACACACGTTTTCGGATTTCTCCAAACGTCCTCGTTCATGTCAACCTCTCGGAATGAACCTCTGAGGAGTCCTCGGGCATTTGTGTCCACTGGTCCGCGGACACAAACACCACAAGAGAGTGACCCCAACAGTATTATATGCTGATGATAATTATCTTATCGCAGGCCTTTAGAAAATTGGGCAACTTACTATATACCAGCACTATTTGCAACATTTGGCCATTAGAAGAGAATGGATAGAAATGGGATGAAGGGGAAAGTGATTCCACTTTCCTTTCATTTGTTTATATAAACAAGAAGGAATAGGTAGTAAAAGGACTAATTCAACGTTGGTGGGACTATTATATGTTGTGACTTGTGAGATTGGGTATTTCTTCTTTTCTTTTTTTATTCCACCAAGTTTGGACAAATCTCCTTTCCATTTCTCATTGCTATTGCTACTCAAGTCATTTAGGAATCATGTGATGCAGGGAATGGGAAATAGGAACAGGAAAGAAGAAGAAATTGAGGGAAGAGGAAGAAACAGGGGAAGGAAACAGAGAGAAAAAAAATAGAGATCACTAGAGAAGGAAGGACAATTATGGCTTTTAATATCAATTCAATTTCAACAATCATTCCTACAACAATAAAGTTAGGCCATTATATAGAGATACCTTACTTATAGGTTATTTAGAAAATAAATATAATTTTTTAATTAATGACTTCTAAAATTAGGAAAATAATAAAATAAAAGAGAACATAAATTTCTAATTAAAATATATTAGAAATCTCTAAATATTACTAAATTAGTAAGTAAAATCATATAAAATAAAATCTCTCTAATTTTAAAATATCTACGATGTCTGCATTAACTTTCTCGGGGTGATTGAGACTCGACCTCATTGAGTAAAACTTTTATTGTTAATCCCCTAACCATAAGCTAAATTGTTGTGTGATTCTCCTTCGATATTTGTAGATATGTGTGAGTGGTGGTTGAAATCTGATAGAGCCACCAACTCATCTTGAGTGAAAGGAACTCAGTTCTGATGATGGTCGATTCTATTAACTTCGATAGAATTTTAAAATATATGAATCCAACTATTAGAGTATATCTCTAGAAATCCAAATATTTTCTGAATTCGGTCGTTTAACCCAATGAACAAGGAAGTGTTGAACCATTCCATCCCTGGCAAATGTAATTTGCTAATTTAGAATAGCGTCAACTTTATTTTTGTGTGTTGTTAGGGTTGAGAATTGTATAGGAGTGGGTGAAATTTCAATATTTGGAGCATCTGAGGGTACTTCAAATGGATCTGGTGGGTTAAAGTTGCATTTGTAATCAACTAAGTCTTCGATATTAAAAGTATGACAAAAATCAAAATAAGATGGAATATTAATAATATATGCATTTGGTCTAACCAATTGTAAAATTTTAAATGAATTACTACTCTGGGCCTATAATCTAGCAATAGGCCCATGTGAGTGTTGCTCTGGTTTAATCCGAACTATAATGTAATTTTCAATATTAAATTTAACATGTCTTTTATGTACATCAGTTCAAAAGTATTACTTCTAGTTGTTTATTGATCTCGATATATAAGTCATGAAAGTGTTATGTAAAAGTTTTAGTTGATATGGATTGACTAGCATGCGGGGATATCTGAATAAGGTCTAAAGGTTTTTTAAATTTGTGACCATGTACAACTTAAAATGGGCTTATGTCTATAGACCTATTGACAAAGCTGTTATATGTAAGTTGGGTTGTAGAAAGAATTAAGTTCTAATTTTAAGATTTTCTTGAATCAAACATCTTAATAAGTTTTTTAGACTCCAATTCATAATTTTGGTTTGACCATTTGTTTGAGGGTTGTAGGTAGTGAAAAACTTTAGTTTGATATCAACCATGTACCACAACATTCTTCAAAAGTGATCGGTAAAATGAATATCTATATTAAAGACAATAATTTAGGAAAATCATATAATTTGACAATCTCATCAAAATAAATTTAGCAACTGAGAAATATCAGAAATTTTATTACAAGGATTGAAGTTGGTCATTTTAGAAAAATGATTTATAATGACAAAAATAATGTCATGTTTCTTAGGGGTACGTGGTAGTCCTAGCACAAAGTTCATACTCACACCTTATTAGGGACAAGTAGGTATAGACAAATAGGTATAGAGGCAAGTGTTTTGCTAGTTAGCATATTCGACAAGCACTATCTTAGTTACATTTTTCTTCAAACTAGACCAGTAAAACCATTGTTTGATCTCCTTTGTTATTTTATCACATCCAAAATGGCTAGATAGGCCGTCAGTAGGAATCTCCTAAATTACGAAATCTTGAACAGATATCCTAGGGATGCAAAATTTATTTACTCGAAACAAATATCCATTTTGAATGTGAAAACCCTCTGTGGTATCCAGTTGTCCGTTCTGTATAGTTAGGAATATCTTACTAAAATCAGGACAAAACTCGTATTTTTCATTGAGTCTTTTAAATTGAACAAATATAACTTGAATAACAGATAATAATGACACTCATTAGCTCAAGGTATCTACCTCTTGGTTCTCGATGCCTTTCTTATGTTTTTAGATGAAACAATAGGTTTGTAAATATTTAACCCATCAACCATGCCTATAATTCAATTTCTTTTGTGAGATAAAAAAGCGAAGTGTTTTATGATCAGAGTAAATGACAAACTCCTAAGAGAATAAGTAATGGCGCTAGTAATGTAAGGTTTGTACTACTCATGCAACTTCTTGTCATAAGTAGAGTTTTTTTACTTAGTATCATTTAATTTTTTACTAAAGTAGGCAACATGATAGCATTTCTGGCTAGGAACTTCTTTTATTCCAACACCTGATGCATCACACTCTATCTCAAACACTTTGGAGAAGTCAGAGATCCGCATGACAGGATTACTATCATCCTTTCTTTTATACTCTTAAAGGCTTTAATAATATCAGGAGATCAATAGAATTTACTTTTCTTCATACACTTATTGAGGGGAGCCATAATTGTGCTAAACTTTTTTATGAATCGATAATAAAAGATGGTTAAATCGTGAAACTTTGAATTTCGTGGGTGGATTTGGATTCAGGACAATTTACGATTTGCCTAGATCTTTGCAGGGTCAGTAAAGATACTGTAAGAGCAAACGATAAAGCCCAGGAAAGTAACCCTATCTGAAAAGAAGGAACACTTCTTAAGATTGGCAAATAAGTTTTCCTCCCTAAGGATATGACAAACCTGTGTGAGATGGTTTAAGTATTATTTCTTGGTATTACTATAAATAAGGTTATCATCAAAATAGACTACTAAAAATTGTCCCATAAAAGGCTGTAAAATCTAGGTTATGACCCTCATAAAGGTATTAGGTGCATTAGATAGTAGAAAAAGCATGACCAACTACTTATAAAGACTATCCTTTGTCTTCAAAACTGTCATCTACTCATTCTCTGGATGAATTCTAATATAGTAGTAACTACATTTTAAATCTATTTTAGAGAATATTTTGGCACTAGCCATCATATCTAACATATAATCAAGCCTAAGGATGAGAAAACGATACTTTATGGTGATTTTGTTGATAGCTTTACTATCGACATATATTCTTCGTGATTCATCTTTATTAGGTGTCAAGAGAATGGGCAACGTACATGGACTCATGCTTTCTCGAACGAATCCCTTGTAAAGGAGTTTTTAAATTTGCATTTGGAACTTAACATGTTCAGTGGGATTCATTTTATAATGAGGTAAATTTGGGAGAGACTGTAATTCTTGAGAAAGACATCTTAAAAGTTTTGGAGAACCTAATGTGGCTTATTGGGTATCAATAAAGAAGAATCTAAAAGAATTTTGAGAACAATAATAGTAAATATAATAGACTCGCCTATAGTAGCACGTTTAAATGTTATAGGGTTAATGATATATAATTATTTAATATCTACCACATCTTTTCCTTTATTATGAATTGCAAGTTTTGGGGGTAAATGATAGATATGAATTTTTCTTACGCTTATGCACCCCCCCCCAAAAAAAAGGAGTTAGATTGACCTCAAATTGCTACGTTCAAGTCGTATAACCAAGATTGCCTTATGTTGACATTACCTCATTCATTAGAATGACATCACACCAAATATGATTATTATACTCTAAGAATTGAACGGGTACAAGATAATATTCTTTAACTACTATAGAAGATAAAAAAATGATTTTATTATACACTGTATGAATTAGTATGTGGAACAGTTTTTAGCATCAGACAAAAAATAGTATTGGCTAAGACAATATTGGTGCAATTACTTCTATCTACAATGATTTTAAAAGTCTTCTGGTTAAATTTGATATAAGTTTGAAAGATAATATGATGATGCTAATTATTAGCCTCTTTGAATTGAGCTAATATACATTGCATATCACTCAGGAATGGCATGTTAGGGAAGGAAGAACGGGGATTTAGGATAGAGGAAATAATCTTGATGTAGCCCAAAAATGTGTTATTATTATTACATTGCAAGTCATCAAACTCTTCTAATTTGGGTTCATAAATTTGTTTTTCGAGAGGTTTCTTGTTTATTCCGTCTTGCCCTTCTATGAGTAAGGTTTTATTTGAACATTTTGAAAAAGTATTTTAAAAAATTTTACAGTTAAAACACTACAATTGAGAATTTCTTTTTGAGGCTTCAATACTCTTTCTTATGGTTTTCCTCGAAAGGAAAATTATAGAAGGAGGAGGTTATAAGACAGACTTAGAGTTTGTGGCGGAGGCATTTGTCACTTAGACAGACTTGAGTTTTTTTTTTTTATTTTGTATAAAGAATAAAATTGCACACTTAGATAAAATCGAATACTATTTAAACAAGAGCAAAAATATGTTACTCGAAATAAAATGGAATGAACGTACTTGAATATTAAGAAAGATAATTTGAATTGATTGGATGATGTCACCTTATATACAAAAAGTTTAGGCTATGTGTGATAGGCCTAATAATCAAGCTTGGGAATAATGTTTAAATCAGCAAATAAGTTTTGCTTGCTCCAATCCTAGTAGTCTCCCACGGCAATGTGCCTTTTGTCTTCTGCCTGCTATTTGTCTCTCATGCCAAATTTGGTGTAGGAAAGAAGAAATTGGGGAAGGGAAGAAGAAGAAATTGGGTAGAGGGGATGAAATAGGGTATAGAAAAAAATTTGAGATTTTGTCTCTAATACTAAATTTGATACAGGGAAGGAGAAATAGGGGAAGGAAATAGGGAGAAGATACACAGAAATTATAGGAGAAGGAAGGACAATCACAACTTTCAATATCAATTCAATTTCATTAATCATTTCTTTAACAGTAGAGTTAGGGTGCTTATATAGAGATACATCACTCTTAGATTAATTAGAAAATAAATATAATTTTTTAATTAACGACATTTAAAAATGAGAAAATAATAAAATAAAAGATAACATAATTTCCTAATTAAAATATATTAGAAATCTTTAAAATATTACAAAATCAGTAAGCAAAATCATATAAGATAAAATTTCTCTAATTTTAGAATATCTTTAGAATATTCGCATCGTCTGCGTCTTCATGCAATACCATCTTATGCTTCACCGTATCTTAGTGTTGCTTTTACGACAGTTTCTTCTTGTATCATCATACCATTGTCCTTTCCAAAATTTTAAAGTATGCTTTATTTACTAAAGAACAGAGATTTGGGGATTGCACCCCAGGTTTCTTCTTTATGTATCACTGTTGCAGTTCTCCCTTTCAGGTTTTTTTCTCCAACCTTTTGCATGGGCTCATTGCACATTTATATGTATATATATAATTTTTGGGGGTGGGGGAAGGGTGGGATAAGGTAGGGGCGTGGATACACTTACAACTATTGCCATTTCGTTGGAGGAGGGTGAATTTGATTTCCCCCATAAACATCTGGGCCTCAGAGATAATGAGGACATATTGGAGTGTTGAAACGGGGGAATGCTTACTAGCATGTCTGATGCCATGAAACCAATGGATGCATCACGTGTTATTATGTGTGAAATTTTAGTAAAATGTGACATTAGGTGCTTATTGGCGTTGTGTCCATTTTAAATGGAAGTCATCTGCTTCCTTTTAACCATGCATGAAGATTGCTTGTTCTCAGTAAGGTTGTTGATTAGTTTCTTTTTGTACTTTTCATGTCATTCACTCATTTATGAGCAGGTCGTTTACATGGCAATAATTGGATCATTTCCTTTCAATTCCTTTTTATCTGGCCTACTTTCTTGTATTGGAACAGTGGTTCTTCTTTGGTAAAGCCTAATTGATAGTGATTTCGCTCCGGCTATTTTGCAATCTACGAAATGGTAATAAAGCTGTTTCTTGAAGTTTTCAAGTGAACAAAGAAAACAAGGAATTGAGGTTAAGCTTCCTTTCATGAGCAGCCATCGTCCATCTCCTTGCATTCATTGTTTATGCTTAATTTGGATTCTAGGATCAGGAAGGATGAAGGTGTGCCCACTCTTTAATTTGATAAAAGCTCGTCTCTCTTGCAATGTTGAAACGGGGGAATGCTTACTAGCATGTCTGATGCCATGAAACCAATGGATGCATCACGTGTTATTATGTGTGAAATTTTAGTAAAATGTGACATTAGGTGCTTATTGGCGTTGTGTCCATTTTAAATGGAAGTCATCTGCTTCCTTTTAACCATGCATGAAGATTGCTTGTTCTCAGTAAGGTTGTTGATTAGTCTCTTTTTGTACTTTTCATGTCATTCACTCATTTATGAGCAGGTCGTTTACATGGCAATAATTGGATCATTTCCTTTCAATTCCTTTTTATATGGCCTACTTTCTTGTATTGGAACAGTGGTTCTTGCTGGTAAAGCCTAATTGATAGTGATTCTGCTCCAGCTATTTTGCAATCTCTGAAATGGTAATAAACTGTTTCTTGAAGTTTTTCAAGTGAACAAAGAAAACAAGGAATTCAGGTTAAGCTTCCTTTCATGAGCAGCCATCGTCCATCTCCTTGCATTCATTGTTTATGCTTAATTTGGATTCTAGGATCAGGAAGGATGAAGGTGTGCCCACTCTTTAATTTGATAAAAGCTCGTCTCTCTTGCAATGTTGAAACGGGGGAATGCTTACTAGCATGTCTGATGCCATGAAACCAATGGATGCATCACGTGTTATTATGTGTGAAATTTTAGTAAAATGTGACATTAGGTGCTTATTGGCGTTGTGTCCATTTTAAATGGAAGTCATCTGCTTCCTTTTAACCATGCATGAAGATTGCTTGTTCTCAGTAAGGTTGTTGATTAGTTTCTTTTTGTACTTTTCATGTCATTCACTCATTTATGAGCAGGTCGTTTACATGGCAATAATTGGATCATTTCCTTTCAATTCCTTTTTATCTGGCCTACTTTCTTGTATTGGAACAGTGGTTCTTGCTGGTAAAGCCTAATTGATAGTGATTCTGCTCCAGCTATTTTGCAATCTCTGAAATGGTAATAAACTGTTTCTTGAAGTTTTTCAAGTGAACAAAGAAAACAAGGAATTCAGGTTAAGCTTCCTTTCATGAGCAGCCATCGTCCATCTCCTTGCACTCATTGTTTATGCTTAATTTGGATTCTAGGATCAGGAAGGATGAAGGTGTGCCCACTCTTTAATTCGATAAAAGCTCGTCTCTCTTGCAATGTTTCCCATTCTATCACTCTTTCCATGTTCAAGATTACCAACATCATCTATCATTGATGACAGGGTGGATGAAACCACGCACCCTCCAATTCCCCCAAAATCTCCTTTGGCTGGCCCCTCCTCTCCGAAAGTTGACGTGTGTATGAAACTTACCTTCCATTTTGTCTACAAAAATTTGAGTTAGGAAGAAGATCGTGGAGAATTTATTCCAAAGTTTTGTTTTGATGATATTCTCTTTCCAACTTTCCCTTTCTATCAATTTTGGCATGATTCAAATAGAAGATTAAGGTTGAGGCCTGTTGTCTCTAGCCCAGTTTAATGCTACAGATGCTGAACTGAAATAAGGTGTTGAAAATGCGAAACCCAATTTAGTCGCTATAAGTTGGATATTCTCACGTTTGGTAATACTATAAAGTGCCAATGTTGAAAGTCTGGAAAAATGTGTAAGAATTGTGATTTGCTTAAATTATTCTCTATGAATTTTGGATTGATGAATTTATGATCAACTATATAGTTCTCGAATCTAGTTTGAGAATGAGCAACATGTATAATGCTTAGAAAAAAAAAATTGTTGTTTTAAAAAATATTGGTTGGGAAAGTAGATAGTAAACTAAATGGGGTTAGTTTGAGCTGTAGAGGAGAGTTAAAAAATGGCTACTTGTTTCAAGTTAATATTGGCACAACTAATTTTATTATCCGCCTGTCGGCCTTTTATTCATTAGTTGATTGCTAATATTGCCCCTTCCTAAATTCCCCCTCGAAGTTATATTCTGTAACATCTCTCCCCCAATTCAGACCCCTTTCTTCCCCTCTGATATCTTTCTTCTTCATGACAGCAAAAATGGCAGTCCTGGCAGCAGTAAGAAAGCGTGGTTGCGGAAATTCACGGAGGTTGCACTCTCTCCCGCTCTCTCTTCTGCTTTCGGTAAAACATCTGGGATCAACTTCTGATGCACTTTTCTTCAAGCTAAGATGTCAAGATCTAGTGAAGATAACCGGAGAATGGCCAAGCTGACAACGCGCTGCGGAAAATAGTACAAAATCACTTGCAATGAGGAATTTACTTTTGATAAATTTTCATGAACAGAAACTAGTTGAAAAAAGTTTGACATGCAAGCACATATCGATTGCCAAACAAAGATCAAAGAAGTTTGAAGGAACCCTCCGAGACAAGAATTCAACTCCTCTGCCAGTGCTGCTGAGCTTTGAGGTTCTTGATAGGTCTGCGATATTGTTCATTGACTTAGATGATTATTATTAGGCCAATTCTTATGGATAAATTTGTACGATATGACGATTTCATCCTAAAATATATCTTGACCTTTCCTAACAGTTTCTTCGATCGGACAACAGTTGTTTCAAGCATGGTAGACAAAAAAAAAAAAGCTTCCCCCCTCATTACTGTACCTCGATGGAAATTGGCTGTGTGGCAAACATCGGCAGAAGATGTAGAAGGGACTGAAATCCCCGCAAAACGGGACCAAATTCTGAGAAAAAAACCTACTTTACCAAAGAACAGAGGATCTGCAAACGGAGATGGCAGAAGCAGGTGCCATTTCTGAGTCGGCAAGATCTCCGCCTCCCGGTGAGGGAAGCTGTAACGACCTCCCCTTGTGGTTTAGTCCAACCAAGCCAGTACCAGATAAGAGGGAGAGAGTTGGGGACTTCAAGAGAGGGAATACTTTTCACTGTTATGGGTAATAAGAGGGGCAGATTTGTCAAAGCATCGAACAGCCTAACAAATGTAAATTCGAAAGTAAGTACATTGGTGGGTGTGGACTTGTTCTCATCCTCTAAAATCCCGTGCCCGCCAGTAGCACTTCCGTTGCCCCGATCTCTCGCTCTAATCACTCGATCGTCGCTCTGTCCATCAGCTACCCAGACACAGGGGTAGTAATTCAATACTAGTATATATTCTACATCCAAGCCAAAACATACGCGAAAAAGGCAAAGCAGAATCCCTCATTTCTTCCTCTCTACTATGTGGATAGTCCTCTCTCCTCCTACTCCTCCCATTTCTAACCTCTTCAGATACAGGGGTTCCTCTTCGCCCTTTTTTTTTCCGCTGTTGTCTTTCTCCGACGAGCTCTCTTGTTCTTCCATCGCTGTTATTCCATCGAGGTTAGGCCGCAGATACTATTGCTGTTCGAAGCTCAATTTGATAGCCGACAAGCGTTCCTTGTCGCCGTCTACCGTGGAGGTAGTGGCTTCCGATGCTGGAGCTCAGAAGCATAAGTGTGGCAAGGACTTCTTCCATTGTCGTACGTTTCTCGATGCCAGTTCTGAGGAAGGTTAGGCTTTGATTGTTCATTCGTGGTGCTTTTTTTTTATCGTTCTTGATTGTTAAAGCCTTCATTTTCGCTAGATTGTGTGAAAACAGATGAGAGAAGTTGCTAAATAATCTTTATTTTGTTAGTTTACACGTGTGTAAGAAAGTGCTATATTCTTCTCTTTTTATTCTCGCATTAGTTCACCCGAGGTTCTACCGGGATTTCCTTTTTCTTATTTATTTTTGACTCATCCTTTAGCATTTCTTTCTTTATCTCGTTTTTCGTTTTTCCGTGTCCTGTAGGTGGCTTTATAAAAGGGATGTCTAAGATTACCTGAATTTTCCATCAAACAAGAGTCTTGTTAAATAAGGATATGGATGCCGAAGCTTGCTTTCTACTGAATTTTCCGTCTCGTTTATGTCTGTCAATACGTATGGTTCTTTGTACCTGTTCACTTAATTGGAAATGAAACATTAGATTACTTCTAAACTTATCAACTTTGTGGGGAATTTATGAATAGATGAACTTCCGCTGCTACTTGACTTAAACTGTTAGCTTGCTAGGCCACATTTGAACAATTTATCATTTGAATTCCTGCTTCTTTTCACAATTGCAAATGATAATCTTTTGGTAAATTTGTTTCTCTTACATGGTGTGTCATGACTTTAGTACAAATAGGTAATAATAATAACAGTAATATCTAAATAATAAAAATACATAATTGATTAAAACCCAAATAATCGATAGTTAGGTCGGACATTTCATACCAAAACCAAAAGACATGATAACTATAACTTAGCAACGGACATAGGAACTTGGCTGAACTAAATTTTGTCTGACTTCCAAATAATATAAGAACCTGCCGAAATCCAAAATATCTACAAGGGAAAGCATCTAACCAAAGCTCGAAACTATCTCAATATAAAATTGTACAAATGTTCCATTTGATACATAATCTCAGTATATACGAACTGTGGCCAACCCAAAATATAAATAAATCAAATACAAACAATCCCAAACAAATTTTCAAAATAAAAATACAACTAAACAAAATTCTTCAAATATCCTCCGTCTATATCCAGCAAGCATTCGTGGCCTGCTAATCTGAATGGGTCTGAAAATATCGTAAATCATTAGCCTCATGCTCAGCGATTACATATATACAAATACATGTCTATAAAACATGAGAAAGGACAAAAAATTATAAAACATATATGAAATCTAATATGTCAAACATTTCAAATAATACAATTCACGTTATGATTTCGTATGCACAGTTCATTACACATATACGAATATCAAATCATGCAAACTGTACTAAATTATTAGAATTCCAAATCATATAATGTATCTGTAAAATTCAAAAGTCCAAAATCATACAAATTTAAAAATCATATCAAAACCTGTAAATCTTAGAAAGCTAATAATCTCAAAACATAGAATACAATGCAGGTCAAATTGGAGAACCAAGTATCCATAACTTGCATACCAACTAATCAAGAGGCTAATTTTAAGGATAGGTTATACACATTCTCGATAATTTTAATTCAAAATACTCCTATTAAAAAACCATAAGTGGACTGCTTGCATATTACTCCCTATAGATAAGGTCAAACGTTACTTTGTTTGCTACTCATGGCATTCCTCAATTGCACTTAATATATTAAGAAATATATGGATATATACCATTGATTTCTTACAATTGTTCTAAAACAATAAAGGGAGGACTCTACAAAAAATATACTAAACCTTTTCACTCTGTGGGAAAAGTGTAAATACAGAACTTTTTTATCATGTGGGAAAAGTGCAAATTCATATCATATAACAAAATAGAGCCTTATTGAAATGTTTCTATGAAATGTCGCTTGTAAGGTCAAATGCACAATGTTTCATGACTTTTCTTCACAAATATTTTTATATGCGAACTTAATTCTTCAAAATACTTATTTATTTAATAAAAATGAATGAAAATTTTAAACATTCAGTAAAACTAAGCAAAATTTCAATACCTTAGATGAAAAACACATGCATGCAATAGTATTGGAAAAATAGTTTTGATGAGTCCCTGGTGTCTGGGTTGGGGTAAAGACTAGGAAGCTGCTTGATCTTTCGCTGTGGGTCAAATTGGATGGGTTTGGTCTCCATCTCTGTTAACCTAAAACTTGCGCATTACCAACTACAAATAAGAGGTCAGTGGATTGACGGGATTCCCTCTTCGGTTTATCCTCCGACATTCAAGTTAAAAATCTTTCCAAGGAAATAGAAAGATGTAAGGAGGATATGAAAGAATATAGAGTTGCATGTATGTGGGGGACGTGAGAGAAGGACTAGGATCCTGTTGTGCACTGGACGGGGGCAGCTTAGAGAGACGGAGGTCTGGGCTCCATTTGGTTGCACACGGAGGGTAGCTCACTAGGTTGGCACTTGGTGAGTGGTTCACTAGGGGTACACTCGGTGAGTGACTCACTGCGGATGGAGTGGGAGAGAGCTGTATCAAGGGGAGAGAGCTTTGTTCTCCCTTTACGCTTCAAGAAGTTGGAGGTTTCTCGTTTTGAGGTTCGGAGGCTTGAGTAGTGCTCTTAGATGATGCGTGAAAAGGCTCCCCTCGCCTTGTGGTGGTGAAGAGTATTTGTAATACTTTGTGGAGAAGGATTTGGTGCTGGGGTCGCTGGCTATTGTGGCGTTGACAAGAGTTGCCGTTATCAAGTGTCACCTTGTTACGGTGAGGAGGTCGTGAGTGGTCTCCTGACCCAGTCGTCAGGCGGCTTTAGGTGGCGTCTGTATGCGCGTGCTCTGATCGCTGCAGGCGCATGCTCTGATCACTCTGCTGGTTGCTTGGCCGAGAGTCTTCCAGATTGGTTCGTCCGTCTGTGATGTCGGGTGTCTGGTTGATGCTTGTCCTCCTTGGCCCATTGTTCCCTACGCCTCATTTTGGTCGTTGCAATGGCGTCTGGGTTGGGCCGAATCAATCTCTCTCTTGAGGCTTTGTTCGTTGGTTACTGGGTCCTTCGTCACATTGATGGTTGGGCCTGCGATTGGGTCGGCCCATGGTACTACTTGGCCCATCACATTTAAAGGATGATTTGTATGTACTGTAAAACGAGAATTGTAAGCAAAATCGAAGAATTCCAAAAATAAACCAATGAATGGGTTTAGATATATTTGTTTTACCATTTAGATCTAGCATATTTGACTTGAAATAGCTTGAAAATCTCTTCCTTTTTCCTTTTCTCTCTTTTCCTTCCTCTTTCTCCATTCACTTTCTCTCTCCTCTCTCTCTTTTTTCCTCACAAAAATGACTGAAAATAGGCGTAGAAGGACTTAAATGCTTAACCAGCGCATGAGCACTAGATAGATGCGTATTAGACTCCATTACATACACCCAGGTGTGCACGAGCGCTGT
This sequence comes from Nepenthes gracilis, assembly GCA_033239525.1. NCBI lineage: Eukaryota > Viridiplantae > Streptophyta > Magnoliopsida > Caryophyllales > Nepenthaceae > Nepenthes > Nepenthes gracilis. The sequence goes on from BSYO01000031.1 coordinate 14,056,567, forward strand.
GTTAAGGCTCCTCAGGCGCCAATACACTGCCTCAACCGCACATGAACATTGCAACATGAACTTTAGGCATTGCACATTCTGTTAGAAACATTCACGAGCGCCCCATAGGCGCCAATCAGGTGCATGGCTACTGCTTTAAATACGCATGAGAATTGAGATAGGTGCCAATCAGGCATTGGGCCCGATTTTCTCTAATTTGATTTTCCTCTAATTTTCCATTATATAATTATTTACTACATTAACCCAAAATATATAATAATGATGCCAGAAATCATGAATGAGAAATTCGGCGTTACAATTCTTCCCTCTTTATAAAATTTTGTCTTCAAAATTTGCGTGCCTTATAGAGTAAACAAATATGGATATTTTTCCCGAATTTTGTCCTTGTGTTTCCATGTTGCTTCCTCGAATGAATAATTTCTCCAAAGTACTTTAATCAACTGAATCACCTTGGTAGACTTGATCTTTTTTGTTCAAAATTTGAACTAGGATCTCAACATATGGAAAATTATCACCAATATGCAACAATTCGTATTTGATAATGTCTTAGCGATCAAATACATACTCCTAGAGCATTAATACGTGGAATACATCGTGACAATTCACAAAATTGAAAGATAAGGCTAATTTATAAGTCATATCTCGGACTTATTGCAAAATTTCAAATGGCCTAGTAAATCTCGGTTTCCATTTCCCTTTTATCACAAATCTTGAAACTCCTTTCCTCAGGGACACCTTCAAAAATACGTGATCGCCCATCTCAAAACTTAATTTAGATCTTCGGTGATCAATGTAGTTTTTGTATTGACTCTGCAAAACTATCAGATGCTCCCGAATTAATTTGATATTGTCTGATGTTTCTTAGATAATATTGGAGCTCAGAATCTTACAATCACTAATCTCCTCTTTATTGATATGGGATCGACATCTTCTTCCATGCAGAGTTTCAAATGGGTCCATCCTAATACTTGATTGGTAGCTACTATTTTAAGAAATTCGTCTAGCGGCAAATAGTTATCCTAATTTCCTCTCATCTCTAAAATAAAGGCTTTAAGTATGTCTTCCAAAATCTGTATCATTTTCTTCAATTGTGCATTTACTTGGGGGTGAAACATTGTACTAAATTCGTACCCTATTCATTGTGTAAACTTTCCCAAAACTTTAATATGAATCTCGGGTCTTTATCTGAAATGATTGAAGTAGAAATTCTGTATAATCGCACAATTTGATTGATATATAAATGTTCCAAATGGTCTTTTGAGAATGTTGTCCTCACAGGAAGAAAATCAGCCGATTTATAATCACCCAAATTGAATCATGATTTTTTGTCATTCTAGGTAGATCTAGCACAAATCCATCGTGATGTGCTCCTATTTCTAACTAGGAATAGACAAAGGTTGCAAATATTATGGAGGCTTCTGATGTCTTGATATATTTTATTGATTCCGGGATGAATTGTGTATTTGGCTTTATGGGCCTTATTTGAAAGTTCTTTCTTTAAGTCTCCAATGTTAGGCACACATGCGATATTTAAATTGAATAACTTTATCTGTCTGAATCTTAAAATTTGCTCACGATTTGTTTTTCAAATCGTGGACAATTTCCATAAAATACTGATTGTTCATTTGGGACTCCTTAATCGTTTCCATAATTACCTGTTTTATTTGAAAGTACGACAGGATTAATCTCATGCTTTGGGAGTGCAAATGAATATAACAATTCTTCATTTAATCAAGTATCTCCCATTCCTTCACCATCATGCCTGGCGTTCATGCCCGGGGATTTCCAACTCAATGTGTCTGTGACAAAGTTCGCGTTTTTGGTTGATATTGGATTTCATAATCATAATCTTTCAATAGATCTATCCAACGCCGTTGTCTCATATTTAACTCTTTCCACAAAAATAAGTTCCACACTCATGTGGTCGGAGTATATATTAAACTTCTCTCTATACAAGTAATGATTCAAAATCTTTAAAGTAAAGACAACTGCAGCTAATTCTAAACCATGACTAGGATAGTTCTGCTCGTATATCTTGAGCTGCCTTTATCCATAGGTGATAACCCTACTGTGTTGTATCAAAACAAAACCCAATCCTTTCTTTGAGACATGACATTAAACCACAAAACCTCCAGTGTCCTTCGAAATCGCTAAAGTTAGCACAGAAATCAATCGGTTCTTGAACTTTTGGCAGCTTCTTTCACTTTTTTGTTCCAATGGAAAGCCATTGTCTTCTGGGTCAAACTCGTCAATGGCGCCACAATTTTAGAAAAAGTCTCGACAAAGGGTTCGTAATATTCAGCCATTCCAAGGTAACTACGAATCTCTGCAACATTCATCGACAGCTCTCAATTATCTGCTGTTTTAATCTTCTTTTGATCCATTGCCACTCCTCTTTTAGAAACGATGTGCCCAAGATGACACCTCCTCAAGATGGAATTTACATTTCTTCAATTTGCAAATAGTCGCTTATTTCTCAATGTTTGCAAGGTGATTCTTAGATGAGCATTATGCTCCTTATAACTCTTCGAATAGTTCAAAATATTATCAATAAAGACCTCCACAAATTGATACATATGTTGCTGGAAAACCCGCTTCATAAGATCCATAAATGCTACAAGCGTATTAGTCAAACCAAATAGTATCACCAAAAATTCAAAGTGGCTGTATCTTATTCTAAATGCTATTTTGGGTACATCCTCACATTTAATCCTCAACTAATAATGTTTTGAATGCAAATCAATCTTGGAGAAAACTTGAACTCTTTGTAATTGGTCGATCAGATCATCAATCCTTAATAATGGGTACTTGTTCTTAGTTATGATTTTGTTCAACTTTTGATAATTAATATATGGCTTCATCGATCCATCATTCCTTTTCACAAATAGCAGTGGAGCTTCCCATAGTGATATGCTTGGTCAAATAATTGCTTTCTTTACTAAGTCCTGCAAATGTTGCTTCTATTCTTTCAGTTTAGATAGGACCATTCTATACGGAGCCTTTGATATAGGCGTAGATTTCGGCACCGAGTCAATAGAAAATTCAATCTCTCTATTTAGAGGTAACCTAGGAATTCTTTTGGAAAATATCCTCAAATTCATACACCAATTGGATCTCCTAATTAGGCACATTATGGCTCCAGCAGACGTGACATAAGCTAGATAAGCTTGGCATCCATCACTCATTAAATGGCTCGCATGCAAAGAAGATATTAGATTGTCAACTTTTTGATATTTTCTTGAAACTCACAAGATTCATATCTCGGAATATAAAATAGAATTGTGTTATTAAAATAGTCAACACTAACGTGATAACATATTAATCAATCCGTTCCCAAAATGACATTAAACTCATGCATCACCCACAAAATTAAATCTATGGACAGGTCAAATTCATTGACCCAAATAGAGCATTGGGGATACATGAAATCTGTCGCTAACAACTTTCCATTGGAGTGGATACTATCAATGCATACTTTAAGATTTTAGGGGACGAACGCAAATTATAAACAAATTTAGGGGCCACAAAAGAATGTGTAGACCCAATATCAATTAACATATGTACCATAGATTCAAAAATTAGCATGCTATCTTCCATTGCTGATAGATTAGCTTGAGCATCCTTCACTGTTACTGCAAAGCTCTTTCTTGGAATAGTCAACTTTTGATTAGTGTGTCTTAGCAGAAATGGGCATTCCTTCATTACATAGACAACTTGGATACAATTGAAATAAGCTTTAGTTTACTTATAGCATTGTCACCCTCCGTGGTGTTTTCAACAATGATCGCACACTGGCTTAGAGCGTGGTGGCTTTGTTGGCGATGATTGGATTCCAATAGCTTTGCTCTTATCCTGTGCCTTCGACTTTGAATGAGATCGTCTCAACCCCGAACTTTGCCATTCACAGCTTGCTGACTTCTTTTCTAAAAATTTAGCTCGCTTTTTCTCTTGTTTACTGAGTATGGCTCGATCAAATACTTCTTCATAGGTCCTTATGTGCAAAGTCACCAATTGCTTTCAAATTGAATCATGTAGTCTTTGAAGAAATTTCCTAGCCTCTTTGCTTCATCCATGATTATGTGCGGGGCAAAACAAGACAACTTTATGAGCTTAGCATCATACTGCACCACCGATCGGATCCCTTGCCTCAAACAGGTAAACTTGTCCCTCCTATTCACAGACACTAGCGGAAAAATACCTTTTCATAAACGCTTCCAAAAATACATTTCAAGAGATCTCATTCTCTATGCCAAAAATAATTCTTTGTATTGCCTACCAATGGCCTGCCTCTCTGTTTAGCTTATAGACAGCGAATTTGACTTTTTCCTTCTCAGGGTAGTTTATCACTTAGAATACCTTTTCTACTTGATTAATTCAGATCTTCGCCTTCATCAGGTCTGAATCACCCAATAGCTTAGGAACCCTTTCATTTGTGAAGCGATCAATGGGCATCATGCCATGCCCTTGATTCTTGCCTCCTTGCCTTTCCACAAGCTTTGTATCTTGCTGTTGGACTATGCGATCCATAATATTCGTCATCTTGGCCATCATGACCAAATTGCCATTTTCATGGTTAGAATTAGCTCCTCTTCTTTTTGACATCTTAGTACCTACCATGCAAGAAAATTTTAATGTTTAGTTCCTCAAATTGTGTTAGATGCTTTTCTTATGATTTTCTTTAATACCATTTTTTGTCATGACTTTGGCACGAGTAAGTAATAATAATAATATCTAAATAATAAGAATCCGTAATTGATTAAAATCTAAGTAAGCCAAGGCCAAGTTGGACATTTCATACAAAAACTAAAACAATATGATAATATAACTCAATAGCAGATACAAGAGTTTGATCGAACCAAATCTCGTTCGACCTCTAAATAATATAAGAACCTGTTCAAACCCAAAATATCTGTAATGAAAAGTATCTAACCAAAGATCCAAACTATTACAACATAACATTGTACAAATGATCCATTTGATACAACATCCCAGAATGTACAAATTGTGACCAACACAAAGTATAAAAGTAAATCCAATACAAACAATCCGAAACAATTTTCATAATACAAATATAGCTAAACAAAATTTTTCAAATATCCTTCGTCATATCCTGCAAATATTTGTGGCTCGCTAATTTAAAAGGGTTAAAAAACATTGCAAATCATTAGCCTAATGCTCTGTGAGTACATATATATGATATACAAATACATGTTCATTATACAGATGGAAGGACGAAAAAGTGTAAAACACTTACGAAATTTGATATGTTAAACTTTCCAAATAACACAATCCAAATTATGATTTTATATGCATAGTTTGTTACACATATGTAAATATTAAATCATACAAACTGTACGAGATCATCAGAAGTCTAAATCGTTTAATGTATCTATAAAACTCAGAAGTCCAATCATGTAAATTCGAAAATCATATCAAAACCTATAAATCTTAGAAGGCCAAAACATTTTAAAACATAGAATATGCTGTAGGTTAAATTGGAGAACCAATGATCGGTGACTCGTATCAATAGGCTAGTTTTGAGGACAGGTTACACATTCTCAACAATCTTAGGTCACAAATTACTATTTGAGACCAATAGGCAAGTTGTCTACATATTATTCTCTATAGATGAGATCAATAACACTTTCTTTTGCTACCCGTGGATGATTGGTGCATTCATCAAATGTGCATAATATATTAGGATATTTTGGAATATATACCATTAATTCCTTATAATTGTTCTAAAATATCAAATGAAGGATTTTATAATAAATATACAAAACTTTTTACTATGGTGAAAAAAGTACAAATACGAAACTTTTCACCTCATTTGAATAGTGCAAACTCATATTAGATAACAAAATAGAGTCCTTACCGAAACACTTGTATGAAATGTCATATGCACGGTCAAATGCACAATGTTTCATGACTTTTCTTCACAAATATTTTTATATACGAACTTAATCCTTCAAAATACTTATTTATTTGGTGAAAAACGAAAAAAATCTTCAAATATTCGATAAAACCAAGCAAAACTTTAGAACCTTTGATGAAAAACACATACATACAACAATATTCAAAGAATCGGTGTAAAGGGTGACATATATGTACAATAAAATAATAATCGTAAGTAAAATCAATAGATTCTGAAAATAGACCAAAAAAAGGTATAGATATACTTGCCTTAACTTTTAGAGCTAGCAAATTTGTCTTATTCAAAAAATTTTTCCTTTCTCATTTTCTCTCTTCTTCTTCCTCTTTTGTCCTTTACTTTCTTTCTCTTTTTTTAGTGAAAATGACTGCAAATTGGTACAGAAAGCTTTATATATTTAATTTGCACGAAGCCACCAGATAGGCACACATCAGGTGCCATCACACACATAGCTGTGCACAAGCGTACGGTGCACCTCGGCGCCAATACACTGCCTCAATTGCGTATAAGCGCTGCAATAGGCGTATCTTAAGCATAGCACATTTTGCCTAAAATATATGTGAGTATCCTATAGGAGTCAATCAAGCATGCAGCTGCCGCTTCAAACAAGCACGAGCGTGGAGACAGGTGCCAATTAGGCACTGGGCTTGATTTTTTCTAATTAGATTTTTTCACAAATTTTTCATTATATAATTATGTACCACATTAATCCAAAGCATATAATAATGATGTCATAAATCATGAATGAAAAATTGGGTGTTACATGGTGTATTTGCAAAGGACATTAAAAGGCTGCATTGTGTTACATTTTTTTTTGCCGAATTTGATCTATGACAGAATGAAAATAGGAAATAGAATGTAAAAATACACCATAAAAATACTTTTTATTCCAAACTGTGGTGAGTGATGTTCTAATGTTTATGATGTGCAATCTCAAAGCTTCCTAATTCCTAATCCATAAAAGAAATAATAAGACAACTGATGTTAACTTTGGATTGGTTGGTAAGCAAGGAAAGCCCTTAATTGTGTCTCTTTTCTTGATCCGTGATGTGTTTACAGTCTTGTGATAATCCTTGTTGGTAATATGTATTGCATGAATGATAAGACGGCCTCAAGTCCCATCATGGGGCAATTGGGTCGGTTAGATGTATGAATCTTCTTTTGCCATGTAGCACAATGTTGGATAATGTCCTCGAGATGTGAAAGCGTGATCAAATCCTTTTTTAACTACCTCACACCCAAGATCTTTTAGTCCTACAATCACCTCTATTCTTATTATTATTATCTCCATTTGCAATCAAATTAGTTTTATGTGAGCAGTTTGCTGTGTTTTGAGTTACATTATAACCTTGTGTATAGTATTTGAATCACTTTTCATGTGTAACATTTGTCATCTGAAGATAAAACTGGAGGTTTTCATTCCTTATCTGTTTTGAATCTTTTTGTACAGACCTGCTTTCTACTATAAAGAGGGAAGCGGAATCGGGGAGGTTGCCAGAAAGTGTTGCTTCCGGGATGGAGGAACTTTATATGAACTATCGCAATGCTGTAATTTATATTCTTAAATCTTCTCTATATTATGGACACACCTGCAGGGTCTTGTACGATGCTGAACTATTTGTGCTAAAGTTATTAAGTCTCTGCTTGCCTTATGTTTCTTAGACTACTTACTATTCTCTTTCTATCCCGCTACTTTTTTTTTTTTTTTTTTGTGTATTTTGTTCCTAATTCATTCAATCCATACCAACACTCGCTACATAAATTTATTCTTGGAGATCTGGTGATACTACGTACTGGGATGTTGCATTTGGAGTTTAGACAGATTTGTCCTTGTAAAGAAACATGCTGGAGATTTCCTCAAACTAGCATATGCATTTGATTCTATTTACCTTGTGGACCTTGGATTTCTGTGTTCGCCTTTGTTGCAGCTGAAATTCGTTGGAGGAATGGTCCAATGCACTAGACTCTCACATTGTGAGGTCTGATAAGGGTTAGATGTAGATAGCCTTACCCTTGTATTATTTCCAAATCACAATGGAGCAACTTTACCATGAAGATTACTTTCCATCTAAAATTGGTTTGGATTTGATAATTGCCAGATTTGTTGGTAGTTTTATTCTTAGAACAAATGTGGATAAGAGCTTTGCTGTTTTAGTAAATAGCCTGATATGAGAGCCCTATTTGCTTTTCTTTTTGGATATGTGTGGGAGACAGAAAAACTGATTAGAAATGCTTAATAAGTGAATATTATCAATGGGATTAATTTATGATTCCACCCAGCCATATAATAGTGTTTTTGCTCAGCCCAAGCTGCACAAAATGACATTTCGAGTGAGATGTGAATTTCTAGAGGGGTGTTACTACCTATAACCTAGGCATTGGTCAGCACTTGGACTGTTCATTTTGCTTTTGTTTTTGAGGCTGCTTTTTGACAGGACGTAGGGTTACATAATAGGATTAATAAATGCAAGAATAAAGGTAAGCATCAATTTTGGGCATGAATCAAGTACCATATCTGATGCGTCCTGGATTCAAACTTCGAACAGATTTGGGTCAAGTTGATCATCTGAGTCTGTCTCCACCCACTGAGTTTGGATCCTGCACATTACAACTAAGAACAAGAGATCAGGCGTTGGCGGGATGTTGTCCCACCGAAAATACTCTGACACTTAAGTTAGTCAACAGCCTTCAAGCTTGGAAGGTAAAAGTAACGAAAGTGGTAAAAATGTAGGGAGTGCCGAGATGGGTGTTTGTTCTTGATGAGAGAGGCTTTGGTGCCCGTGAGAAGTGTAATCTCTGGGAACTGTGTTCGCTAGGAACGTGGTAACAGAGAGGGAGAGAGTTAGCATTCTGAAAGTGTGGGAGCTTTGCAGAAGAAAGCTTCTCGTGGGCAAAGCGAGTAATTGAGAGCGTAAGAGCTATTCTGTAGAGAATGCAGAGTTCGCGAGTGTTTGTGAACAATTTCGAGCGTGTTTGGAAGCGTAGACTTCGTGGCCTTTTATAGGCGTTGTCCTGAGCTGCCTTCCTTGCGTGGAAGGGCTTGATTCCCGTGCCCTGCCAGGATAGCTTCCTCTTTTGGCGGAGAGCTTTTATAGCATTAACGGCCGCTGCCTTGACTGCCTTCCTTTTACATTTTGTAATCGTTAGAGTTAGCAGCAGACAGGGAGAGAATTCTGGCGCCTTTCTTTAGGGATGTGCGTTGGATTTGCTGATGACCGTTACAGAAAGGATTGCCTTCTGTGAAGAGCGTGTAATCAGGGGAAAAGACCGTTGTTGGTCGTGGACAGTAGCGTGGGCCAGGTTGGGCTTGGGCCGCGTTAGGCTTGGTCTGCAAGCAGTCAGGTTTCCGGTTAACAGAAGTGTTGACCATCTTGGAAGCTAACTATCCAAGCTGTCTATCCTGATTTCATCTTCTTTGGTTCCCAGCCGGTCAACGTGGGGCATTGACTGTTCTAGTGCAAATGGGCATAGCGACTCTGGGCCGTTTCTTCCTTTTCGCGCCCGCCCATTACTGGCGTACCCATCAATATCATTGTTAAGTAGAAAAGAATAGGTAATTGATTCGATTTGTACACACACACACACATATATATATATATATGTATATGTAGTTTCAAAACTAGGAGATAATCTCATTTATTACTGTAATTCTAGAATCTCATAATTATGTAAAGGTTATGTAAATATTGAGGCTATTTAATGGAAAGAGGAGACTTGATGGTAGGATTCAAACCACAATACAATTCAGGTCATGGTATCAGAGATACAAAAAACCGTAGTTCTCTAATCTTGTTACCACTTGTTCTTGGATTGCTGAAGCTTTTAGTTACCTTAAGTGAATCCTTCAATTTCTTCTAGAGTTTCAAATAAAAGGTTATTGGTCTTGGCTCTCTCAGTTGTGGTCTGTGGTAAAGAGTTTGAAACCATGGAGGTTCACCTCTTCTTGGATATTGGAACTCTTGTGCCACTTCTCCTGCAGGAGCTTTCATGGAAATTCCTTCTTTGTGGAATTAGAGTTGTAAGAATCATAGGTTCTCTTGATTTTCGTGGACATCTCTTCTTCGTGGATTAGAATCACAGGGCGGCTCTATATTTGAGTAGGGTGTGGTCCCTTCATGTGACCAGCTCTATATTTTTTCTGTGGAATTAGAATCACATGTGATCGACACTATTTCTTTGATACTGTAAGTTAGCCCTAAATTTTTACAATGTTAGTTAAAAATTCTATTATTCATTTTAAAGAAAAAATATTAAATTTGGAAATTTCAAATAAAGATATTTGTTCAGGGAAAGGGATTGTGGTGACATATGGATAGATCAACTAAAACTCCTACTAATTCTAAAGAACTTAGTTCTTAAGAAAGTAAGGTTACTTGAATTATTTCCTAGTTAATAACTTCTGTTGAGCTACGTATAGTAAATAATTAGCGCTCATTTTCCATTGCTAAGGAGATCTGGGCTTATCTTCATCAAATTTATTACCAAGATAATTCCTCTCGAAAGTTTTATTTGGAGCTAGATATTAGAAATTATTTCCAAGGAAATTCATCTATTGAACAATTCTTTTCAGGATTCTTTAATTTATGGAATGATTTTGCTGGATTAGTATAGTCAAAGGTTCCCAAGGAGGCGCTTGTAGCATTGCAAGATGTCCATTCTGAGAGCCAAAATGATCAATTTTTAATGAAGCTATGATCGTTGTTTGAAAGTGCTCGTGTTGGATTAATTGACCAATAACCTATCCCATCCTTGGATATTTGTTTGGGAGAACTCTTGCGTGAAGAACATCTTGCCTCCTAACACGGTCTCGCTCAAGAATCTGTTGATACTGAAATTGTTAATATGATCTATGTGGCCTAAGAAAAAGGACAATTTATATCTCTGCCGTAATGTTATAGTTGTAAGGAATTTGGGCACATTGCAAAATATTGCTACATTAAGTTTTACAATTTTTGCAAAAAGAAGGTCATATTATTAAGGATTGCTGTGTACACTCTTAAAATCAATTAACCTTTATTGTCTGATCGACTTTTCAGTCAAATGTAGATACTACATTTTCATATCAGTGGCTATCCTAAGATCCTCTTCTTCTACTATTACATTAGAGCAAATTCAATAGATGAGTATCTCCACCTTATCTATTCTTGGTCTCCAAGGTAAGAAAAAGCCTTTTACCTCTCTTTGGTTTATTGATTTTGCGGTGTCTAGTCACATGATAGGCAATCTGGAAGCTTTCCATAATATTCCTAAGTGTTATGGTAAGCAACACATTTAGATAGCTGATGGTAGTACTCTTCCGATTATTACAGTTGGAAACTCTGGGACATCTCTTTTTGATATTTTTGTCTCCTAGATTATTTACAAATTTAATTTTGTTTGATAATCAAGTAGACGAAAATTGTGTTGTACATTGTGATTGTGATGATTCTTGTGTGCAAGATTGAGTATCGGGACAGTTGATAGTAAAGGGACCTAAAGTGAGACGTCTATTTCCTCTTTAGCATTTTTTTTCCTTGTTCTATATTTGTCAGTTGTTTGGTTATTACTCATGATGGCATTTGTGGTATAAGAAATCGGGCCACCCCAATTCTATTGCACTTAAACATCTTATCAAATATGGCTACTTGAGTGACAAAAATAATATTTTAAATTTTGATTTACCTTTTGATTGTATATATTGTAAACTTGGTAAAAGTAAAACTCACCTTTTCTGTCACACGATCACCAAACCTCCACATGAGCCTGATGGGGATGGCTAAAATGGGCCGGCTCGATAAGGCGATTAGCCCAGGAGAATTGCGGCCTGTTGGTCCAAAGGGCGGTCAATGTTCCAGTTGACCGGAGATGACATTCAGATAACCGGATGCGGCCCAAACCAAATGCGGCCCACGAACCTTTTCCCGCGCATAGTAGATCATTTGCTCTAATTGGTCGCGATGCAGAGGATTTCCCTAGATGGCAACCTCCTCTGAGATGGAAGCCCTCGAATCAGTGCACATCACACAAGGGAGGCCCCCAAATCAGCGCGCGCCTCATAATGAAAGCTCCCGCATTCACGGCACGCGATATCTCCATGAGGGAAGGAATCCTTCCTTCCGGCCATTGCTGCCCTAAATAGTGCTGGCATCCCCTCGATGGATGGAAAGGATCCCATTAGGCAGCCGGCAGCCAACCTCGCCGCCTAAGGAAGGATGGCGAGATCAGATGACTATAAAAAGCCCTGAGGACACATTTCAAAAATACGCTCGCTCTAGTGCTCAAATATACACAAGTAATCCCGCTTTCAAAATAATCGAGTGCCATTCTCTTTCCCATTGCTCGCTCTCCGCAAACCCAGTTGTGAAAAGCCGCTCTCCACGAGCGCACTACAACTAAAAAGTTGCTCCACGCTGAGCGCACTACAACTAAAAAGTTGCTCCACGCTGAGCGCACCTCCGAGTCAGACTCGCAAATTTCCTCTCCTCCATCATTTCCAGCAAGTTTTATTTTCGCATTCTTCATTTTGGAAGAAAGATTACTAACTTGAATGTCGAAAGATAAATCGGGGAGTGAGTCCTGCCGTTTTTCTCTGACTTATCGTCTTTTGTTGTAGTGTGCAAGATTCAAGCCACGAAGCATGGAGACTGGATCCTACGTCAGCCTAAACCTAAGAACTAGATGAACCCGAATCCGTTAGAAACTCGGATCTAGGACACATCAGAGCCCTATTCCTTCTCATGCTTAGTATTGATATTTTGTAACATTTATTAGTGATTATAGTAGTTTCATTTGGATTCACTTCCTTGGATCTAAAGCTGAGATGTTTACTATCTTCCAAACTTTTGTTTCCTATGTCAAAACACAATTTCCTACTTATATTATAATTTTTCGATCTGATTTAGGAGGTAAACATGTCTTGAGATTTCCACTCCTTTCTATAGAAGAAGGGTATCCTCTTTCAGTGATCATATCCTTACACCCCTCAACAAAATGCAATTGCGGAACATAAGAATTGACATCCTTTAGATATCAATCATACCATGTTATTGGAATCATCTATTCCACCTCGTTTTCGGGTGGAAGCTATGTTTACGGCTGCTTAATTAATTGTCTACTTTCCCCAAACATAAATTTCAATTCTTTGTATTATCGTTTGTTTGGTGTCCATCTGCACTGTAATTCTTTGCATAATTTTGGATGTGTATGCTTTGTTTACTTCTCTTCCAATGAATGTCACAAACTTGCTATTCAAGTCGTTTAATGTACTTTTCTAGGCTATAGTAATTCTCATAATGGGTTTGTTTTCTACAATACGGATTCTAAGAAACTTTGTGTTTCTTGTAATGTTGTTTTCTTTGAAAATCAATGCCACTTTCCATGTCATAATGACTCTATTGCTCCATATATTTTCCTACCTCCATTCATTGAAACAACTAGTACTCCTCGCTTTAAGCCAAGTGTTGTGTATCAGTAACGTTGACTGTTGTCTCTTCCTATTCTTGAATCATTGCTTGATCCCATGCCTTGCAAGTATACTTGGTTTCCTTGACCTCTTAATAGATATGGATTTGCTCATTCCGCTATTCAAGCCTCGATTGCTACTATTGTCTTAAGTCTTATTCTCAAGCTACTACTCAAGTGCGTTAGCAGCAAGCAATGCAGGATGAACTTTATTCTCCAAAAGAAAATCACACTTGGGATATCATTTTTAATCCTCATTGAGTTACTCCAACTGGGTGTAAATAGGTGTATACTATCAAGTTCCATGATGATGAATTTATCGAGCGGAACAAATCTCGACCGGTGGCTACTGAAAATTGACAAGAACATGGGATTGGTTATGAGGAAATATTTTTTTTCCAAAAGCTAAGATGACCAAAATCCGTACTATTATTGCTATTACTGCCTCAAAAGAATAGTTTCTTTACTAGTTAGATGTAAAAAATGCATTTTTATATGGTGATCTAAAGGAAGAAATATTTTTGACTCTTCTTGGTGTGTTTTTTCCTTCTTCTAATGAGGTTTGTTGACTTAAGCAATCAATATATGGATTGAAGTAAGCTTCATGAGCCTAGTTTGAAAAGTTTCTTACTACTCTTTTGGAATTCAATTTTACTTAGAGCTAGTATAACTCCCCTCTTTCTTTTGAGTGACTAATATTAGGATTGTGATTCTCCTAGTATAAGTAGATGATATTGTGATTACAAGATCCGATCCTAAGTTAATTGAACCTTATCCAGTAGCGTCTCAAATCTGCATTTCATATGATCGATCTCGGGCCATTATGGTATTTCCTTGGACTTGAGTTCCAATATTGTTCTAAGGGTATCCGTTCACTTCATCATAAGTATACTTAGGTGCTTCCCCCTCTAGCTGGCCAGCAAGATGAAAATTCAGCTCTTATGCCTATGGAAGTTAATCCGAAGCTATGTAAAACAATTAGCGAATTGCTACTTGATCATTGGATGTATTGATAGTTGGTAGAAAGTTTAAATTATTTAATTATTATTCGACTTGATATTTCCTATTATTATTCAATCGATCAGTCAATTTATAAAAGAATCTTGTCGGACTCATATGGTTGTCGTACGATGTCTACCGTGCTATATCAAGGGTACATCATGGTGAGGTTTAGTCTTTCTTTCTAAGACCTTAAAATTGGATGGTTTTCGTGATGTTGTTTAGGTTGGTTGTATGGATACTCGTTGTTCCATTACTGGTTGGTGTATGTTTTTTGTTAATGACCTTATTGAATGGAAAAGTAAGAAGCAAGATAGTGTCTCGAAATTTTCTTTTGAGCCTGATTATTGAGCCATATTCTTTGCCTACTCTAAAATAGTGTGGTTCGTGGACTATTACATGAGCTCAGTGTTTCTTAACTTCTACCTATTATGCTTTATGCTGATAATACAAGTGCTACTTAGAGTGCAATCAGTTCAGCATTTCATTAACATACTAAATATATTGAGGTAGATTGTCGTTATTCTTAGGAAGCACTTGTTCAAAATGAGATTGCCATTTCTCTTATTTTCACTAAATAACAACCGATTAATATTTTTACTAAAGCTATGTTTAGTCACCAACATCAATTTATGGTTAACAAATTGATACTTCTTGATCAATCAGTATTAATTTGAGGAGGTGTTGCAGAGAGGAATACTAAATGCAAGAATAAAGCTGAGTATTAATTCTGGGTGTGAAACAAGCAGCATGTCATTGTTAAGTATGGAAAAATACATAATTGATTAGATTTGTACTTAATAATATATATATATAGTTTCCAAACTAGGAGATAATCTCATTTATTACTAGGACCCTAGGATCTCATAATTATATAAAGGTTATGTAAATATTGGGTCTACTTAATAGAAAGAGGAGACTTGGTAGTATGATTCAAACCACAACACAATTCTTGCCACTAAGTACACCCCTTTTTACTCTTTTAAGTGGCAATAAGAAGGAAGAATCCGTCATGAATATTAGTCTAGTCTCCTGAAATATTTCAGATACTTTTCATTTGTTGTAGTTATTCAAGCTTTATTAGTGTACCATGTATTTTTGCCCCTTGTTTTTTGACTATCCATTTCTTCTGCAGGTATGGCAATTTTTGAAGTTTCCATCCTTCATGATGGTGATTATGTTTTAATGCTGCAAATTAGTTAACATTTTTTTTTTCCTTTGTTATCAATTGATAGCTGGTAACTTCTTCCTGCTTTGCTCCTTTGAGGTTGCCTTTCTGATTAAATTTAACCAATATGCCCCACAGTGCTTCTTTTTGATATACCAACCATGAACTGTAGACCCTTATCATTTGCAGGACAGCTCTGATTATGTCCACAAGTTCCCTTCTCAGCTCCTGAATAGGAAATAGATGAAATAAGGAGTTCTTAACCTTTTTTCCCTACCTCAGACATTTCTGGCGGCTCATTTCAAGTGTAGGATGATCCCGTTTCCTAAAGAAGTTATAGTTTTCTTGATCTCTATGTACTACGAAAGATTTTGATACAGACTTCAGGGACATTCTAAATTAGAAATGATTTAAGATTTATTTGATTATTTGATTTTGATTTTATTGTATTTGATTGGAGAATTTATTTTGTTGGATTTTGAGAGATTTTATTTGATAGGATTTTATTTTTTTATTTTAAGAAATTATATCATATTATTTTCTCATTTTGAGATATCATTAGTTAAGAAATTATATTTATTTACTAATTAATCTAGGAGTAAGGTTTGTCTATATAAGGATTATAGTTCTAATATTAAATGCATTATTACTAAGTTGAATAAATATTCAGTGATTATGATTTTCTTCTCTTTCTACTAATCTCTACTTTTCTTCTCTCTGTTTACTTATCTTGTTTCTTCTCTTTCTCCCAATTTCTTCTTCTCCTTCCCTCCTTCGCTTTCCTTGTATCAAATTTGATATTAGAGATCAAATTAAGGAATAATTCCTCTAATCTAGACTCCTATTCTTCCTCTCCTGATACTCCATTCCTAGGCATTGTACATTGTACCTTGACGCAAACCAAAGAGGCTGATGATTGGCGTTGTCATGTTATCTTTCACATTTATATCAAAGTGAATGAGAAGGCTTGCAAGATTATTGTGAATGGTGATAGTTACATCAACGTGGTCTTGACTAATACTATTTCTCGTTTGGGGTTAAAAGCTGTCCCACATCTCAATTCATACAATGTCTCATGGATTAACACATCTTTTATAGCTATTAAAGAATATTGTCTCGTACTCATTCAATTATTGGAGTGCAAAGATCATATTTGGTATAACGTTATACCAATGGATGTGGGTCATGCCATTCTCGGGTGCCATTGGTTATACGATTTGGATGTTACAATCCAAGTTCATTCTAATTCCAGTTCTCTTGTTCACAAGGGAAAGAAAATTCACCTCTATCATTTATCCCCAAAATCGATGACTCCCAATAAAGGGCTGTGGTAGAGACAAATGGATTAGTCCCACAGTATTTGAACACATAGCTACAAGCGAGTCTATTGTATTTGCTGTCATCATTCTCAAAGCTCTTCTGAATTCTTCCATATTGATTCCTAATAAGGCTCGTCAAGTTCTCTAAAACTTTTAAGATGTCTTTCCTTAGGACCTTCCCAATCAATTATTACCTTTACGCGACATTCAACATATTATTGATTTTGTTTCGGGTGTATCTCTCCTAAACCATCTCATTATAGGATGAATCCCATTGAGCATGCCAAGCTCCAAAGACATGTTGAGGAACTCCTTTGCAAGGAATTTGTTCGAGAAAGCATGAGTTCATGTGTTGTACCTTCTCTCTTAATACCTAAGAAAGATGGATTATGGCGGATGTGTGTGGATGGTAAAGTAATCAATAAAATCATCGTCAATGTTGTTTTTCCATCGCTAGACTTGATGACATGTTAAATATGATAGTCGGTGCCATAATCTTTTCCAAAATAGATTTAAAGAGTCATTATCATCAAATTAGAACTTGTATAGGGATGAGTGGAAAACAACTTTCAAGACAAAGCACGGCCTTTATGAGTGATTGGTTATGTTTTTTGGGCTATCAAATATACCAAGTACTTTTATGAGGATCATGACCCAGGAATTATAGCTTTTTATAAAATAGTTCCTAGTGGTTTATTTTGATAGCATCTTGATTTATAGTAAGAACAATGAATAACATTTAGATCATCTCACACATATTTACTTTACTCTTAGAAAAAAAAAGCTTATTTTCCAATATTAAGAAATTTTCTTTTTTTTTAAGATAAAGTACCTTTCCTGGGCTTCATTATTTCCTGTGACGATGTATTTCCTGACCTTGCAAAGATCTAGGCAATTGTAGATTAGCCTGAACCCTAATCTGTCCATAAAGTTTGAAGTTTTTACAGCTTAGCTATTTTTAATTACTGCTTTATTAAGGAATTTAGCACAATTATGGCTTTTCTCACTGAGTGCATGAAAATGAGTGAATTCATTTGGTCTCCTAATACTGCCAAAGTTTTCAAATTGTAAAAGAGAGGATGACAATAGCCCTCGTTATGCGGTTCCTTGATTTCTCCAAAGTCTTTGAAGTAGAGTGTGATGCCTCAGGTGTTGGAATAAGAGTTCTTAGTCAAGAATGCTATTCAATTGCCTACTTTAGTGAAAAGTTAAATGATGCCAAGTAATGATGCTCTACTTATGATGAGGAGCTGTATGTAGTTGTACAGTCCATACATTATTGGCATTATTACTTACTATTTCAGGAGTTTGTCCTTTATTTTGACCATAAAGCTTTTCAATTTATTAGCTCCCCAAAGAAATTAAATCATAGGTATGGTCGATAGATTGAATATTTATAAGCTTATTCTTTTATCTTGAAATATAAGAAAAGAGTTGAGAACCAAGCGACCGATGCTTTGAGCCGTCAATTGTTATTGTTATTTGTTGTTCAAGTTAAGATTGTTGGCTTTAAAAGATTTAAATAAGAATATGAGTCTTGTCCTGACTTTAGCAAAATTTTCTTGACTTTACAAAGTGGGTAGCTAGACACCACAAAATGTTTTCGTATTCAGGAGGGGTACTTATTTTGGGTAAATAAACTTTGCATCCCTAAAACATCTGTTGAGATTTCATAGTTTGAGAGGTTCATACTGGCGGTTTATCTGGCCATTTTGGATGTGATAAAACAACAGAGGTCGAACGACAATTTTATTAGCCTAGTTTGAAGAAAAATGCGGTCAAAATCGTCAGTACTTGTCGAACACGTTTGCTAGGAAAATATAAAAGGTAAAACACTGGCCTTTATACCCCTGTGCTTGTTTAGTGGTCCTTTGCAGGACGTAAGTATGAACTTTGTGTTAGGATTCCTACGTACCTCTAAGAAATATGATTCCATTTTTGTTATTGTGGACCATTTTTTTGAAATGGCCCACCTAATTCCATGTAGTAAAACTGCTGATACTTCTCGAGTTGCTTGATTTTAGTTTTCTGAGATTGTCAAGTTATATGATTTTTTTAAAACTATTATTTTTGATAGGGATGTTAATTTTACCAGTCACTTTTGGAGGACTCTGTGGCACATGGTTGGTACCAAACTAAAATTTTTCACTGCCTACTACCCTCAAATAGACAGTCAAACTAAAGTTGTTAATCAGAGTTTAGGCAACTTGTTACATTGTTTGGTTCAAGAAAACCTTACGAATTGGGACTTGATCCTTTCTACAGCCCAAGTTGCATATAATAATTCTATTAATATATCTAGAGACATGAGTCAATTTGAAGTTGTGTATGGTTACAAACTTAAAAAACCATCAAACCTTATCCTAATGTCCCCACATATTACTGTCTCTATGACGGTCGAAACTTTTGCACAACACTTTCATGACTTACATATTGAGATTAATAAATAATTGGAAACAATTAACGCCTCTTGTAAATTTCAAGCTGATATGCATAAAAGATGTGTTGAATTTAATGTTGGATATTATGTTATGATTCGGATCAGGTCGAGTGGCGCCTACATGGGTTTGTTTATAAATTGTAGGCTCGTAGTGCTAGTCCATTTAAAATTTTATAGTAGATTGGATCAAATGTATATGTTATTGATATTCCATCTCATTTCGGTTTTTATAATACTTTTAATATTGAGAATTTAATCATTTATAAAGGCAGTTTTAACCTGCCGGTTGATCTATTTGACGTGCCCCCAGATGCGCCACATATTGAATGTCTACCCAGTCCTACGCAACTCTCTACCCTACCGGTATACGTTGATAGTATTCTAGATGAGCAAATTATGTTTATAATGGATGAACTTTCTTGTTCGTTAGGTTGACCAACCAGAGTCTGAGAATGCTTGGATCTCTAGAGTGACATTCCAATAATTATGCCTAGATATTTTGGAATTCTAGCAGAGTCAGCAGGATTGCTCATTTTCAGGCCCAAGTCCCTTTCCTTTCGGAGGCATTGGTGGCACAGTCAGACTTTATCCTCCACTCATGTGTGTCTACAGGCGTAGGCGGAGGATTGTGCAGTCACTCAACTTATAATTGGGGAATTGACAATAGGAGTTTTTACTCGACAGGGTCGAGTCTTAGCTACTTGAGGAGAATTAATGCGGATATCAGGGACATTCCAAATTAGAAGTGATTTGAGATTTATTTGATTATTTAATTTTGATTTTATTTTATTTAAGTGGAGATTTTATTTTATTAGATTTTGAGAGATTTTGGTTGATAAGATTTTATTTTTTTATTTTAGGAAATTATGTTATATTATTTTCTCATTTTGAAATGTCGCTAATTAGAAAATTGTATTTGATTCCTAATTAACTTAGGAGTAAAGTTTTTTTATATAATGATTATAGCTCTAATGTTGAAGGCATTATTAATGAGTTGAATGAATATTGAGTGATTGTGATTTCCTTCTCTCCCTACTTTTCTTTATTTCTTTTCTTTCTGTTCACTTTTCCTATTTCTTCCTCATCTCCCAATTTCTTCTTCTTCTCCTCCCCTCCTTCCCCTTTCCTAGCATCAGATTTGAATCTTAATTGTGATTTCTCTTTGTGCTAGTAATGCAGTTTTGTTGAGCTCTCTCATGATTATACATACCTCATATTGCAGTTCCATGAGCAGTGGTAAAATCTTTCTGTGGTTGCACCTATTTGATGCTCTTTCACTTTCCAAAGAGTTGAAGTTAATTAGATTTTTCTAATTGTCTAATGAGTAGACATATGTTCGTTTGAATAAGAATGAGTGAAACCCATGCAGGAGGAATATGGAAATATATTAATCAAGATGATTCTATTGACTAACTCTTGTTATATAAGTTTTTGGTTGCTAAGGCTGGATGTGTGACTTATTAATGAGAGCCTCTGAAGTATTTTCATCCAAAGCTGTTGTGGATATTTCAAAAATTCATGTTGAAAAGATTAGAGGAGAGGCTTCCCATCAATATCAACGTAGTCAACTCCAAAGGTCCCCTGAAGATCCAGACAAACTCTGGCTCCTAGAAAGAATGATCTCAATCAAGGGAACAAAGTGGTTTCTTCACTCCCTGGAAACAAGTCCACTGTTCATGAGAATTAGAATCACGTAGCTGAAGAAACCAGAGAATCAGTGGTAAAGCTCGTGGGATGACTTCTCCTACATCCATAGTGGTGTGACAAAGCCGAAGGGGAGTGTAGAGGAAAAATTGTTGGTTTCAGTTGAATTACAATATGCCACTACTGAGTGTGCAGGGTGATAGTTTGATACAAACATTTTCACAAGCATCCAAAGATGAGCAAGTATAAGTTCCTTCTGAAAAGATCAACGCAATACAATGTCAGGAAAATATACTTAAGATTTGCAGCAAATGAAGGCAAGAATGTTCTTGTGTGGCTAGCTATTTCAATCCTAACCATCAAGTTGTTATTCATACACTTATTAAGTCTCACAAAGATGAGGAGGAGCAAGACATCGAACGGTGATCTGGGTAACGCTGCTACTCAGACTAAGTGGAACCTGGTAGGCATGTGTGTAAGCCTTTTGGGTAATCGTTTCATCTATGTTTTCAGGGGGATGACCCCTAGGGATCAGTTGCAGAATGTACGTGGATCAAAAAACATATTATTCATCACAAATTGGAGGGGATCAATACATGTGGAGAAAAAAACTTCAGTAATAAATATAGCTGCTTCATTTCCTTTTATGTATAGATTCGTGAATATGCTGTTACTGGATGGTTGACAAGATTTGCTTTGAGCTGTTTTTCTTTGTCTATATGCTTGGTGGTGCATATTAGCTTTTTTTTTTTTTTCTTTTCAATGTTTGTCTTCTTGGCATTGCCTATTTTTGGTGTTTCTTGTGATGTAATGCTTCTTTTGTTGTCAACAATTCCTTGTTTATAGCATTGGGAAATGGGCTTCCTTGTCATTGGGAAATGGGCTTCCTTGTCATTTTGTTATTTCAAGTAAATTTTCTCCGTCTAATGGCTATGATTGGCATGTTTTCCTCAGAACTGCACGTTTCAGGATGCTGTCTGCATCCTCTGATGATATTTGGCATGATGTTGTTTTTTGCAGGTTCTTAGAAGTGGAATTTCCAATGCAGATGATATTATATTGACAAATATGAGTGTTGCACTTGATCGTATATTTTTGGACGTGGAGGTACTATTGGTCTTTGTCTTAATCATCACTGAGACATTTAGACTTGTCTAAGTGGGTGATTCCCATTGCAGTTCTTTGCATCATCCTTATGAAAGTAATAGTAATTTTTCAGGATCCTTTTGAATATTTTCCCCATCACAAAGCGATCAGAGAGCCTTTTGACTATTACATGTTTGGCCAAAATTACGTTCGCCCATTGGTTGACTTCAGGTGAGTTAGCATACTGTCAGCTCTCCCACTCTCTTTTCTTTTGCTTCTTGTGACATATGTAATTGATATGTGTATCCATTTATTGAATACATGGTTGCAATAGACCAAGCTGTGAAGTTTTTCATGTATGTAATGTTTGTTCCGACTGGGTGATGCCCTCTGGTCTCATATTACTAATTCTTTTCTGTTGCTTTGTGAATAAAAAGAGAAAGATGAAAAGCTTGTTTAGCTAAAACTTCAATTTTTGTTGAGCACTTAATGTGGTTGTATCCTGTCCTCCTCCTCCCCTTTTTCTCTCTCTCTCATATATATATTTTTTGTTAGTGGGTGTATTTGCTGGTGAAGTTCTCTCATCCATAAATGGTTGTCATAAACTGCAATCTTGGATTTGGTACCTAGTGGGTTGTGCACCCCTATATGGGGTGGGAAATGTATAGCAAACATGGTAACCATGGGTGTGGGATGAACTTTTCATACAACCGTATCCATGATCTGGTTTGAAAATGTTAACTGTTGGGTTTTGAGTCATTTCCTTGTGTGTCTTATACTAATTTTGTATATTGTCTAGTGGTACGGCTGATGTCGCATGAGTCTTGGCCTAATTAGAGGAAATTATCGGGTGGCATATGACAGACATTTAAGCCAAGAATGTGCGTTGTTTTTCCTAAATAGAGATGCCTGATGAGTGCCTATGAGGCATACATGCATATTTTGTCCGAAATAAAGGTGCCCGATGAGTGCCTGAGAGGCCCACAACGTATTTTGTCCGGATTGTTCAGCATCTGAGGGGCTTGTGTACCATTTGCACAGTAGGCTCTTGTTTGATAGGCGCTCATACAATGTTCTTGATATGAATTCGTCTTGATGCGATTTTAGGTATTTATTGCAGTTCCTTTGAGTTGTTGAGTGCCGGTATGGTGAGAAAAAGAAGAGAGGGATAGAGAAGAGATAATAAGAAGATTTGGTCATCCGTTTGATTCCCGAATTGTGTTCCATTCTCTACCAACTCTGGGTATATTGTTTTTATTGTTATAAATGATATTTTATCGGTCATTGTTCTTATCTTTCGCCCTATTTTCTCTATTGCTCGGGTTCATTATTGTAAAGTGTTGTATCCTTGTATTTGTTGGATGTTTTTGTAATCAAAACTCATTGAGTAGTGGATATTCTTTGGATTTATAGTGTCGTGGTTTTTTCCCTCATTTTTAAATGGAATTTCTGTGTAAATTTTTGTATTTTATTATTTGTGATAGTTATTGCTTGTTGTGCATTATCTATTGATCTCCTCATGAGTTCAAATAAGGGAGTTCAGAACCCACCCAACACTAACATCATTTATCTATTTATTTTCTTATTCTTCTCCAACTTTTACCTTGTTGGGAATTTCTTTTTCTAGTGATGATATAGGCGAGTACATATTTCTCTAAAAATTATAAGGCACTATTTTGGTGGTGGTTCGTGTTTGCCAATGTGCTACTGCAATGCTATATTCCTAGGATGAATTTTGATTGCATTTCCTGTTGCCTTGTTTGTATAATTGTTCCAAACTAAAGGATACCTTATTGTTAGATGTGTTTTTTGTAGCATTTTGGATTTCAGTTCTTGGTACCTAGGTCATATCCATGCTACTGCTGACGTTATATCACCGAATCACCCAGAAACTCTTTTGTTGGCAACATCACCCTTTTCTGCGAGATGGAAGAGAAGCTCCAGCAGGTATCTGATCCTAATATGTAGTAGTGATTTATTTTCCTTTGGTATTTTTCTCCTTATTGTGTGGTGCAGAAATAACCTTTATGTTCCATATTAGCTACACAACGTCAACTAATGCTGGCAAAGTTAACATCTGACTAGTGGAATTTACCTCCATCTGCCTTCCATGCTAATCACTCCACCTTTTAAATGTATACTTCTTGTTTTGTTATGAGTTTCTTATCAGGTTGTCCATAGAATCTTAGGCAAAGGTTCTTAAGTACTCTTACGTGTAGTGCTATATTCAAGCACATACTTTTATTTTTGTAAATAATTACATTACTCAGATATTTCCCTTTTTCCTATGCCTTTTATCATACTTAGAATAAGAAAAGTGTCTTAAGTGAATGGAGGGTGAGAAAGGAGGATAGAAGTATGAATATAGCTGCTTAATTCTCACCAGCTTTCAGTTTCCACATCAGAATGAAGTGCGAGCTAAGGGCAAGAATCCTTTGTTAAATATGCTTGAATTAGAGTTCAATGAAATTTGTTTTTTATTGGTAATGATATAATACTCTAATTTGGAAAATCCCTTTCGGTATTGGTATAATGTTTGTTTTGTTTGTCAGAAATATTTTCCGCAAAAAATATCTTTCTAGAAGATGCTCTCCACATTTTTCACGGAAATATATTTTCAAATAAAATAATTTCTTATCGAAATATTTTCCAATGTTTGGCATGTGTATGAAAATATGGAGCATCAAGCAAAATCGATAAGCAATAGTGGATGTCTACAGTTATTGATTGTGGTAATAATTTTGGGATGGTGGCGATATTTAGCTGTGAGGATAGTGTTTTCATTCATTGTGAATCTGTCTTTGATATGCGGATATTTCATTTTAGTGGTGGGGTCAGGGACGTTGTTAGTCGATGACTAATGGTGTGGTTAGGAGTGTTGACAGCAAGCAACCAGCTAGACAGGGAGCGTCTTCAACTGGTGACCAGTGATGATGGTCAAGGATGTCAATGATCAATGACTGGTGACAGTGGTCAGGGTGTCGGTGGGAAGCGGGCCTGGGTCAAGTTATATTGGCTGGCAAATCACAGTGGCTACCAGAGGAGTCACCGTCTCACCATTCGATGACTGGCGACGGTTTTGGGGATGTTGACTACCAGATAATGACATTGGCTGCTCAGGGTGTTACACGCCTGTTGGTGATTGACAGTGGCTGACATTTTGCCCTACGATTGATGGTGGTGGCCTAAGGTATTGCCAGTCGGTAACCGAAGGGTCGAGGTGCCATTGCCACAATGATATTATATTTGGGTGAAAACTTCATTAACAGGTGTTAATGATCATTAGTAAGTAGTTGATGAACTTTGGAGAATGACTTCCGGTTTTGATAAGAAGTCGTTTTCTGAAATTTAAGCATAATTTTTGTTTGACTAGGAAAATATTTTCCATTACATGCCAAACATCGAAAAAAGTGAAAAATATTTTCTCATGTGTGCCAAACACTAGAAAATGAGGAAAATATTTTCTAGTAAGTCATTTTCAACAAAAAAACAAATTCTAAGGTTCAAAATGACTTCGCTAAATTGCTATTATGGAAGGAAGGTCTTCAGATCATTATCATGTCTTTGATGGTCCTACGTTCGATAAAAATGGTGCTCATGGTTTATAGAAAAGTCCAACAATTTTCAGAAATTGCATTGAAGAACTTTTAAAATGGAATGAAAAAAAAGAAAAAAAGAAAAAAAAGGAAAAAAAAGAAAAAAGAAAAAAAAGGGACATTAAATCCTTTTTGGAAAGAGTTAGGGATCATAATATATGGCGACTTCTGTCATTGTACCTAAGTAGAGTCTGGAGGGAGTTAAGGAGGCTTGAAGTATTAGAATCACATCAGAAAACTTTTATCAACTGTGTCTCGCAGAATTCATGCTGTTGATAACGGTAGTTTCTTGTTTCTGTATCTGAGAATGCATGAACCTTTTTATGCATTCACTTTCTGTTAGTGTTGTATTCAAGTTATACTAAAACATGGAATGCAGGGGCACAACATCATCTTGATATCCAATCATCAAACTGAAGCAGATCCTGCAATTATTGCATTGCTGCTTGAAAAAACGAACCCTCACATTGCTGAGGACATGGTGACATCCAAGTGCTTCATTACATAATTTTAATCTGCAATGTCTCAATTCTAAATTTTTACCTGGCAAAATGTAACTTCCTTTATGATGTAGATTTATGTAGCAGGAGATCGAGTTCTAACCGACCCTCTATGCAAGCCCTTTAGTATGGGAAGGTGCTGCTTATAACCCTTGTGATTATGCTTTGAACTTGCTGAATATTTATTATTGTTTCCCAAAATTACTCCTAGCAATTTCTGAACTTTGAATTGTTTCAGGAATCTTCTGTGTGTGTACTCAAAGAAGCACATGAATGATGTCCCTGAGCTTGTTGACCTGAAGAGAAGAGCAAATACAAGAAGTTTAAAAGAGATGGCTTTGCTATTGAGGTAGGTATTTTTGGTTAATTTCTTTGGTTTGTACCATTTATGATGTGTCATTTATCTTAGGCAGTTTTTGCTCCCTCTCTTCTGTTACTAGATTTTTTATATTTCCTGATTGGCTATGCTTTCCCATTCTGGAGAATGTATTTTCTCGAAGTTTGGTTTCACATTTTTCCATAAGCAGATGACTGCAATGATGATTTGCCTCTAGCTGGCTTCCCATATATCAAGAAAAATTGGCTTCTCATCAAACACATTCTTTCTATTTTTGCTACTCCTAATTCATATTGCCTTTTCGTTCCCCAATATGACATTGGCTCAATTAATGTTACCTTTCTTATGTTTGAGAAACTATGCTTTAGATTTCCCTCTTTGGCCTGTTGACCTGTAGCTTGCAGTTAAAAGACCGCCTCTTCCTGGCTGATTACCGACCATTCGAATCTGTTTTGTGAAAATTTATGTTATTCAGAGCAGGAACATAGTTTCTAAAGGTTTGTCTGTAAATGAGTAGAAAATTGAATTTAAATGAGGTATGACTTCTTCATGGGCTTTGTATTTGATTTGAAAAATGGAATTACTGAATCATTTGTGTCATTCAAAAATTTTTTGTTGTTTAGTGGTATAGGATTTGGACAAATGTATATTTATCATTGTAATGCAGTTTTATGCTTTTTGTTCATTCTTGTTATTGACAACTCCTTTTCTTTGTAGAAGGTGAAGAGTCTTGAATTCCCTCTTTGCCATAGATGAAAATATGAGTATGGTATACATATCAGTCAGTCCTTATGGCCATAGTAGTTTATATATATTATTATATATATTATTATTAGACATATCAATGGTTTTTTTTTTCTTTTTATGATTTTGAACCTAGTGGGGAACTATTACTCACCATATCAGCCAAAATTTTGAATTATTTGATATCTGGGTGATATTTTGAATATTAACTAATATATTGTTGATACTGTGAAATATCGAGATTTATTGTGGTATTAGAAAATCTCAAAATCCGAGGCCTAATATCAATATACATTGGCCAATATTTGCCATGTTGGCTAATATTTGATTCCATGCTCTTCTCTGATGCTCAAACGGGCTCAACTAATGGCAATTCAGCACTGAGCAATGCTTTTAGTTTTGGTTGATAGTGTACTAACCAGTAAATAACTAATTGAAAGTTAGCCCTAAATTCTCTCTTTGGTGATCTAATATCCTTGTACACTTGGTACTCTTTGAGTAGGATTATGGATATTTGTTTCTCACATAGATGCTGATGATACCTGCTTTCATACACGTCAATAGAGTTGTTGATTTCTTCCTTCTAATTCTATTCTGCCAAGTTATTTGCTTGTGATAGTAGAAGAAACTAAACGAGGAATGGGGTTTAAACTAAAACTTGGTTGGAAGTACTCAAAACGGAAATGTTTTAGGTTAAATAGGATCAAGATGGGGTGCAATTTAGATAGTATTTAGCTGCCATAACCAAGAACAAGTTAAAATTGACTATGAGAGAATTCTTAAAAGAAAGAGAATTTATTAACCTGGATTTCTCTTTCAAACATACGGGAGAAGGAAGAAAATATCTTGCACATGGTTAAGCCATACTGTGTGTTGTTCAAATGTTCTTAAAAGCGCACCTTGATCTTGTTTGCAAGGCCTTGAGCCTTGCACATATTCAGGCTCTCAAGTGCTCTCCTTTGTTTCTACATGTCAAAATGATATTACTCAGGGATTTAATTGCTAGTGTTGGAACTAAACCTTCGATGACTGCTGCAAATGAAAACAATGATGTGCATGAAATACACTTCAATATGTATTTTGAGGATGATATTACGACATGGTATTCTATTGCTAGAGATGTTGGAGTAAATAAGCCTACATATTAACCTTGATTGAGAATTAGTGTGAACATGTAGTCTTGAGGAAACACTTCATCTTCTTTATGGGTGCACTTTGGAGTTTGAAGAAAAAGGAAGATGCTAACTTACAGGGATATAAAGAAGAGAAAGGAAATATTGGAGCCTGTAAGTCTAATGAACAGGAAGAATATGAACTTTATTTGATAATCAATATTAACTTTTGAGAAGTATCTTGAGAATAGTAGTTCAAATTCTCTATTAATTCTATTGTTCTTGTATGTCTTTGTCTTTATTTTACTACCTGAAATATGGTATGGTTTTATGTATCTGTGTGTTTCTTATTCTATTTGTGCTCCATAAATGTGCTTGTCATTGCCATTAGGTCTATGCTTGTGCCTAGTGTCATGGTTCAAATTTTATAGCTACAAAAACCATATGGTGTGTGCGTTCCCATTAGGAACCAAACATTAGCAAAGTTGACCTTTGAGTACATTTAAGTATGAGGATTGATGACGGGATGTACTCACGAGAAAGCACATAGTGTCGAGAATATTGAATACATGTAAGTTACTACTTGAAGTTATTGAAACATGAGCAAATAATCAATAGCAATAGGTAATAATCAGATATGGAAGATGATTTCTTGAATACATTTTCCAGATAGAGGAATTTGATCTTTTAGCCTTTGACATTAGTACACATTGAAAGCCCTTAACTTTTCTAATAAGATATCTAGTTTTTTTATAATGTTAAAATTCAATCTAAATTCGCCTAAATTCCTAAAAGGGAATGTGAAAAAATTATGTATTTACATGGTTCGATTTGGATTCTACCATCCCTCATAAATTGTCAACATCCTTGTTAATTTGATCTTCAATGTAGCTTTGATGTCTCACCTCTTCAGTCTCATGTCTTCATCAAGTTCCTATTTTGTTTGTTTTGTTGGTCTTCCCTTCTACTTCACAAGCATTTCTTTTTAATTTTCAATTGATGTCATCATCTCTTATTTAATAATGATCTCTTTAACTTATAGCATTAGCGGTATCCTCAGTCTGATGTTGGTTCGTTGCAAAAGGTTGTGTGAAGGTTCTTCCTTATTGGGATAATATGATTTCAAACAACTCACATATAAATGTTGGAACTTCATCCATTTTGAATGATTTATGTTGTACGAGGACTTCCCCTCACGAGTAATGATCATGACAGGGCCTTCATATATTTCTACAGGAGGCTCTTGTTTCTTCCTCAAAGGAATCATATCTCCTGTTGGAAGAGATTTACCAAATCAAGATCTTCCATATTGAATTGCACAAGCCGCCTCTTTTAGTCAAACCACTTCTCCATACGATGAGACACTTTCTCTAAGTGGGTATTGGCATTATCCGTGTTCTGTTTCCGCATTTGGGCAAAGTTGTAAGTGCGAAAACACTTGCCTTTGTATGGCTTAGTCACCTTGTGTGGAAAAATTGATTCATGACTTATTATAATCTCAAAAGGACTCTTGTTTGAATAACACTTTTGAGAATTGAAACAAAATTGAGCAATACCGAGGATCTTCAACCAAGTCTTTTGATTGACACTCACAAAATGGTGCAAGTACTCCTTGAATATGCCATTGTATCTTTCCGTTTGACCTCCAATTTTAATATGTTAGTTTCATGAGATTTAATTTTAAATTGAATAGTCTAAAGAGTTCTGACCAAAAGGTTTTTATGAAGTGGCCATCTTTGTCACTCATAATGCTTGAAGGCACTCTCCAGTATCGTCACGGCCCCATCCTAATGTTAGATTATTTTATTCCTTGATCTATAATTATATTAATATTTGATTTTTTCATTTAATACCCCAAAAAATCAATTGTTTATTCAACTCAATCAAATTTAAATCGACAATGGGATGCAAATCTGTATTGAATATTGTTAAATGGCCCAAATAATAATAATATAATAATCAAACCATAGGACTCAAAAGTTGCACTCGAAAGTTGCTTCAAACATCGGCACTAATTGACCTCAAATCATATGTAAGGAAAAATCTTAACTAAAAATCAAAGTATCAAATTATATATTTCCACGATTTACTAAAATTTAAACATTATAGGCCGGTGGCTGTATACAGATATAACCAAAACCACAATTGAACTGTCATTTGAAAACTTTCAATTGCATTTTAGCACACCCAAACATCGTAGAACCATTCTCCAAAAGCCTCCTCCTCATGATCCAAACTGCCTACAAGATACCGAACCTACTAATATGGAAGGTTAGCAAAAATAGAAATAAGAATGACTTTAATGCTCAGTAAAGCATATATATTTTTATATGTGAATATTTACCAATGAAATATGTGGAGGTAATGATATGATCAAAATTTTGAAATGCCAATAACATTATTTTCCAAATAAACATGTGAAAGTTGTATGCTAATGATCAGACATGCTAAAATCTATACAAATACATGAATCATGCCAAAAATATAATAATTATGTATGAAACATGAATTATACGAAATCCATACTAATGTGTAAATGGACCAAGGATCAGTAATAATTTTACAAATAAAGGCAAATATCGAAATTCATGCTATGATTGTTTTCATATAACAAAAAGCCATACATCACTATTCACGACCCATGTGTGAGCCGACTATTTATTATTTCTTATAGTCAGGGTTAGACACCATTTTTGACCCGTGGATATTAGGTTCGAGTTTTGATTTGCTAACAATATGTTAGGACTTATTTGAATATATTCCGTCAATTCTTTATAATGATTCATAATTAGTCAACCTAAAGCATCACTTATGTTTTTTTTCAATTGGAGAAAATAATGCCTTCATTAAAGTAAATATGGAGTTTTTCTTCTTTTTTCTTTCAAATATATGACATGTAGTCAAAACTATAGACATGCTGGAACTTTAATATGTAATTTAAAGATATGCATAAATTATATTGCCGAAATTACAAGAAATTAACATAATTTATATAATTTTTTAATTTTTTTTTTACAAATAGG
Source organism: Nepenthes gracilis (assembly GCA_033239525.1). Classification (NCBI taxonomy): domain Eukaryota; kingdom Viridiplantae; phylum Streptophyta; class Magnoliopsida; order Caryophyllales; family Nepenthaceae; genus Nepenthes; species Nepenthes gracilis. The sequence continues at coordinate 14,087,907 of BSYO01000031.1, forward strand.
TAACATATAGTGACAATGGTATAGAAATTATTGATGTGTAGAAGTATATAGATGAAAGATATGAAAGAATAATTATGCAGATATTCTAGTACTCAAACATAGTTTTGTGAATTTAAGACAAATTTAGTAAAGTTATATGAAATGGGAATGAAATTACATGCATGGAAAGTATAATTTCTTTAAGTCAAAAAAGAACACATATATAACCATTTGGAGCAATAAATGCTCAAAGAGATCATAAATAAATAATAATAATGGAAGAAAGGGCTTGTATGCATTTGCCTTCTCTTAATTTTTTTTGTAAAAGATTATTTGATTTTACCTTAATTTCTCCTCTCTCTCTGTCTCTCGTTTTCTCTTCTTCTTTCTCTCTCTTCTTAAATTTCCAGTAGAAATGAGTTGAAATTGACTTAGGTGTTTATTTATAGAAAATTAGCATATGAGCGCCGGTCTAGCGGAAATTAAGTAAAGAGGCTAATTCATACCGCGCACAAGTGCCCCTTAGGCGACAACATTCTGTTTTGAATATGCACGTGCGCCGCTCAAGCGCACTTTAAGTGAACGTTTTGCCTAAAATGCACTTATGCGTGGGTTAGGTATAAGCCAGGCACCACCCAACCTATCTTATACAGGTCCAATATTTAATTTTTGACTTGAAACCTTAATTAACCTCGAAAATCTATTATTTTAATTAATTTAATTATCATTAAAATATTCTTTTAGGTTTCATACCTTACAAGTTCTCGATAATGTGCTTGAAGCAAAAGGACACTGTTTCCTCTCCTGAACAATCTTTTACAGTATATTTGGTTACTGCAATGAAATAAGGTGGGAATAGAATAGTTATTCCAGGGAATAGAATATGATAGAAATAGAATTGGAATTGTTATTCTCATGTTTGGTTGTTAGAATAGAATAAGGTCGGAATTAGTGTTCCATTATTTGGTTCGTAAAATAGTATGAGGAATAAAGCGGGAATAGTGATAATAATAATAATGATAATAGTAATAATAATTATTATTATAATAATGTGTAATAATAACAATAATAATAATAATAACGAGGGCAATTTCGAAATATTACAAAAGTTGTTAGAGAATTGTAATTCTCAGGTCACTGGGAATAAACAATATTAATATCCCTTAGGTAATACTTTTTCCTTTGAATCCGGGAATATTTATTCCCGGCTTATTTTGCAACCAAACACGGGAATCATAATTCCTGTGGAATTAGCCTGGAATAGAATTTCTATTTCGGGCTACCAAACGTGGGGTTAATGTTAGAATAAAAGTATCATACTTTTATAAATAGTTCACAACCACCTAGATGCACAAGTACTTGCCAGCATTAAGCAACCTGGTGATGAAATCAAGGGAAATACTTTTTGAGGGCCTACTAAGTACAGTGAGGGGTTCCAGCAATCCTTTTGGCTTTTGATATTTAATCTTGTCTTGTTTATAGGTGAGACATATTTTTATATAATTCATCAGATCGTCCTTAATCTTATGCCAGTAATAATCCTTCTGTAGTAGGCTCAGGGTGCTATGCTATGTCAAGTGACCAGCACATAGACTATCATAACAATCTTCAAGGAGCATTATCCTCAATTCTCCAGCTTTAGATTTGAAAATCTTGTGCCTCTTCATGAATATCAACCATCGTTATCCTAAAATCTCCGACTCTTGACTTCTTGAATCAACACAGAGTCATGACTATTAGGTCCTTCTCAGGGTTTTACTTTATCTGTTCTCTAATTGTTATAGTAATTTTACTTTCTGGTAGGTGGGCTATTTGAGATAAGTTGGCAAGGCCGGTTTTTGCCAAGGCATCCACAGCTTGGCTGTAGTGTCTGACTTTTTGTCCTAGCTCTAAGTCAAATTCTGCCAAGAATTCCTACCACTAATCCTACTTTGAATTTAACTTCGGTCACATGAGGATTTGGTTGGAAATAATGTCATCGGTTTTCGCCATGAACTTGGAGCCGATGAAATCGTGCCTTCATGGCCTTAGATAGGACACGATCGATAACAACTTTTTCTCCAGGCTACACAATGTCATTCTACCTTATTCAGGTTCTTATTTTTATAGGCGACTAGATGGCTTCTTACAATAAGACCCTCCAAGGGCAAAATTTGATGCGTCAGTCTACAACTCAAAGTATTTGGTAACGTTCGGGAGGGCTAACACACGTTCTTTCATTGTTGCACATTTAAATGCCTCAAGGACTTTCTGACATATTTTCAACCAATTTTACTTTCTATCATTCATGAATAAATTTGTCAAAGGCACAATTTTCTTTGAATATCATTCTATGAAATATCAATAGTAGTTAGCAAGGCTAAGAAATAAGCACAGCTTGCTCACATTTGTTGGGGCTTGTCAATTTGAGATAGATTGCACTTTTTTTGGATCCATTCTGATTTAACCTTACCACCACGAAATGCCTTAAGAAGTTGATCCCCTCTTGAGCGAAAGAGCACTTTTTATGTTTTATATAGAGATGATTCTCCTGCAACTTTTGGAATACTAGTCTCAAATGTTTCAAGTGATCTTCTAGGCTTGAACCTTTACATCATGATGTCATCCAAATAGACCATCACAAATTTGTCTAAGTGTTCATGGAATACTTGGTTTGTCAACATGCAAAACATCACTAGGGCATTGGTCAAATCAGACAGAATTACGAGACATTCAAAAACTCAAAATCTTGTAATATGTAATTTTTGGCTCATTTCCCTTTGAGATTCTGACTTGGTGATAATTTGACTACAGGTTGAGCTTTTTAAAGAATTTTGCATTGTTCAACTGATCAAATAAGTTAGCGATCAAAGGAATTAAATAGTAGTTTTTCATGGTTACCTTATTTAGAGCCCTATAGTCAATGCAAAGATATAAACTCCCATCTTGCTTCTTTTGAAATAAAATAGGGGCTTTGTAAGGTGCTTTCGAATGGTGGTTGAATCTTGAGTTGATTAGCTCATCCAGTTGTTTTTGAAGCTAGTGAGGTGCTATCTTGTATGCTCCTTGAGTTAGTGGTCTCACCCTTGGTTAGTTTGATCTAGTGATCCCCTACTCTTTAGGGTGAAAGAACCATGGAAAACTCCACTGGCATTGACTCATTAAATTTCTCTAGGAGCATGCTGATTTCAAGAAATAATGACCCACAGTTGACGTATTCTTTCATTGGCAATGCCACAAGGAAACTAGGCTCGCCTTATTTTAAACTCTTTTTAAATTGGAGTACAGATAACACATTGTCTTTTCCATTTCTCTCAAATTCTTTTGGCATTTTGGAGGTGCTCACTAAACACGGACTCTCACCCATGAGGAGCACCGAGATTAAGTTGGACATGGGTACTCTCTTAGTCTCCTTAAGGAAATCCATCCTCAAATTTTGGTCCAAGTCATCCATAGGTGCTGTCGTGAAGCTCATCTTTTCGTTTCACTATCTATGTTGCATAGAGTCAGACTTGGCAACATTAAGGGTGGGTTTTGCCTTTGCATTAACAGCCTTCATTTTTTTACCTTCTTGCTCTAGTCACATGCTCAATCTATCTGCTTCAATTCCTACTATGAAGTTGTGATTGGCGCCTATATTGGCCATGGCACAAGCACTCTTGCCATCATTTGGATTTCCACGTATAGTGGATCTGTGAACTTGGTGGATGTATGAGCATGCTTCTCTATTGACACACAAGATGTGGATGGTGCCCATGTAAGTTTGGTCCCCATTGTTCTTGTTATCTCTTGACTCCAGTTGATTACTTCTTCATTGTAGTGGACTTAGAGCTCCTTTATGTGGGCATTGTACCACCTTATGCGGTTCATTACATAAGAAACACCTATTAGAAGACATCTTTTTACTTGCTGGCGTGCTGATGCTTTCCTTAGAGCTCTAGGAGTTCATCAGTGACGATTTTTTTTTTCTAAATCACTTCCCTCCCTCTTGGTTTTTCTTTTTGACTTAATGCTGGATGCACTTTATATGAGCTTCTTTGATGGATTATTACTGGTCCCTTGATTGTGGTTGTCCCTTTCAATGGCATAGTTAATAAGTCTTTCAGCTATATTTTAGGTGGAAGTTAAATCTTACACCCATTGTCTAAATAACTATATCTTAGCCCATGAATGCAAATTATCTATGAAATGAGATAAATAATTCTTGTCAGACATGTCTTTGATGTCTAATATGCATGTCGAGAAAGTTTTAACATAGCCTCTAATTGACCCAATGTGCTTGATCTAATTTAGCTTTCTTCTTATCGTGAATTCAATATTTTTATGGTAGAACTATATTATCAGTTCACTCTTGGGGTATTCTTATAAGTCGATGCTCAATCTTTCCTAGACAATTTCCTCATATATGGTGAGCTATCAGAGTTTGGCATCACTGGTCTGAATATTGTTGCTATGAAAATCTTAGTCTCATCTAAATTTATTTTCGTAAGCCTAAAGTATTGTTTCAGATTGAAGATGAAGTTGTTAAACTCCTTTGAATCTCACATCTCATCATATGAGAGAGGTTTCGGAGGTTTGACCCTGCCATTACTGGAGGCACTGCCATTAGTTGCGATAACATGCACTAGCAGGCTCACCTTACCGGGGAGTTTGATGTTCTCTTCTTGTAACACTCTTATTGTTGTGGACATTATCAGTTAAGTCATTGACCAACACTTCAAGGGACCATAACTTGCCAGTGAGACTATTTGTCCATCTTTCCATTCTATTGAAATATTCATTTCAGGCTTATAGCTCAATCACCCTTCTTTCAAGAGTTTCAAGACGAGTTACTTTGGTTAGATTAAGCATAGGAGTCTTTTGAGTAGCTGGCCAAAATGCAATAGTCGTTTGAGTAGCTGGCTATGATGTCGCTTGGATTATCCCATCTCATGAGCTTTTTCTAAAATCAAGACCTTTCTTACTGTTTTTCTCAAAACTCAAGCTTTGATGCCAGCTATCACTGTCTAAATTTTATAATCACAAAAATTGTGCAGTGTGTTCATTCTTGTTGGGAGTTGGACACCAGCCAAATTGACCCCAATCGCACTTAGGTGCGTGGGTTGATCCTTGGCCGTAATTACGAGAAAGCATTGTGTCAAGAATATCGAATGCAAATAAGTTGCTAGTTAAAAGTGCGTAAACACGAGTAAATAATTAATAGTAATAGATAACAATCATATATGGAAGAAAATTTTATGAATATTCCCCATATAGAGTGTTTTGGACTTTAATACTAGTATACATTAAAAGTCTCCAACTTCCATAATGAGATATCTAATTTTTTTACAATGCTAAAATTCTAACTAATTTTACCTAAATTCCAAAAAAAAATGTAAGCATACGAGAAAAGAATTATATAAGAAGTTGCATGGCTATGTTTATATTATAACACCTAGCTCTTATGGCCAAGGATGCTTTGTGCCTTAGTGTGCTTAACTCGAAGCCTTTAACTCCTTTAGCATGACTTCAAGGTTTGATTGGAATGATGGAAAAGTAGTTGAGTAGGCAATTGCATTTAGTGGGATTTGTGGCTTTGTTGTTGATTATGTTGCAAAGTGACCTTTTATTTGATGATCAATATTGACCTGTGAGGAGAATTCACTGTTACTTCTATTGTTCTTGTGAATTTCTATCTTTCATTTTGCTAGTTGAACTATGAGTATGATTGTATCTATCTTTGTGTTTCTTATTCTATTCGTGCTCCATAAATGTGCTCTTTATTGCCATTAGGCCTACGCTTGTGCGTAGCTCTTATGCCCCAACAATGCTTTGTGCCATTGTGTGTTTAATTTGAAGCCTTTAACTTCTTTAGCATGACTTCTTGGAATGATTGCAATAATGGAAAAGTAGTTGAATAGCCGATCGCATTTAGTGGGATCTGTAGCTTTGTTGTTGATTATGTTGCTGATGTTTTGTTTTCACTTCTTTTCTAGCCTGCCATGAAATGAAACTTTTTCTACTGAGCCACAAGAATTCTGGGGGTTCTGTTATTTTTGTTGAAACTTTGTTGTTTTATATTACCTGTAACATTTTAAAATGTGTTTACAAGCTATTGATGTTTCACTGGCATCTTCAATTATGATTTTTGCTTGATGTCGTAAATTTTGTAAAAATCCTCCCTCCCTCTTTGTTTCTGTCGCTGTCTCTCTTGCCACTTCTTTTTGTTTGTGTTCTGACTAAACTTCCTATATCCAGAGGTGGTTCGCAAATTATATGGATTGCACCTAGTGGTGGAAGGGACCGACCAGGCCCTATCACTAAAGAATGGTATCCTGTAAGTTTCTATCCCTATATTATCTACTGCAGAAGCTTGAAAATTCCTTTTCCTCGAATTAATTATCATAGTGTTTAGCTAGATTTTTGGAATGAATTTTGTCCTTGATAAAGGAGAATTTGAAAGGATATTTGCAGAAGAGTGGCTTGTTTCATCTTTTGAACTTTTTTTTTCATTTAAATCGTTTGTTGGATTTTCGCAAGAACTATCATTAATTTGCTAAGTTCTCAGGGAAGGGATAAGTTGTTGCCAATGTAGTTTCTGCATTATGTTTTATTGATGGCTGCAGGATGTGTATGCTGCAATTATTTTTTTGGTAAACAGACGTCAATTGATGCAACTCATCTAAACTTTGGGTGTGGGGAATGTGATATATAATGCCATTTTTGACAGGTGGAAGGACTAAACTTGCAGAGCTGGTGTTGTGGAAATGGATCATTGTAATCTTCTAATTCTTATAACCAATACGGACAAGTGTGGTGAAGCTGGGATGATATTTCCCCTAGAATTATAAATTAAATGCTATTTTTTTTTTCTGGTTTTGGATTTGCTGCTTTTTTTAAGCAGTGGATGTGCTGCCAGATTATTCACTACTATATTCTCAACTAATGTCACTGAATTAAACTTTTTTTTATATACGAATATGCCACTAAACAAAGCTGAACTTTATGATTCAGACTTTCAAGGGATGGGAAAAAGTGTTTTATAAGGGGGATCAAGGGTAGTCTGCTGATGGACTACCTGCTTGCTTAGGTTGTTGGCTTGTGTTTGTTTCCCATGGACTTCCTCTCTATTACTGCATTATCTATCCAAGAAGAAGTGTCATGACTATAATAAAGATTTTGATGTCAAACCAAGCTATTGCTAAATTCCTAACAATCGTGATGGCAAAGTATGGACTGGATGTGTACAATAGTAGTGACAAATAATCCCAATTTCTCTTGTTTTGTGGGGTTTATCTTTTTTTTGGGGGTGTGATAATGAAGGTTCGCATTGGATCTGTTAAAAATGATTGTGGAGGAAAGACATTAGGTATTTGATACATGATGTGAAACAGCGAAAAAATGATAACATTTCCAGTATCGGCCTTATTTATTGAAAATCTTATTCTTCTTGCGTGCCCAGAATAAAAAATTATTGGAAAGTATTATGTATTGTATTTCTACCTATGCTTTATGATGAACTTTACAAGTTTTTAATCATGATTTCCTTATTCTATGAGATCCATGCTTGCTAAACATGCATTGTTTTCCTGTTTGGTTCTTATTAACTAAAGTTCATGATTTAGCCATTCTCAGTTTAGATGAATGGCCTCCTCATCTCTTCCTGTTTATATGCATAGCTAGAGAAGATAGACCTGCTACGTTATTAGATTTCTGATTTTTATGTTATTTTCCTATTTGCTCAATTCTGATATAAGAGGGTCAGGCACCCTTTGATGTCTCTTCAGTGGACAATATGAGAAGACTTGTAGAGCATGCTGGTGTCCCAGGACATTTTTATCCATTGGCGATACTGTGCCATGACATTATGCCACCTCCACCACAGGTTCGTTGTTTCTGTTCTATTGATCTTTTCTGGTTTCATTTAAAAAGTTACTTAAATCACAGTTTTCCAGGTTGAAAAAGAAATTGGAGAGAAACGTGTGATGTCATTTCATGGTGCTGGATTATCTGTGGCACCAAAAATCAACTTTGGTGATTTTACTCGTGGCTGTCAAAATGAGGAAGAGGTTGGTTGCAATTTGAAATGGTTATCGATCTCCTACTGGGTTATATTTTCTTACAAAAGTATTGTGATTTGCATAATTCCATTCTTGTGTGTTTAGGGCCAACCATTTGGTTTGTTTAATGTACTTATTGTGGATGTCACTAGTGATAATGCCATGTCTCCATTCATTTGCAGCTTTGAACATTTGATGGTCTTGTTGCAATATTTATATCACTTTATGTTTATGTTGGTCTACGTTTTTTTATTTGACTATCTTTTCTGATGTGGATGTCATCTGCTTGCTTTTTGATAAATTGAATGACTTCCATGGAACGCTGTTATGAAGTAGTTTTGCATGAATGGCTATAGGCAGCATTTTTGCTGGTTCTTCTTCTGCCATTTTGAATATTTTGTATACGCCAGAACGGGTAAAAGTGCATGGATGGAGACATGAAACAAATCTAGTGAAATTTGAAGCTGCGAAAAAATGGGAGTAAATAATTCACTTTTTGTATATGGTTTTTGTGGGGGGAAGACGGAATGATAATTTGCATATTTAATATTCCTTTACTTGCAAACAACTTAATGATGATTTGATGGGCAGCAGGTGGTTATTCAAGTTCCTCTAATTCTGTTTGTTCTTTACTTAGTAGCATGATGTTTTTGTATCAAGCCAACACTTGCATTCATCCAGATGTGTATGTTTCATATGGCACACAAGGTGAATCACAAGGTCCAGTTGTATGACTCGTGAAGGTTTTCTTGCTGCAGGCCAAGTCTTTGTACACACAGGAATTTTATAACTCTGTACTTGAGCAGTACAAGGTCCTTAAGGCTGCTATACATGGCAAGCAGGGTTTAAGTGTGTCAAATCTGTCTGTTTCCTTGTCCCAACCATGGACTTAGCATTTGTTTTATGCCCTTGTCATGTCCATCGGCTTGTTATGAAGTAAGTATAGGCCATACAATCTGTTTGTAGATGCAAACTTGTATAAAATTTTGATTGTTTCTGTTTTGCTTGAATGCACTTCAAAGTATTTCTTCTGTATTAGAGGGCAACCATTGTGTTGCACACACACGGACCTTCCTCCTGTCATTGAATGCTTATATTTTGGGAAGGTTAATGTTGTGAAACTTTTGGGAGGTAGTGAATGAAATGTATCACATTTGTTTTTCTACTTGCATCTATCTATCAAATGGAGGATGAATTCTCACTATTCATCCACTGACTGTTAGTATACACGAACTGTTAAACCCTGTACCGTTAATACAGATTGATCAACAGATAAGTTTGTTTTGTACTCGATATGCTTTAGTGAATTCATTTCTGGGAATTATTGCATTGGAAATATTCTTGGTCAAAATACTATGATGAGAAAAGCAATCTATTTGATTTTTTTTTTTTTTGACGAGTATAAAAAGTTCGAGGGGAATCTTATTGTTCAAGTCATATTTAAGATGTTTAACTCCTGATTAGCTGTAGTGGTCAAACTTATCCCAATTCCTGAAAGAAAAACTGCTATGTTTTCTTTGGATCAAGCTAAGTGATCCTATGAATATCTTTTTAATGCTTCTGAAATGCTACTATGTTTTGTCTTCTCATCCCAAATATTGGGTAATCCATTGACGAGTTGACTTACAAGATTACTTAGGATGTTGTTCCTATTTGTAAATTGAAAACAAAAATTTTCAGTGCTAGGTTGAATTTTTTATGTATTCTTTTTTTTCTTCTTTTTTGTGGCATCAGCATTTTTTGTTTGGCAGGTTAAGACCACTAATCTGGCATTGTTAGAAACTGAACTAAGCCGAAAGTCAGCAATCTACTACCAGCATTTAGATGACTGTCTACCTCGAGCATACAACCTGCTGCAAAAGAAAGAGTTTATAAGAGCTGAAAGACATGTGATCGAAACATTGATAACTTCTGGTGAGTCGCCATATGATTACTTCAGAGTCACGTCTATATGGGGATGTATACATGGAAATTTCCAGTTCATTCAGACAGATTGTTGTCCCTATAAGATGAGGCCTGCCAGCAATTATATCAATGTGTACATTAAATTTTGATTTCTATCAATTGCTCAAGTCTCTTGGTATCTAACCAAACTCCATTTATCCACTCATTCTTCGTTAAAGATTGGTCTTAGATCCTCAGAAAGCATTTGCGTTCATTCCCCTTCTCCCGTCTGTTGCTCTTTTTTATATTTTGGGGAAAAAACTATCCCATGGTGACTCATCTTTGATCTATTTTACATGGCAAATTTTCGCCTAGTAGCAGTCTGTTCATGTTTTTTTTTTTCCTTTGACTCAGTGGTGCTCTTAACCTTCCCCTCCAACCTGAAATATCACACCTGAACTGAATCTCCTTGAGCCAGTTATTGTCAGCAACCTTGTACCAAGCTCACTTCCTCAGTGCTGTCGTCATGATGTGTCTTCACGGACAGATTGAGACTCCCTTCTGGGGAAGGTATCTCCTTTCAACTTGGGACTTGATTTTGGCCCTTTCATCTTCGGGAAGGGAAAAAGTTGACAACCGGCCTTACGATGGGGTGTAATCCTGTTTGTATCAACGTCTTCTGTAACACGAGCCATGGGATAACTTCGTCATTGATTTCTCCAGCGGACTTTCTTCAGAATTGCTGAGAACTTTCTTACCTTAAAATTCGAGACACCCTTGCATTTATCCAGTTTTCCTTCCTGTTGCTTTGTATGATCAGAGATGACTCCAGAAAAATGCTGCTCTGTGCTTATTTATTTATTTATTAATTTTACTAATAGGAGTTCAAGGCAACAGTTCAGAGTTGGAATCTGACACTGAAGTAAAATCAAGAAAGATGCACGGGGAGAGAGAGAGAGAGAGGGAGAGGAGAGGAGAGGAGTACTTGGATCACAGTGAAACTGCAATTTTGATGAGGTGTTGGAATTTGTAGCATTTCTGAAAGGATACCGAGAGGCCAGATATTACCTAAAGATTGGATATTACTTGGTTTTACAATTTGACGTGGAAAGGAGGTTTTCCGAATTTAGTTTTCTTTTTTCCTTTGAAGAGGACTTGTCCTCATATATTAGCCTCCGAGAACCCCAAGTGGAAGGCAGGCCAGGCCATAAAGGATTCCAGTGTTCTTTATCCTCTTGGATACCAAATTAAGGGCGAGAATGCCTATGAGCCACTTGAGGCCCTAGGAAAATTGAATGGTCTGATAGAAGCTGGCTAAGAGACAGCCCCCACATCATGTGAGGCCCTCTAGCCCTATGGTACGCGGGCTTGGCAGTTTCTAATGTCTGTCAGGATTGAAAATGGGGACTTGGTGGTGGAATTTATATCAAGCATAGGGCAGTTCTTATTATTAGATTCAATCTCTCGATCCCCATAGAAGGAGAAAAGAATTTCACGACTACATATTTTGTGATCCTATATTTGATTTTGTCTAATGTCTTTGTTTGACAAAAAGTTCTATTTAGATATCGCATTGTAGAGGATATGGTTTAGTGGTAAAGATGTGCTTCTCATAATACGTTCTTCTACAAATCCACCAACTTTTCGAATTTCTCTTTACGAACTATTAAAGGGAGCCTCTATGGAAAGAAACGTGGTATATATTCTCTGCAATACCACCCTAAAACCGCATTGAAAAATATACATATGCACAATTTTATTTCGAGAATTGATAATTCTAGACGTCAATCTGAATTACTGCTGAGGACGTATCCTTGACCAGGCAAAATCAACAAACTCAGAGAAAAGTGCTAGTTTTTTCTGATGAAAATTGATAGGGTTATTATTTTAGCATATTGAAGTTGGTTTTCTACACCCCTCGCACCATGATAAGCTTTTGGAAGATAAACCATTCTCTTAGTGAGCTTACATATGTATTGGTACAGGACGAAACAATTAATGGTAGTCCCATGAAAGATGCTGAAATTGAAGAAAATGAAGGAGGTATTTTGTTGGGGGTCATGAAGTTAGTAATCAGCAAATTAAAAAATGTAAGATGCACACTAATATCCAATGAATTGCACGGATGAAGGTGCCATCTCTATGCCTCAACACGATGGTATCTTTGGCTAGTTGGTAGGTTTCCTTGTTTAAGCATCCATATATTATGAGGATGACACGCACGATTTTAAAGTTGAGTGTGTTGTTGATCTTTACTCCTATTTGCATGTATGCGGGAAAATCTAGTTTTTCTAGTGTAGATGCATACAATTGAACATGACAACAGTAATTATCAAAATAAAATATGATTATGTCCGGCACTTGATGTAATAAAATCGCGTGGACTTATTAATCAATGCATGATCCTTGCACTAATGAAAACCCTACCACTCCCTGAGTTTGCAACTAATTTTCAAAAAGGAGTCACCTAATTTTCAGCAAAACAAAATATGAGGAAAAATCTTTAGGGGAGCATAGGGAAAACATGCGCACACATGAGAAAATAAATAAATAAATAAAACTAGGGTGAATAGCACATGAAAGCAGAGGATATCCATAAAAGAAGTGAATATAAATCTGTGTGAAACTCTTCGAGTAATTGTCATATTTAAGTCACAGTCAGCCAAAGAAAATTCACATGACCTAACAAAAAAATCAGATGAACATAAATAATATGAGATTGATAATAGAACAGAATGTCCTGGATTTTCTTAACTTGTACAAGACCATACATATGAAGTGTAATTCATAAAGAGTAGGAAAAATAAACCCACTTTTACTTTACAATTATCACACCAATTGATGATATAATTGTTTTCTTGGTTTTTATTAATGATTTATCAAGTAAGAATTCATAAAGTCTTTACTTGTGATGGACGTGAGGGAGCCCAAAAAATCAGCTACGCAAACAAGAAAGTAGGCCTCCCCACTGGCGAGCAAAAACCAACAGAAAAGTGTGAGAAAGTTCGACGGCGATCGGAAAATCCCGCATCCCTTCCTACATTTTGTCCGAACTGGGGAGTCAACCCCGTTGGGATTCAACCTCTCTGCATCGTGCAAGTCATCTGATCATGAACGAATAGCTTACGGTTTTCTGTCATTTTTCTTTTTTTTTTTTTTTTTTTTTGTGTTTTGTTTTTTTTTTTATTAAAAATGGATTATTTAAAAAAAAATCTCAGCCGCTGAAAGCTGACGACTGAGATTAGAAACAAGCCATTCACTAACGGTACGCTTGGTTGCTGAAATAGAATAAGGTGGGAATAAAATAATTATTTCGGGGAATAGAATAAGATGGAAATAGAGTTGAAATTATTATTCTCATATTTGATTATTAGAATAGAATAATGTGAGAATTAATATTTTTTTATTTAGTTTATAGAATAATATGATGAATAAGATAGGAATAATAATAATAATAATAATAATAATAATAATAATAATAATAATAATAATAATAATAATAATAATAATAATAATAATAATGATGGGTAGGCCCACAGCTGGTAGGCCCAATAAGAAAGCGGCCCAAAATCCAGAAAGGCCCAAAGTTCGTTAGACGGTCAACGCGTTAAGCGTTGACTGCCCGGTGAATAACAAATGGCCAACAGCGCTCTTTTAAGTCGGTCAACGCTTCTTATTGATGAAAGATCTTGTAATAAGCGGTGAAAAAGACAAGAACTCGATGCGGGCGCACTCCAATTTGATGATGATCTCGTGCACGAAAAACAACGATTCTTTCCATGATTACACACTTTCCCAAAAGTTGATCTTCTCCAAAAAGATAACAATGAATTCGGCGCCAACGATGGAGTCCAAACGGTCACAAGAGCATGAAAGGAAGGCAGATAATTTGGATATCCGTTGTACTATTCAGAAGAAAAATGATCCATCAAATCACGTCAGTCCGCCCACCAACTCAGAGGAGGCCGCCATTGCCAGGTCAAAGATCACGCCACCCTGAGCATGGAAGGTGGCTCTCCTACCATCTAAATAAACTCGGAGTCTTCACTCTGGAGGACAGACTCTTGAATACGCTCTCTAACTCACCTTCAAGAGAACATACACCTTCAGAACACGCCTTTTATGATAAAAGAGACTTCCTGATACAGTCTAAGTCACGAACGCTTACAATGCTTAAACAAAACTCTCTTTCTCCCTCTCTGTAAAGCGTTCACCTTCAAATCCCACTAAAGGCCTCCAGATCGCAAGGTCCCCTCAGGCTCTCTGAGAACTGTCCCCCAAAGCTTTCACACTTTCGAGACGCAGCTTTTACTCGCTTTCTGTGAGCAGCAAGCTAGAACTCACACTCTCAATGGGCCACAGGGTCATCTCTGCTTCTCTAGGCCAACACTCCCGACAAATCTATTCCCTCTATCTCTCTCTCTCCCTTACTTCTCAGTTCACATTCCTCAATTCGAAGGCTTTTTTACTGACTTGAGTTTCGGAGTGTTTTCGGTGGGACAACTTCCCACCAATACCTAACCTCTCGTTTTCAATAGTGGTGTGCTTGGATTAGACTCAATGAACGGAGTCGGATCAAATCAACCAAGTGAATCCAAATCTATTCGAAGTCGAATCTAGGTACGCATCATTGGCGCCATTTGTGGGAAATCGCTACAAAAAGCCTACCGCGTTTTCCAGAAACTCTCTCCGATCAACAGAATGGTGAACACAAGGGTGCAAGTAAGCCAGCCTGCCCGAGACGTGATTTCCCCAAACCAGGATCACACCATCGGCGCCATGGTCAACGGGGTAGCTGGTGGAATCCAGCATCCTTCTTCCAGAACTTGGCGGAGCACATGCACAATACGGACAGGATGTTCCAAATACTCTGTGCCCGCCAGGAGCAAGCACAGTTGAGGGCTGCACCTGCAGTAGCCCCAGCACCGGCATCCAGAAGAGGAGGCCAAAGAAAGAAAGTTTCGGCCCAACGGATCGGAAGACTGACCCGGCGCTCCGCACCCATGTCCTCACACACTCAAAGCTGTTTAAGGCATGAGGAACGAGAAACTAGCGCAACTCCGGATGAAAGTCCAGAACGGAGGAACCTTAGATACTCCCGAGAGGAGTCTAGGCCCCAGGCCCAGGAGGGAGCCTCCCGGGCCCCGAGATCAGCTAGGGGCAGCAGCCGTCCTGCTATCGCACCAGCCTGGGAAAGAATGGTGTAAAGAGCGTATCTTAACTCCAAGAGATCTGCTAACGCCGCTCCAACAGACCCAGGGCTGGAGAAGATATGGAACCGTGTCTTCAAAGACGACGAACGCACCGCCAATATCGACAGATCTTCCTTCAAGGCAGAGATCTTGAACCATCCTATGCCAGCCCTTGACTCTTACGATGGGAGTGCGAATCCTGTCGACCATCTCGCCCACTTCTGCACCCATCTAGGTCTACAGGGGCTGGATGACACAGCCATGTGTCGCTGTTTTCCCCTCACACTAAAAGGGGACGCACGCATCTGGTTTCATCATCTCCCTCTTGACTCAATCCGAAGCTTCCTGGAGCTTGTGGATCTTTTCTTATCTCAGCACGCCTCTAGCTGCAGGGAGGAAAAACAGCCGTGGCATCTGTCACATATCAAGTAGAAACACGGAGAGAACCCACGGAGGTTTCTAGATCGCTTCGTGATAGAAGCCAGGCGGATCCCCCGACTCACGGAGGAAATAAAATTGGGCAGTTTCATTTTGTCACTGGCGCACGGGGAGTTCTTTAGGCACCTGGTGCACAAGAATCTACAGACTTTTCAGGAAGTGGAGGCCATCACCAGGGCCTATGCGACGGCAGAGGAGGCCAATGAGGTGAAACGTTCAGATCGACTTGAACAGTCTCGCTCTTTCGCGCTTGAAGGAAAGAGGAAGCACAACAGTGGTGATTACTTCCACCAAAAATGCCACAGAGCTGGACCACCGGAGCGCAAGAACCATGGACTCATCTGCCCGATGCCCTTAATTGATATGCGCTCAAACGTCCTCATGCAGATCCGTGGGGAGAAGTTCCTTAAGTGGCCGTAACCACTTAAGAAGGTGGAGGGAGAAAATTCAGCCAAGTACTGCAATTTTCATCGATCTCCTGGGCACTCCACGGAGGACTGCAAGACTCTTCAGAGGAAGATTGAGGAGCTAATCAAAAGGGGCTACCTCACCAGGTTCGTCAAAGGCTCAGGTCAAAGGTCTGGCAATGCGGGTGGAGAAGGATTAGGAGCCTCACCGCCATGAAACCGGGTCGCTGCGGGAGTGGTCAACATGATCACCACCCGGCCAGTCAAGACTCCGACGGACAACAGGGACCAGCATATAGGGAGGAAGAAGCAGCGCACTACTGACAATGTCATTAGTTTTAGTGACGATGACTTAACGCATGTAGTTTCCCCCTATGCAGACCCCCTCGTTGTATTGGCACTCGTTTCCGACGGTAACATCGACTACCAGATAAAACGTGAATTTATTGATAATGGAAGTTCGCGTGATTTGCTTTACCTCGATTCATTCTTTAAACTTGGTTTGAAAAAGAGTCAACTAAAATCTGCAAAGGGGCCATTGTATGGCCTCAACAATGAACCAGTACCCGTTCAAGGGACGATCAGACTTGAAGTCACCCTAGGAACGTACCTAAGAACCGCAAGTCGTACACTCACCTTCTTGGTAGTCGACTTACCCTCCGTGTACAATGCGATACTAGGCCGGCCATGTCTAACAGTGTTCAGGGCAGTCACTTCAATACAACACCTTAAAATAAAATTTTTGAAGCCGTACGGTGTGGGTGAAGCGCTGGGTGACCAAGTAATTGGGCGTACATGTTATATGTTCCAAATCGCTCCTAACGACAACGTCAAAACGATGGGAGAACTTGACCATCAATACATGGAAACCTTGCAGCAAGCGCAGTCTGGTGAGGTAATCGACTTAGTCCCACTGAATTTGGACGATCCAGAAAGGTGCGTACGAATCGGCGGCTCACTCACAGGGGCGCTACGCGAAGAACTGATCTCGTTCCTGTGACAGAACGCTGACATTTTCGCATGGACTCTTGCAAACATGCCCTGGATTCCTAACCGGATAATGGTCCACAAGCTAGGCCTTGACCGGGTTCGAAAACCTGTCAGGCAAAAGGGGAGGAACCACTCAGTGGAAAAGCTGGTCACCATCCGAGAAGAAGTAAGGAAACTGTTGGAGGCCGGATTCATCCGGGAGGTTCAATACCCTGATTGGCTCTCCAACGTCGTCTTGGTAAAAAAGAGCAATAGGAAGTGGAGAATATGCATCGATTTCACCGACGTTAACAAAGCTTGCCCAAAAGATAGCTTTTTTTACCCAGAATCGACCTACTGGTGGACTCGACATCCGGACATGAGCTCTTGAGCTTCATGGACGTCTACTCAGGCTACAACCAGATCCGGATGAGTCCGAAGGATGAAGAACACACCTCGTTCATGACAGATCAGGGGACCTATTGCTATAAAGTAATGCCCTTTGGGTTGAAGAACGCGGGAGCTACCTACCAGCGGTTGGTGAACAAAATGTTCGAAAAACAGATCGGTCATAACATGAAAGTCTATGTCGACGACATGCTCGTTAAGAGCAGAGTTATGAGCGACTATATCAACGATCTGGGGAGTCCTTTATGGTGCTCCACGAACACCAAATGAAGTTGAATCCTGCTAAGTGTGTCCTCGGGGTGGCCTGCGGAAAATTCTTGGGTTTTATTATCTCCCAACGAGGGATCGAAGCGAGCCCGGAGAAGATCAAGACCCTCGCAGACATGACTCCCCAATGAAGCGTAAAAGAGGTCCAGTGACTAACTGGGCGATTGGTAGCCTTGTCCCGCTTCCTAGCGAAGTCTGGTGACAAGTATCAGCCGTTCTTTAAAGCACTAAGGGGAACAATTCAAATGGTTTTCAATGGACAACAGACTGCCAGGCGGCCTTTGATGAGCTGAAGCGATACCTGACTAGCCCGCCCTTATTAACATCGCCCAAGGTCGGCGAAGAGTTGTACCTCTACTTGGTAGCGTTGGAGATATCCCTCAGATCCGTCCTCGTAAGCCAGGGCACTGATGCCCAACGGCTGGTCTACTACGTGAGCAAAATGTTGACCGACCCAGAGACGCGCTACCCGCGCACGGAAAAGCTGGCCTTAGCCATGATATTTTCTGCACGAAAACTGAGGCCCTACTTTTATGTGCATCGCATCATAGTCCTCATTGACCAGCCTCTAAAGAGTATACTCCAGAAACCCAATATTTTTGGGCGGTTGGTAAAGTGGGCTATCGAGTTGGGTGAGTTTGACATTGAATTCAGGCCTAGGCCAGCCATAAAGGCGCAAGTTTTGGCAGATTTTATTATTGAAACCACGACCCCGATCCTCAAAGAACAGCCCATGGGGAACGCAAAGCAGCGCCTGGGGGCTCCGGAATGGATACTCCACGTAGACGAGTCGTCCACTAACACAGGCAGTGGGGTAGGAGTGGTCCTCACGACTCCTGACGGATTTGAGGTGAAATACTTCCTTAAACTCGGCTTCCCGACAACTAACAATGTCGCCAAGTACGAAGCCCTGCTGGCTGGATTAAGATTAGCAAAGGAATGCTCAGCCAAAAGACTGGCTGTCTTTAGCGATTTTGAACTGATTGTCAACCAAGTCAATGGGAACTTCGAAGCGAATAACCCGCACATGGCTAAATACTTGGCCAAAGCAAAGGAGGCGGTCCGCAACTTCGACAGTCTGACCTTGGCTCATGTTCCCAGAACTGAAAACTGGAAGGTCGATCAATAGGCAAGAGCAGCAGCGGCAAAAAATCCGGAACAGTTCTCGAGGAACATGAGGGAGATCCTGAGCGCACCGAATATATAGGTGTAGGAGGCAATGCAGGTCTCCGAAACGGAGAATTGGACGACAACTTACCTGAGATATATAGCGGATGAAACGTTGCCGGAGGAAGCAGAAGAAGCCAGGCGAATAAAGAGAACGACCGGTTGGTACACAATAGTCGATGGGCGGTTGTATCACTGCGGCTATTCGACTCCTCCCTCCATTGCCTAACCGCGGAAGAGGCGAACTATGTCTTGAGTAAAGTGCACCTTTGGATTTGCGGATCGCACGTAGGCGGCAAGAATTTAGCATTCAAAATCATGTGGCAGGGCTACTACTGGCCCTAGATGAAGAAGGACGCACTCGAGTTTGTAAAGAGGTGCGAAAGCTGCCAACTTCACGGCAACCTTCGTCACCAGCTGTCCGTAGAATTGAAATCCCTTCAGGCTCCTTGGCTCTTCGCACAATGGGGGCTTGACATCCTTGGCCCGTTTTCCATTGCTACCGAGCAAAGAAAGTTCATAATAGCAGGTATTGACTACTTCACGAAGTAGGTCGAGGCCGTCCTGCTGGCCAAGATCACCGAACACAATGCACTCGAGTTCATCCGCCAGAATATCGTCAGCAGGTTTAGCATTTCAGAGGTCATTGTGACTGACAACGGAACCCAATTCTGGAAAAAAACACTTCAATAAGTATTGCACCAGTTTTGGGATTAGGCTGGTTCACACTTCGGTGGTGTATCCTCAGGCAAATGGACAGGTGGAGGTCACGAACCGAACGCTATTCCACAGGCTCAAGATCAAGCTGGAGGACACAGGGGGCTCTTGGGTAGACGAGCTCGCCTTAGTCCTTTGGTCTTACCGAACGATTCCGAAGGAACCAATGCGCGAGACGCATTTTAGCCTCTACTATGGGACTGAATCGGTGCTCCTGGTGAAAATCAGGCTTCCGAGTCTTAGGGTGAAATCCTTCGACTCGCAGGTTAACTCCCAAAAGATCCGGGAACATCTAGACTTGCTAGAAGAAGCCCGCGAGGTCGCTAGAATATGGACCGTAGCCTACCAGCATCAAGTCACCCGCTACTACAATAAGAAGGTGAAAGTGAGGCAGTTCGATGTTGGAGACTTGGTCTTACGGAGCATCGAGGCCACGGGAAAGGTGGCTGGCCGAGACAAGCTCTCCCCCAACTAGGAAGGGCATTTTCTAATCTCTGTCGTCCTACAAAACGAGGCATACAAATTCCGGAGCCAGGACGAAAAGTTGGTCCCACGGACGTGAAACGCAATCCATCTCAAACGCTACTATCAGTAGGGACCCAGGTATGTGTCTTGCAAATTACATGTGACTTGCATTTGTGTGCATGATTCGACTAAGTAAAATGAATGCTTCCTTAGCATGCTGCATGTGTATATATATATGTGTGTGGTTTTTCATTGCAGGTTCAAAACAACCTAGGCTACCCCTAAGTTGGGAGGGTCCCCACCCTCTCGTCACTAAACCCTGATCATCCAGGCGGCCCATGAGAGGTCGTACCTAAACTTTGGTCATTTAAGTGGCTCGTTAGCGGTCGAAAAAAAAATCTTAGGAGGCTAACACAGCACGCGCGATGACCTCCTTCATGAGGAGATAGTGCGATCAGCCAACGATGGTCGACTAGAGCAAGATGCTTCTCTAGAGCAAGCCGCCCAAGCCTTCACCTGGGAAGCGCCGCCAAGCTTTACTCATGGGCAAGCTCTAAGCCAGCTTAACGTACGCAACGGCCTAGAAGACAACTTCGACTCTCCAAAAACAAAGCTGGCAGCCAATTAGCAACTCACTCTGTTCAGTTGACCGCCAAGAATGCTAAAGACGCAAAGTACAAAGGCAGAAGCATGTCTACTTGTATTCTTGCTGAATCAAGATGTACATCATAAAATTTAAAATTAAAAAAAAAGTACAACCACAAGAGCTATGAGGGCGGCGGGGGCCTTTTGGCTGTCACGGGGCTCCCCTACAAGACTGTCTCTACGCTGCGCTGACCGGTTTGATAAATTAATGAGATCAACGGAGAAGTCGGGATCAATCAGCCGCACAATACGCCAACTGATGTTGACCCCTTCCCATAACCGTACGAGCATCATACCCTCAACCTCGTGGGGGCGGATACGGAGACTCATATCATTCTCCAAGGTTGCCATCTGCCCAGGAAGTTGATCGACATGCCCTTTGGCTCGTTCATTTTCTTCCTTCAAACGGGCAACCTCAACCTTCAAACTTGTCTTCTCCGCCTCCACGCCCGCTAAAACAGTCTCCAAGGCAACTGTTTCCTCACGGTGCTCAACTATTAAAACCGCCAGCTTGGTTTCGAGCCAGGCAACCTCCTTATTCCTGTCGAAGATCGCCAAGTCTCTCTGCCTGAGCACCTTGGCCATTGCGCTTGCGACCCTGTCCGCCTGCACAAAAAGGAAAGAAGCATTAGAAAGGGCAAATCAAATGGCAAGGCAGGCAACAAAGCTTATGCCTCCCAGATTTTCCGCGTCAATTTTTCTGGCCTCACACCCAACTCTGTTGTGAACGACGATGAAGCGGGATGTGGGCCCACGTCGACGGGGTTGGTAGCAACCTCAGCCATAAACTCGGCCGTGGGATCCTCAAGGGTGCCCTCTTCCTCGGCTGGCTCTCCGGAAGCGACAGGAGACTCCAAAATCTATTCCGACTGCTCCTCCAGAGTCACCACAACGGGAGAACCAACTGACAGTTCCTGCGGTTCAGGCGCCTCAGTGGGTGGCTCTTAAATCGGCTCAGACGGCGCAGGACCACGTCGCCGCTCAGCTTGGCCTTATAAGCCTCAATGGCCGCCTCTACTTCAACTCTGGACGGGGCGCCAATACCCTCTAAACGCCCGGCGGAAACGTAGTTGGGCCTAGAGGACGATGAAGAAGGCGCCACTGAGGCCGCCCTCTTCTGCCTTGGATTGGAAGGGCTCAGGCGGGGACCAATGATGTTGCATTTCTTCCTTTTCTTTTTCACTAAAACCTCCAGCGGCGGAATCCTTAGTTTTTGGATCGGAGACAAAGGCCCCGAGTTAGCCTTCTTTGCCTCCGCACGAGAGACCAAGTGCTCTCTCCGGAAGTCAGTTAAGTTCTTTGCTATCAACTCGACCAACCAATCCATGGAGGCCGTATCTGGAGGCGCCCCTGTGTACACCTCCAGGTACTTCACCCCACTCTGTGGGAAAGGGCCAGGACTCCCCCACATTAACGAAGAAGAATCATTTCTTCTAGTTCTTGAGGGAGTTATAAATGGTGGTGCTAATCTTAATGCCACTACAGGGAGCCAGAGAGATCCACTCCGCTCCCTTGTTAATTTTAAAGACCGCCCTTACCATCGACATTGTTAACAACCTCGAACGTTGACGAAGAAAAATATAGAGAGTGCACAAGTACCTGATGGCGTTGGCGTGAAGTTGGGCGATGGGAACCAAGAGTGCCTGGAAGATCGACATCGGTTCGTCGGGAACTGGGAGGCAGAGCCTGCTCCTCAGATGGGCCTCATAAATCGTCACGAAACCCTTGGGCGGCAGGATGGCTCGATCGTCCTTCTGCGGAATACGAAAGTCGATCTCCCGTGGAATGTTAAACTCCACATAGAGGGCCTTCACGTCGGTTTCTCTCAGAACGGACACAATATTAGCAACGGAAGACATAGTCAGGTCTAGGGTTTGCGTTTCTTCTCCAAAGAACGGGGCAAGGAAGACGAAGAGGCAAAGATGGCGCAAGGAATTCAAAATGAAGCAATCTGGCGGTTTAAAAATCGACATGGGCCCCACACCGACTCAAAAACTTGCGCCATCATAACAGCCGCGTGTCACTTCCCTAGAAGGCCGTTGTCGTATCGAGTGCTCCAGCTCATTAAATGCTAGGATCTCTAACGTACCACGTGAAGACATGTGGCTTGCTTTTCTGACATGCCGGCCGAAGACTAACGTTTTCTTCCCCGAATTGTCCCGAAGCTTGCCTAGAACGGTTAACGAATCCGGTCAACATTTCGAAAGCCTCTTAAGGCACCTCTTTAGACGGGCGACAACTCCGCCAGCAGAAATAAGCATGTCCCATCATAAACATGTTGGAGGCCGGAGTCTTGACCACCAGCATGGAGGGCTAGTGATGGGTAGGCCCACAGCTAGTAGGCCTAATAAGAAAGCGGCTCAAAATCCAGAAAGGCCCAAAGCGCGTTAGACGGTCAACGCGTTAAGCGTTGACCGCCCGGTGAATAACAAATGGCCAACAGCGCTCTTTCAAGCCGGTCAATGCTTCTATTGACCGGAAGTATTGTAGCAGCAGGCCAAAAAAGATAGTAAATCTGATGCGGGCCAGGCCCAATTTAACAGATGATCTTGTGCAAGAAAAGCAACGATTCTTTCCATGATTACACACTTTTCTAAAAGCTGATCTTCTCTAAAAAGGTAGCAATGAATTCGACGCCAACAATGGAGTCTAAACGGTCACAAGAGCATGAAAGGAAGGCAGATAATTTGGATATCCATTGCACTGTTCAGAAGAAAAATGATCCATCAAATCACGTCAGTTACGCCCCCCAACTCAGAGGAGGCCGCCATTGCCAGGCCAAAGATCACGCCACCCTGAGCATGTAAGGTGGCTCTCCTACCATCTATATAAGCTTGGAGTCTCCACTATGGAGGACAGACTCTCAAATACGCTCTTTAACTCACCTTTAAGAGAACATACACCTTCAAAACATGCTTTCTGAGGTAAAAAAGACTTCCTAATATAATCTAAGCGATGAACGCTTATAGTGCTTAAGCAAAACTCTCCTTCTCCTTCTCTATAAAGCGTTCACTTTCAAATCCCACTAAAGGCCTCTAGATCGCAAGGTCCCCTCAGGCTCTTCGAAAACTGTCCCCCAAAGCTTTCACACTTTCGAGACGCAACTTCCACTGGCTTTCTGTAAGCAGCAAGCTGGAACTCACACTCTCAATGGGCCACATGGTTATCTCTATTTCTCCAGGCCAACACTCCCGACAAATCTATTCCCTCTATCTCTCTCTCTCCCTTACTTTTCAGTTCACATTCCTCAATTCGAAAGCTTTTTTACTGACTTGAGCGTCAGAATATTTTCGGTGGGACAATTTCCCACCAACACCTGACCTCTCGTTTTTAGTAGTGATGTGCTGAATTCAGACTCAGTGAACGGAGTCGGATCTAGTCAACTAGGCGAATCCGAATCTGTTCGAAGTCAGATCCAAGTACGCATTAAATAATAATAATAATAATAATAATAATAATAATAAAACGTAATAATAATAAACATAATAATAATAATTATTATAAATAATAATAATAATTATTATTATAAAATATAATAATAGTAAAATATAATAATAATAAATATAAAATAAATAATAATAATAATAATAATAATATATAATAATAAAATATAATTATATAAAATAATAATTATTATGAAATAATAATAATAACTATCCTTACATTCTATGTAAAAATAAATATTTTTATAAATATTGTTGCGTCTCGGGCCCGCGGTTATCGTATGGGTTAGAGAGCTTTCGGATTCTTAAGCACGCGGCAGCGTCAAGAGAAGGGTCCGGTCTCCATCTCTGTGAACCTGGACCTGCACAACACAAACAACAAACAAGAGGTCAGGGGTCCGGCAGGATTTCTCCCGCCGAGGCCGCTCCGACGCTCAAGTTAGCAAATTCCCGCAATGAACGGAAATGGCGCACGCTATAAGCATTGCGCGGTGGAATGCTGTAAAAGCGTAAGAGATGCGTGAATGATGGCGTGGAGAATGCAGTGAGCAGGTGATGGGAGGCCTGGCTCCCTTGATGCACCGCAATGGGTAGCTAACTTTTCCGTAGTCTGAGAAGACGTTGGGGAGTAGCAACGAGCTAGCTTTTGCCAACGGAAGTGAGTCACTCCTCAGTTCCAGCTCTTGCTTCTTTGCGAGTTTATTCTGAGAGTTATGGGATCAGAGTTTGAGTCTCAGTGATCGAGGCTAGAGAAAATCAGGATCAGAATCGAGTCGAAGATCCCCCTCTCTGTGGGGTGTGGGGGCTTCTATGGGCCCCTCCCCATTGAACTCCGGGCGTCAAGATGCCGTTGCGAAACTCTTTGCACCGGTCATTGTTGTGGATCGCACGGTTATGTCATTTGTCGTTTTCTTTGTGATTGGCGAGGCTTTTGGCGTTACCCACCACGCCTGGTTTTCCGGAATGAGGATTGGTGGCCGTCGTCTGCAGGTGATTACGTGAGCCGTTAGCGCGCGCGCCATTCTTCTCCATTGGCCGCCCTCTCCGCTTTTTCCGGGGCAGCATTAATGCACTACAGGGTTTTAGTTGCCTTACCGCGTGGCTCGCACGCGTTTCCGCCATCTTGGTTCCGACCATCCTGTGCGGGCTTCCGAACCTTTCATGGGCTTGAAAATTATTCATGGGTCAGGACATGGGACCCAACAAATATAAAAATAAATATTTTTTAAAAATATTTATTCTCAATAAAAATTATAATCAAATAAAAAAAATTTATTTTTAAATAATAAAAATTTTATTTCCACCTAATTTCTTCCGTCAAAACGCTCTCGTCTCACGGGTTCACTCTCTCCAGGTCTTCCACTGTCTTTATTGTCTCCATGGACGGGTTCACTCCACTTTCCCTACTTCGACATCCATCATGAGAGTGTGAGGCAGAGGTAGCAAATCTTCTTTCGAAATCTTCTTCTCCAATTCATCTCAATAGCAGATTCAAAAATTACCCAAATCATTTGTCTAATGTTTTGTGTGGTAACAGGTAGAGATATCTGTAATTTTAATTTTTCTACTAATCTTGAAACATATCTTCACTGAAAATATGCTTCCTCTTTTCCATATGATTTTGTTTTGTGGTAAATCCAATATTTAGCTTTTTGGCATTGATTTTATGTTATTGAAAAGACCAAACCCATAATTCGATTTTATGATCTTAAAATAGCTTTGGTTTTGTGGAATAATGAACGAACACAAGACCGTAAATGGAAAATTTCATTTTCGGCCTCGATTTTGTGGTATGGCGAACACCAAACCCACAAATCGATTCTGTGATCATGCAAACTAGCTTTGGTTTTGTGCTATGGTGAACGAACATGAACCCATAAATGGAATGTTTTTTTTTTTGGCTGTTTTTTGGATATTACGAATACCACACCCATAAATTGATTTTGTGGTCATGTAAATAGCTTTGGTTATGTGGTATGATGAATAAACACAAACCTATAAATGAAAGATTGCATTTTTGAATTCGAATTTGTGGTGTTGCGAGCACCATACTACCCACAAATTGATTTGTGGGTTAACGATTCTACATATTTTGTTAATTCTGTTTTGTGATTAACAGATTTATACATCTGCTTTAATGCATTTTTCCTATTGTTTCTCTAAATGCTTTTAGTTCCACAAAATTTGAGTATAGACAATTATATGCTTTTAGTGGGCATGATATTTGATATTATGGGTGATGTATGGGAATTTTGGAAGCAATATGGTGAAAAAAAGGCTTTGGAGTGAGGAAGCATAATGTTAGAAAATCTAAAATTGGCACTGTTAAAATACAAAGGAAATTTAGTTATACAAGAGAAGAAAAACGAAAAGAAAGATAAATGAACACGTGAAGATATGAAACACCTGTGGGAAACTAAATGTGGATGTAAAGTGAAGATTTTTATACTGCTCATTAAGGTGACAAATAAGTTCGTCATCAAATAGTTTTTAAGAGATTATAACCATGTATTGGAACTGCCTAAAATACGACACATTAAAATCACATAGAGAGGTGTCATTTGCCTAGGGCCAACTAATCGAAATGGTGTAGAATACTGGCTTAAGGCCTAGTTAGATGCGTGAGCTTATGGTGATAAAGGTTAGAGGTAGGGATTGTGCAAGATATATAATGGAGGGTTAGAAGTCATATCTTTGGCTGTGGAGATAGTGACATAAGCAACTTGGTGAGGAAGGGGCTAAACTTACTTTTCAAAAGAGAAATTCCATAATCTTACCTTTTTATATGATATACAATTAGGTTCTACAAATTGTCTTACTAACATGTTTTAGGGCGATGCAGAAATGATATTAGATTACCAAACCTTTGGAAATGTAGTAACATTTGACACTACATATGGAACAAATAAAGGCCCGAGGCCATTCAGTGTTTTTTTCGGTTTAGTCACTACCGACAAATGTTGGTGTTTCGGTTAGCCTAGTTGTATGATGAGATGACCGAGTCAGTTATTTGGCTGTTTGCTATATTTCTTAAATATCATGGCGATCAGACACCGATTACTTTATTTACAAATCAAGACGCTGTCATGGCCAAAACCATTATGTTGATTATGCCAAGTACATGGCATGGTTGTGCATATGACACATTTTGTAAAATACCACCAAATATCTAGGAGGACATACTTTTTAAATTCATATCCTTTATATTTGGAAATTTTTTGACAGAAATATAATTTTGAAAATAGATAGGTTGCAATTGTTTCGATTGAAGGAAACTCCAGTGCACAATTGTGGTTTGATGAAATGTATGAATTTTGTTGTAAATGGGTAATGTGTTACATGAGAAACACTTTTTTTTTTTGGGTAAGTATTACATGAGAAACACATTTTTCACTTAATATTAAAAACACACAACTGTTGGAGAGCCTTAACAATGATATAAAAGACCTATATCAAATGCAATATGAACATATGATATTTTTTCAATCAATTTGATCATGTTTTGGAGAAAAAAAGTGATATAGAGAATTAATTGCAGAACATGAATACAGAGAAGAGCTTCCTAGTTTGATTTTGTTTTTGTCTCAATCACTTACGATTATACAATAGGTAAAGATTTACATGCAAACTATTTTCAAGTTGGTTTAGAAATAACTGATCGGTAAAAAATATTAGCAACTTATATCATGCCAAGATCCTGAATATGTGTTGACATCCTATGCAAATGAGCATGACACATTTACAATACCTTTTGATTGCACTACAATGACATTGCAATGTGAATACAAATTGTGAGAGCTTAGAAAACCTTTGTCTCCACAGTTTTAAAAATTTTAGAATTTATGATCTACTTATCATACTTGATAAGTACATATTAACTCGATGGATTAGAAAAGTTAGATGATACTGCTCCACCCAAACTCTTGATGTTACAAAATATGTCGAGGATTTGAGTATTTGATCGGTAGGATATCTACAAAAGTCTTATGTAATTGATTGGTAGTTGGAGTTACTCCTGAAGGTATGGTGAAAATTGAGAGACACATGGCCCAGATAGATGTAATGGTAGAGAGTCTTTTTAAATTTATATGTTGCTGATGAGCCTCTAAATTTGATATTTCTAATACAAATTGTTGATAGAACCATAAACAGGTGAAAAACCGCAAATGATGGAGGGCTATGAAACGATCTAATAGTTTTCTGGAAGGGATTATACGTAAGAAAATAGATTAGGTATAATATTTATATATGATTTAAGTGAAACCACAAGTTGCCATAGTTATTTTGTTTAAATAGTTGATTTTCATGCCAAAGTATTCTTGACAATTAAAATTTCTTCTATTTGGTATGTATAGCTCTAATGTTGATCCAATTTTTTGGCAATTGTTTCACATCCATTCCGTGTCAACTGCCAATGGCATACACCCAATTACTAAAGATATGTCATGTTTTAATATAATAGAATGTGATGTGTTGGTTTTAAAATTATAGAATGAGATATTCTAAAAAATTTGTTCAAATGTTTTAATATTTCTATTCATTACAGCATGGTTAATGGCTTCAACATGACTTGATTGTTCAATGATATATGGCTTGTTATAAATTGCATTTTAATGTTGAGATCAAGCCACTGTCTTCAAACTAGCTCTTTTTCATTGATACTTGCAGATAACATCAAATAAACCAATATATTCCACCACATTAAATTTTTGTTGAACAATATATGTCAAAAATAGGAAATTGAATGGAAGAATATACAAACTTGATGGAAACACAACAATACAAATTTTACATTAAAAACGGTATTCTCTAAACTGACAATTACTAATACCAATTATTGGATTGTATATTGGACAACACCAAAACTGCCATCCTAAGTTGTTATTTGTTGTCGATGTCTTTAATCTAGTCAGGTGACTATAATAGAATATCATACAACTTAGCACTAGCTTTTAAAATATTACTACTATATGATATTTTAGCTGCTTTTAAATGACATCAAATATACATATTTTCTATGATCATCTTCAAGTTGTTAATATTAAAAAGTTAAAAACTTCAACCGAGATATAATATAACAGATTATAAACTTCTAAAACCGAACAATCTGTATAGTAAAAATTAAACATTGATACCCCTCAATGTGTAGATTATCTGTCGGATCTGTAGAGGGTTAGGCCCTATTTATGTCATGACTATACACATTATGGTGAACAACAATGGAAACAACACAAAATTAATTCAGTGTACATGTTCAGACAGCTCATGTGCTTCGGATAATTATATGAGTCGAGTCTCCTGTCTTGTTGATTTTGGGAACTGTAGAAAGGATATTTTCCTTAATTAACTTCCATTGTGCTTGTTTATAGGAATGCCATCTAATTTATGCTATGCTTTCTATATCTCTATTGTATTAAAGAAAACGATCCAATTTTCCTTTTTTTTTCCCAACTCAGTAGCCAAAAGCAAAATCTTTCAATTATGGGTTCATGTTCGTTCATTGTATCATAAAACGAAAACTAGCTCACAGTCATAGAATCGATTTGTGGGTTTAGTGTTCACAATAGTATAAAATCGATTCCGAAAATAAAATCTTCCATTTAAAGGTTTGTATTCATTTATCATACTACAAACCAAAGTTATTTTAAGACCACAAAATCGATTAATGGGTTTGACACTTGAAATATCACAAAACCGAAGCCAAAATTGATATCTTGGATCTAGCACAGATCAAAATCATAATGACAAAAAATAAGCATACTCCCAATTAAGACATGTTCCATGATCAGTAGAAGAATTAACACCCCAAATACCTCTACTTCTTTCCATGCAAAACATTAGGCAAATGATTTGGTTACTTTTCAAATTTGATATCGAGATAGAGAAGAGTAGAAGATTTTGAAAGAAAATTTGCTATACCTCTCACTTTGATGATAGATGTTGAAATGGAGAGAGTGGAGTGTGAGAGAATGAATCCCTCAATAGGGACAACAGAGACGATGGAAGACCTGGAGAGAGCAAATCCAAGAGACAAGAGCTGCTCGATCGAACTGTAGAGGGATTATGATTTTTTCTAATGAATGGCCCATTTTTAACTTCAGCTATCAGCTTTCAATCTATGAGATTTTTATTTTAATAACCTGCTTCTCTTAAAAAAATAACAAAAACTGTCAGGTTGCATGGCGAAGCAGGTTCGACTCCCCGCTCATCTGCAAACATCGTCTGCCAGAATTCCGTCTGGACTTGCTGTTGCTTCTTTCCCTTGCCACCAACAAGCTCAGCTC
Source organism: Nepenthes gracilis (assembly GCA_033239525.1). Lineage (NCBI taxonomy): Eukaryota > Viridiplantae > Streptophyta > Magnoliopsida > Caryophyllales > Nepenthaceae > Nepenthes > Nepenthes gracilis. Next base: position 14,118,190 of record BSYO01000031.1, read on the forward strand.
CAAATCAATATTCTTTAAATCTCCACGTAATGTTCTACAGATTTGGTTTAAAATAAGCATCTGTATTCCCTTCAGTAGCAGTGAATCCATCCCTTTTTCCTTCCCGAGTTGGAAAAAAGTGGAAAATCACACCCTATCTATTGGACCTGGCATTTCAGCTTCTCTGGGTTGGCAGGCTACTTCTTGTTCTCATGATTTTCTGATTTTTTGCTGGATAAATAAATAATACGAGTGCTTGCAAGGTGGGTGTTTTGATTTTTTACAATTGGACTTGATTTGTTTATTATCAGACAAAGGCGTCTGTGGTTCATATCTTAAAGATTTGAGAGTTTCATACTTTGCTGGCTGGCTAAAGAGAGAATAAAAACTCAGTCTTTCCGCCATTGATCATTCAGTGAATTTGAGCAACTTTTTAATGGAGTTAGATCTAGTTGCGTAATAGTTGTGGTGTTTAGTACACTCATTTTCAATCTTTCTCTGTCTTCTATAGCTAGTTTAGAGTCTTTCGCCTTTATTCTGTTTTAGGTAAACCTGCTTTGTTTGATTGCCTTATTTGGATTTGCTCCGAGCTAGGTGTACAAGTCTGATCTATCAGGTATTTGGGGGTGAGATTTCTTAGAGAGGTAAAAAGGGTGATAATTTTTAGAGGAAAAAGAGATAGAGATGTTTTATTTTCTGCTTGTTTGATCTACCCATGTTGCATCTCTGGTTTTCTTCGGCTATCTCATTCCTCTCCTTTCGTTGTCCAAGTTTAAAAGTAAAATTTTCAAATCCTTATTTCTTGTGATCAATCTCAGAAAGTAGTTGCTTTCCATGCAGAAGTATGCCATTTAAAAGGTATAGCTTGTTATAATCTAGTAGAAGATATAGATATCATCTAGTAGAAGTTTGATATATTTTGTTATAATGTTCAAGCCCAGCTGATCCTATCTGTCTGATTCGTCTGACGCTGAAGTTCCACTTGGAAGGTCTAGGCATCCACCACCTATAGTTACGTTTGCTAGATGGACTCTGTGGTCACTACATCAATAGCTATTGGGCACAGGCCTAGCAAGAGAACTGTCAATGTCCCTCCAATGATGATCTCGATAGTGAAATTAGGAGTGGAATTCATGAATTACATGGTTCACATTCTGCCACCCCTGACAACAAGCCTATTATGAACCCCTTCAATTTCCCAGAGGGTGGAGGAGCAATACATGTCGAGCTTACTGTTCTCTGGCAGTTTCAATAGTGTCACTCGTGCCCATTAGATGGATAAGGTGACTAAGCCGGTAGCAAGATGTCCCCAGATGGGCAGGGCAAAAGTGTCTTCATGCATATTGTAAGGTGATGAGTGATGAGTAATGAGCGAGGGGTAGATATATTCCCATGTGTGTGATTTCAAGATATATAGGGATTGTTAAATTGCTGCTGTTAAGGGCAGTGATGCCATTTGTCCCGGTTGCAAAGAGCCTTACAAGCACAGAGATGGAGATATAGATGAGAAAGCTGTGGATAGTATTGGGAACCCGCTGACTCTGCCACCTGCCGCAGGGATGTCAAAGATGGAGAGGAGATTCTCGTTGATCAAGTATACGCAGTCTGGGCTTATGAGGAGCCATGTAGTAACCCCCTGGTGTTTTATGTTGGGCTAATTGAATCAGTGTTCTGTAGAGGTCATTAATTAAGAAAATTAATTTGCAGATGGAGTCCTTTGGAAGGTGATAATTTGCGATTGAACTTAGACTGACTTTATGATGAGCCGGATATGTCGAATTCATGAAAGCTTCCAGAGGGTATGTTGGTAAATTTTTTTGTAACAACAAAGTGTGACTTTTTTTTATTGTTATAATTATTAAATTGGAAATTTGTGTGATTTTGTTAGGCGTGTTGTTGTGTAATTAAAAATATGAAATTTAATTTTTATGATAAAATAATTGTGATAAAACCATTAAAATCTTGTATACCACTTAAAAGCTAAATTTAATAATTAAACCTCAATTTTTAGAATTCCTACCATTAGCCACCCCTTTTTATTGGGATTGGGGAGGCTCCATTGTTGTCAGCAATGAAGGGGGATTTTCGCCCAATGTGGACTGTTAGATGAGATCCAAAGGTCCATGCCTATTTCCTTTAATATTAGACATTAGTTGTCGGATTGAAAATTTCATCCTAACGGATGAAATTGAAACACTCTTAATTTAATTCCAGTCTTCCATTTCGTGTTAATCCAATGGTATATATTCAACTATCCTAAATTAAAAAATTAGTGCACAATTTAGCCTTCCACGTCTCTCTTTCTCCTCTCCTCTGGAGCATGCTCTTCATCTCTGCAGTGGCTCGATATCTGTTCTCATTTGCGGTGTTCTTCTCTAATGCTTTTCATGTGCTCCATTTCTATGGCAGCCAGCGCTCTTCCTAGAGAAACTGAATCCAACCATCGGCAATCTTACATGCTACTTGTGATGAGATAACTGTGTTGAAACCTTTAAAATCTTATATGCTACATAAAAGCCGAATTGAATCTCCATAATTTTTATAAGGCCAACCGCACTTAGAATTCCTACTGCTAGCCACCCCTTTTTGCTACCCATCAGCTGAGATTTAATTTTTCTCAAATTGGTAGAGTTGTAAGTAACTAGGATGAAATGGAGGGAAATTAGGAGAAGCTTGTGCCACCTCTAGTCCCCTCCCTTAACCGAAGTTATTCTATTTAATCCACTATTACCTGCCCCTCCATGACCTGCCTCATTTTCTTTTCGGCTAGAATGGTAAGGAGAGAGAAGGAGAGAGAGCATCAGCCGTGGGAGCCCAACTGGTTCAGTTTTAGAGAGAGGAAGAGAGAGAAACTTATGTTACCTTGCTTATACCTCGGTAATTCTGATATCTTCTTCCAATTTTTGAGCTGTGCCATTGTTTGATGGAAGATGATTGAAGAACCGTGCATGTGGTGAAGCTGTTGAAGCTGATGTCTTGCTGCGTTTCTGTGCGAGCACACAATCGAGGTAAGTGGCTAACCTTTCTCTTCACTAATTCGTATTCTCTCTTCTTTCTGCTGGATTGTCTTTAATTGATGTTCGTAATCCATGTTCTCTTGATATATCATGTAGTAAGTGAAGTGTAGATGATGGATATTAATTTGGTATGGTTTTGTAACTTGTAGGTACTTTTTTTTGTTGGGAAATGAATACTGGTCGGATAGTGGAATCGAGAAGAGAAACGATGACAACAACCAAACACAACAAAGAGAGGGAAGAATAAAATACACAATATTTACGTGAAAACTCTCTTCTGAATAAAGGGGAACAAAACCACCGGATACTTAGTTCATAAAAATCTCACTATGTAAAATTTGGTTATAAAAACCTTCGAAGAACAGAGTACAAGAGCAAAGGGGCGAGTTTTTGTTTTTCTGTTTCTGGCAATTTTTGAATTGCAGCGATATATATATACATATACATATATATACAAATTCACTGGATAACGCTTGCTCTATTAGACGGTCGCGTGTCCTACAAAGTCTACCACCTGCTCTGCAAAGTCGTCTTTTTGCCCTGAACTTTGTAGGTAATCTGCTCTGTAAAATCGGCTATCAACTCTGGAAAGTCAACTACCTATTCTGTGAAGTCAACTGCCTGTATTGGAGTTTGCAGATGACCAGCTTTCCAAACAGGCTGCCTTCGGCCGACCTTTGCATCAGTGTGGATCGGATTAGCCTTATTAATCCGGCTCAACAGCACCACTCCGGCCAATTATCACCACTCCAGCCAAGTATTTCACTTCTGCTAATTATCACAACTCCAGCCAATACTTCACTCCGGCAAATAATTACCACTCCGGCCAATTATCACCACTCCGGCCAATACTTCATTCCGGCCAGGTATCATCACTCTAGTCAATACTTCACTTCGGCCAAGAACTTTGTCATCCGGCCTGTAGCGTGCGCGGCGAACACAACAATACTTCACCTCAGTATTGCACCCGTGCATATTCAGCCAAACCTGTGGTCCTGCCAATCGGATATGAGTCTATACGGGAGTCCCATATCCCAACATTTTTTACATACGCTACTTATGCTGCGTCCAGTTTCACGTAGCTTCGGTTATCTTCGTGTTAGGCAGCTTTGAGGAGGATCCATTTTTTTTGGTTGTTGTAACCATTTAAATTGATGGCTCATGGTTATATGTATATATGTAATATTCCGTTGATGAATTCCAGTATGTTGAGCCTCTGTTTTGAACCCCTGCTGATATTTTAACATGGCATTTGAGCTTCAGTTGCTGTTTTCATGGAGAGCCATGAGCTTTTGCTATCATCATGTATTAGCTACATTGATGAGTGTTTTTTCCTTTTTTTGGTAGTCCCATTAAATTATGATTCAAGGGCATATGTTGATGTAATGCTTTACTGATGAAATGTCGCAATCTGATCAACCTTGAAGATTCTCTGTTGTCATATTGACGACAGTTTTACTGAGATCCTTTGTTGATTGCTCTGGTTTCATATTTAGATGATTCCAGGTTCTATGTATCTTTGATGCTTCATTGATGAATTTTAGAATGATAGATCTAATTGGTTTTGGTTGAACTGCTGGAACTGTGTCTAATTGGCACTGGAGGCTATGTTCATGTGTTGGATGGGTTTCGGGGTTTTACTGAATTTTTTTTGTTATATTCGGCTATTGATTATTGATCGGTACTTGAAGGAGTTTAGTGTTAAATTGTATGATTAAGATCTCTTGGATTGATTATAGTGATTTAGCCCTTTGGTTTTGAGCTGCAGAAATCAGTGCGGGAGGCATGCTCAAGCGTCGGGTAGGTTTTTGGGACAGAAATGGAAATTTTGGGTTTCTACCAATATTGATAGAAGAATATTATATTGGTTTATGACTTTAATGGAGGAAATAGAGGACTTGTATGTTTCAGTATTGTTGATAAAGTCTAGTCGGCGTGAGAGGTAGGGTGTGACCGGGCTCTCAAACCCCAGTGCACCCTATTGATTTCCCGGTCCAGACTTTAGATGGGACACCTAGGTGGTGTCCTGCACTGTAGTAGGCCATAGTGGACCCTGCAGTATACCATGAGTTGTGTACTTTGGTCATTTTTGGAATTACTTATTTTTTTTGGGTAATCGTTTTTTTGTGTTACCTTAGATCGCATGTGTGGTCTTCTTGGTTACTCTATGGTTAGTTAGAGGAGATTGCATAAAAATATAACAATATTAAGGAGTATGAAACCTACAAAATTGTAATATAATCTACAATTGTCGACATTTTGTCCATGTCTGATGGATTGGAGTCTAAATTTTGTAGAGGAATATTTATAGTTATGTGACCATCATATGGTATGGCATTGAAGGATATCACAACGAGGAATATTGGATTTGATATGTTTAGAGTTGGGGATTCTCTCATGCTAGTTTTTATATAGAGAGTTGAAGATTCTCTTAAACTAGTATTTATATCGAGACTTGGAAACTCTCGTAAAGGATTTGATTTTGATGGTTGCACAGTTACAGTGGCGAGGTCTCGGGAAACTACAAATTTGGTCACATGTCAAACCTACGAGTGTCAATTATCTCGTGATAGTTGCATAACTGTTGGGGTTATGAATATTTTGCATTTGTTTCAAAGTAATAGATTAAGATTTGAGAAGACTGTTTGATATCTTGTATTGCTTGAGACTTCGTTGAGATAGATTTAACGAAACTTATGTTACTATTGAGATCCGAATTCGATAAAATTCCTGTTGTATTCGTGATGTTTAGGTTCAATAGAACCCATTGTAATTATTATGAATTGTAGAGTTTCGAAAATAGTTTATTATTTAGTTTTATATTGTTGTTATAGCTTTCACATATATTATTTATTCGAGGTAATTATTGATTATTATATATTATTGATTATTATTACTTATTGGACATTTAGCTCACCTTTATATTTTGTTAGTTCCATATTAGAGCAGTATCGTAGTGTTAGCTAGAGTTTGTGCATTTGCTATTGAGCTACTAGGTAGAGATGATTCCGAAGTTTAGAAGCTTTTATGGCTGAAAGTTGGAGATGTTTTATTGACTTTTCTAGATGGTAGTTGGATATTTATCTTCGAGGCTGCATCCTTAGCGTTTTCGATGTATCTGGACATTTCATTCTCTCGGCGTATATGGGAAATTGGACATTTATTATTGTTGAAGTTTTAATTATGAGTTTATTTATGATAATAATTTATATGATTTTGGAAGTCAACGTAACGGTTCCAGTATGTGGTCGTTGACCAGGCTTAGGTTGTCACAAGCCAGGCTGTAGTGGCTGAATTTGATCACAATAGGTGGTTGTTTGAGGCAAAGGGTAAAAGAGGGAAGCTTTGGAAATGATAGCAATGATGGAGTTCCTGAACCAGCAGAGCTTCTTGACAAGCTTTGGAGGCCTGTTACTCGCAAATTGAAGACACCTGCTGCAGTTATCAGTCTATACTGATAACATGTGTTCTCCTTATTCTGTACAAGATTTTGAACTAGCCTTTGGCCTGCGATCTACACAAGGTTTACGAAATTCAAATTTCCATTTTTCTAACAGGGAATTTGCAATTGTAATTGTTCTTAATATTTGTTTGTATGATATGAATACATTTTAACATCATAGTAAAACATGTTTCATGCATGTTCAAGGGCAGATGGATGAAGTAAATAAAATGACACTAAACACTGGTTCCATTTTCAATGTTGTAGAAAGTGTGCCTGTTGCTTCCTATTGTGTTGCAACAGTAACTCATATTTTGCTATCAATATGTCAAATATGACCTCTACTTGCTGGATATCTTTTTGACCCAAATTTATGTCTTTCATCCATAGTTGTCTTGTGGTGTTTTTATTTATAGCTTGCTGCAGGAATAGAATGAGAATATATGTGAAGATGATTGCATTTTTAATCACTTTTTTTGTGAGTCCCATACCCAATAGACGGGTCATCTGAAGGCTCACGTGATGTTTGTGCAAGAGCCACTTGAGCGACGATGTTCACTAAAAGTCGCGTGATGTTCGCTCAAGTGAAATGGTTAGTAGATGATTTCGGGACAAGGCTGCAAGGTGGCAGCTTAAATGCTAGGACTGGAAGAATTTTCAATAAGTATCCACGAGATGGGAGCTTGAGTGTCAAGACCGAGTGCATGTACTTCGAGATGGCTACTTAAGCGGTCCCATGGGATATAAAAGGCTCTGTTATAATTTTAGGGTAAATTTAAAATCATTTTCAATACAAATGAGCCTCACACAAAGAAAGAGAATAAAGAAAAGAGAGAAGTGGAAGAGGTTTAGCATTTGGTTGAGGTCGGACTTGAGTTCATTTCCTTTCTAAGGTTGAGTATATTACTCTATTTTTGTTTCTAGGATGTATTTCTATTTGAATTCTCTTTTTTTTTTTTTTGATATATATTTTTTAATGAATTGTTAAGTATGTTGGGGGTTGTGTTCGACTGGTCATTCACTCGAGTTTTAGTGGAAGGATTTCAAATGGGGTCATATTTGTAACCGGACACTATTATGATGGATTTTTCTCTGAATTTGTCACGTGTCTTTTTTCTTGGTTGAGAATGATTTTCCACACAAAAAAATATTGCCGCGCAACTTTTGTTGTAAGTTCCGTGATTTTGTTTGTTGTGCTCTCATGGTGTTTGGTGGAGCTGATTGACAGGAGATTCTGGGATTCATTTCTGCCGCACCAATTGTGTGTGTTTTTATTCTTGGAGAATCCCAACAATATTGTGATCCTAGTACCTCCAGTAAAAGGCCTTTGGTTCAATCCCTGTGAGGTTGTCTGGGTTAAGCTATAGAAAGGGCCCTGTTGTTTCATACTCTGGATGACAATGTGTTGTGTACATTGAAAGTCCTTACAGGCATGATTGAAGGTCACCTAATAATCTATTCTTTTGAAAAAAAAAAAAAATTGCACATAAAATATAATTACAAATGTTGCGTTTTCCTCTTTATCTCACCTGCTGAAAGCTTTTCCTTTATTATCTCTGTCTGCCCTTTATCCTTTTGTGCAACTGCTGTTTGCCCTATTAATTCTCTCGGTAGATGAAAAATCTTTGATCGCTATTTCACAACTCACTGCAGTTTAAGCTTCTCTCTGGTTAAGGCTGTATGATTATTTCCATTGTGGCAGCACACGAGGAGTTAACCTGTTTTTATTTCCAAATAATGTTGCATTTAACCCAAGGCCGTTGCTGTTTATTCAGTGTCCTATTGTTTTTCAAAATTTTAACTGTTTTACATGTGCCTTCATTTAGCTGATATGCCACTGTTTATTTGAATTCACGACATGGATTGTTGAAAGGATGATGGTGACATTCATTGTGTGCTTTGTTTTAAATATGCTTGCAGGTTGCTAGTTTTTGTTCGATTGTCTGCTCTTAGATTGTTTCTTATGTGGAGAGTCTGTAATGACCCAGACTTTAAAAGCATAGAAAACCCCCGTTATCGAGTTCGGTCAACGCCAGTTGACCGGAAAATGCAATAGGAAAATAATTGGCCTTAAGATGAGAACAACTTCGGCCCTTATTTAGTGAAAACCCACTCCGGATTTCTACGATAATCTAGCTCGGATTCCCTTGAAAAAGGAGTCCGGAATATCCCTTGAAAAGAAGTCCGGATTTCCTTGATGAAAAATCAAGTCCGGCCAGGTAAGGCCGAAATAGCCTTGAGGACCGGAGTGTATTTGTGAAGCCGAAGTTGTTGATCCGGTCAATGCCAGTAGTTGACCGGAACGCGTAAATAAGGAAACCGAATACGTTGAAATAGCAATTAATAAGGGAATCCTTATAATAAGGAAACTGAGCAAAGAGGAATAACCAGTAAGGAAATTTTGAAATAAGGAAATTGAGTATAAGGAAATAATAAATAATAAGGAAATTTTTAAAATTAGAAACCCTACGAATTTCCCCCGAAGGCTGCCAAACCCTAGGGCTTATAAATAAGACCTTAGAGAGCGAGAAAAGAAAAGGGGCACTCGATAGGGCTTGGCCAAAAGTTCAAGGCGAAACAAAGAAATTCAGGCAAGATACTCACCCTGTTTTAAAGTTCATGTTTATGCACGTTTTCTACCTAAGTATATGATACGTTCTGATGAGATTATGTATGTATAATGTCTGTTCTGTTTTTGATGATTTATCGTTCTTAAGCGCATGTTTAAAAGAAACTCTGATATTCATGATGATGAGTTTTATTCTGCAAATATGTTATGAAATATGTTCTGTTTATGAGTCTGACAATTATTATGAATTTCGATAAATGCATGTTTACAAAAAAAAAAAAAAAAAGAACTTAGGCCTTAAGATGGAACAAGAATTCCTGCTATTGACCTCCGATTTCTGTCCAAAAAGATCTCTGGTTTTAAGAAAAAGGACTCCGGCATTTTTAGGAAATGAGTACTCTGTCCTCTTTTGAAAAGTAGTCCTGTGTTGAAGAAGATGAACTCTGGCCTTTACGTCTTTAAAGAAGCATTCTGTCCTTTTTAGAAAGAGTACTCCGTCATTTAAAGGAAAAGTCACTCCGGTTTTAGCACTCCGGAATTTAATGAAAAGACGCCCCGGCTTTTGAACTCCGGATTTTAAAGAAAAGTTACTCCGGATTTTAAAAGAAAAGCCACTCTGGCCTTAAAGCTCCGGATTTTTGAAAGAAGAGTCAATCCGGATTTTAGAGCTTCAGAAATTGAAAGAAAATGAACTCCGGATTTTAGAGCTTCGGATTTTGAAAGAAATTGAAATATGGATTTTAGAACTTCGGATTTTGAGATAAAATGAGCTTCAGATTTTAGAGCTCCGGATTTTGAACAGAAAAGCACTCCGGATTTTAAAAAGAAAATCTCTCCGGATTTTGAAAAGAAAAGCACTCCGGATTTTGAAAATAAAAGCACTCCGTCTTTTTGGAAAGAAAAACACTCCGTTCTGTTAAAGAACTCCGAACTTTTAATGAAAAACACCCTGTCCTGTTATGAAAAAGAACTCCGGCCTCTGGTTGAAAAAGAACTCCGGCCAACTGTAGAAAAAGAGGACTTAGGCTTTTGCTCTGACTTTTAACTCCGGCTTTATAAAAGAACTCCGGCTTGACAAAAGAACTCCGGCACAATGGAACTTCGAACCTCTGTATGAAAAGAAGAACTCCGGCTTATATATTTATACGAACATGGAAAAGGCATGTAATATGGACAGCAAGCGGAACTCTACGACTTTTGAATTATGATGAATGGCCATTAAAGAACACGAACCAAGAACCGAGTTCCCATTAAATTTGCTGTTAAAGATGGATGAAGGATATTGGAGTGACACTCGAGGATTGCCTCCTGGGCCACGGGAGGGGACTTTCTGGTGGCATAAGAACTATGAACTACGGCCCCGTATGCCGGGTTAAAGGCATCACTTTCCGCCTCGGGGAGCATAATGAGGGGATACGGCCTTAGGTTGTGGGGTTACACACAACCCGTCCTCGATGTTGTCCGCTCCCGTCCGGTCCCTAAAGATCCCTAAAGATGATAAGAATTTTCAATGATCTTATTAAGACGACAATAAGAAAAGGAACTTCCAAACTAAAGACATGATAATTTCGAATTTCGGTTTATCCGCTTATATATATATATATGATTTATGTTTTCTGCATGTGAGTACCTTGCTGGGCTTCGTGCTCACTCTTGTTGTTTTCAGATGATGAAAGGCTCATGGAGGACGAAGTGGAGTAGGATCTCATGGTGTAGCCAAGTAGTCCGGTTGACCGGAGCTGACTAAATGAAGAGCTTGTTTTATTTTCTCTGTTATTTTGTGGAGACTTGTAAAACCGTTCCGCTGTTTTAACTTATCAATGTTAGCATGTTTCGGTGTTATGAATAAAAGTTATAATTTTTAGTTAACCATCTCAAGGCAATTAGGTCCGGCAAACATTAGAGTTGGCCGGACAAGTTTGAAATCAAACCGGTGGGCCAGCTTTATGAAGTCCGGCCTCACGAGATCCTGTGTATGAGTGAAAAGAAAAAAAAATTTAGGTCATTTATTATTTTATTTTAAAGGCAAGAATTATGGGCTGACGGCGGCTTTATGAAGTAAAATAAGGCCGGGCCGTCACAGAGTCAGACATCCTAACACTGATGCTCCCTGGCTATGGGGCATGTCTGTGGTCTATGAGATCGGGTTCACATTCTTATGAGTTCTCGACCAGCTACCCAAGCTAAATCCAGCTGACCATGTGACCGAACTTAATGCTTTGAAAGATGAGTTTGAAACAGTTGGTCCAAACAATCCCGTTGCCAGGTCGGATCTCCCAGGTGTAGGCATGTTTGTTTCCACTGCTGACCCCGAGAAAGAACCACCCCTGGTGAATTACAAACACAATCTTGTCTATTCTGGCTGCCAATTACCCTGTGGAGAAGCTCCCTTTCTATTTTCCGATGATGATGGTGCCCTGCTCCCATTCGAAGCCATGGCGGAAGCTGCAAGTTTGTCCAGCTTGTGGGTCCCCTTCTTCAGGTAACATGATATTGAGCTGAGGAATCCCAAGTCCTACTTCCGTCCGATGTGAGACCCTTGCAAGAATATGATTAGGCCAGACTTTGTAGAGGACCATAGATAAATGAAGCATGAGTATGATGAATTCTAGGTTCGGATCACTGGGCTTCCTGATTCGATCCAGTGGTGTTCTGACACTAATAATGCTCCAGAGGAGATCAAGGCTCTGAAGCTTCAATGTGGTCAAGCTGGGGATGAACCTCTGTAACCCTTGACGGTGTTGAAAGCGACTTGGATGGCTGATGGAACCAACTGGCCTGGCACTGGGTTGCATCCTGCAGCTGAGCATTCTAGGGGTGATCATGCTGGAATTATACAGGTAATACAAGATAGTAGAATTTGACAAATCCATTTCACATAGAAAACTTTTTTGGGAGACATCTAATGGATACCTTTAGAATACCATTAGGTGATGTGATGTCTCACCTATCCATCTATTTTTTTGTGAGCCAGTTAGTATAAATGGATTAGTAAAATGCCATGTCAACCAAGGTGTCTCAATGGTGTCAAAAAGATGTCTTCCTAATGCCCATCTTTCATATAATTCAATCAAGTAGCACTGGCCGCTTGCTTTCTATGTTGCAGCGTGCATGTTTTGAGACTCGTGCTAGATATCTTCAACTTACTAGAAGTGTGTGCTTTTTATTTTGTTAGTGTTTTCCAGAAATTTCGTTGATCATCACCTTAGTTGGCATGTTTCATTTTGTTCGGATATCTCTACTTTTTAAGTTTGTTTTCACTCTCAGAGTAAATGATTGTGGGGAAGTTGTAGTTGGTTGTCCTTTGCTTACCTTGTTTGACTGGCACTCTTGCTGATGACGGTTGAGTTGTATTAATGTACAGGTGATGTTGAAGCCTCCAAGTGATGAATCCCTGAATGGACAGCTAGCGATGACAACACTCCCCTCAACTTGACCGAAGTTGACATCCACCTGCATCTCCTGGTCTCTGTCTCCGGCGAGAAGTGTTCTGGCTACTATCATAACAAAAAGGCCAATGCAATGAATGCCTTGGTTAGAGCATCAGCCATCATGTCCCATGCCCTGTTTCTGACTCCCAGGCCATCAGGGAAGGCATGTGGTTCAAGATGGGCTGCAGAGGTGATCACATTTCCTATGTTCAGTTCCCCTAGCACTTCGAAGGCATTGACCCCTCAGACCTTGTTGCCAACCGCAACACTGTCTTCTGCAATGTCAACATGTGCTGTGTACGGCCTTCAAGGCCCTGGCAATGGCGGCACAGGCTCTCTTAAGCCACATTGTCCCCCATAGCTTTGACTCCCCATGGTCCAAGGATTGCCCCGGCTTCTGCAACTCCTGCTTCGGGAGCTGCCACAAGAAGAACAAGCTAGTGGCCTCCTTCCCAAAGGAGAACCTATCGTTAGGAATGGGAGACTCTGATGACAAAGGAAAGAATTTGTAATACCCGGTATTTCAAATTGAACATTTTAGATTAATTATTAAAAGTCATTAATTGTGGAATTAAATTATATAGATGAAGTTCTTTAAAGTTAATATTGCGCAGTGGACTAACTTTCTAGAGGATTAAACCTTCAAAGAGTATTTTGGCAATTTTTGAATTTGGTCAATTTATGATTCGATATTTAATTGCCAGTTTGGAAAAAAAAAATTGAGTATATTTATTATATTTTAGTGTGATTTTAATATTATAAGTTAAGTTATTAAACAGCTAGACTTTTTTGGAGTTTTCTAAATTAAATTATGTCACTGAGAAATCAAGTTAATCGGCTAACTAACCTCCTCAAGCCTTTGCCCCACCATCCGTTGATTACCAAGTACTCCACCGTTGCCAAGACCTAGCTACCTTGCAGGCAGACAAATTATCAGCCGCCCATGCTACCTTAGCGAGCTATTTCTTCCCATGAAGTTTTATACACCGAGCCTTTCCACGCACAGTCAGCACGCCTCAGCCCTCTCAATTACTGCCTTCGGTTGCAACGGAATTCTGTTCAGAGAATCGCCCAGTGAGAGAGAGAGATATAGAGATAGTGGGGGGTAGAGAGCAAAGAGATCGAAGGAGAGAAAGGGAGGACCGGGAGTGTTGTAGTGCTTTTTTTTGGAATTACTACTGTTGATTATTGCTGTTGCTGTGAAAATCTCCATTGCTGATGTGTTTCCGCCATATGTTTGGCTGCTGCTGTGCAGAGGAGGGAGTCATCAAGGCAAGCGTTAATCCTCTTCTTGATAACCTCTCACCTTCTCTTGTTCTGTTGAGTTCATAAGATTCGCACATTCACAATCCATATGTTATTGTTGAATTAATAATTAGTGGAGTATAGAGGAAGTGTGTCTGAACTCAATGGCTTAGTGTGGTGTAGTTACGGTTTTGATCGGCGTTTGCCCGGCATTGGAACCGGTGAACAATTGCCACTATGTTCTTCTTTTTTCTTTTTTAACCCATTGTGGGATGAGTTGATGTGTCCCTCTTGAGTTGGCAATTTTGAGGAGGATTTCAGTTGGGTTAGATATATAAATAGGTATTTCATTATTATACATATTTAATGCCTTATCGGTGAAATTGAAATATGTAGCTTCTGTTGGTTTGGAATTGTAGTGACTGGCAGATTAAACATATACACTTGTGAGCAGTTTTTTGTAGCTACCGTTTTCATCATGAACAAGCTAAATTGAGTTTCTTGATTGCTGTAGTCTTATTACATTATGATTCAATGTGATGTGTTTCTATAATGTTTTATGGATGAATTATCCTAGTCTAATTAACCATTGACGAGTTATTGTTTTCAGAATGACTGGTAGTTTTGCTGAGATCCTTAGTTCGGTTGTTGTGGTCCCATAATTGATGATTCAAGGTTGAACGTATCTTTGATGTTTTATTGATGAATTTCAAAATTTTACATCTATTTAGTTTTGTTGAACTGCTGAACTACAATGCCCAATAGGCATCAGAGGTCAAGTGGGAGCACCGAGCCACTTTCGGGGTTGTGGCAGAATTTGCATATTCTATTGATTAGTGGTAGATCAGTAATTTTGTAATTTAAATGCTATATGTGTATTTAAGATCTTATTGTTTGATTTTATTGGTTTTTGATATTGAATCTGGTATTGCAGTTGCTGATGCACAATTGATGCCGGAGGCTACGCTCGAGTGCCGAATTGGTGACGGATTTGTAATAGAATTACAGTGTATTCTGTTGTGGGAAGTTAAGCTATCATTTAATTATTTAAATGATATTCTATATTTGGATCTTATGGATTGATCATAGTAAGATAACCCTTCGGGCTTGAGCTGCTAGAAGCAGCATTCTACCATGCTCAAAGTCCTGCTTGGATGCAGGGTCTGTTTTTGAGGCAAGAATGATTTTGGTAGGATTCCATTCAATGATGATAAAATAGAGTGTTTTTTTTATCTATTTATGGCCTTAACAGTAAAAGTAGTAGATTGATAAGTTTCGATAACAATTGGTGAAGTCTATAGGTTGGCGTTCGAGGTGGTGTGCAAGCGGGCACTCGAATGCCAGGGGACCGATGAGTTTTTCAGTCTAGACTTTCGGCATTATGTTTAGGAGATTTTATCTTGTAGGTGTTTGGCTTAGTGAGCCAATGGGATGATAGCAATCAGAAATTTAGTGTATTAATTGATCTTCATTATTCTTTTGGTGATGACCTTCTTTGTTTAAACTTTAATCATGAGTATGGTTTTTATTGGTATCGAATGACATTTTTATTATTATGTGTTGTGGAATTCCTTTACATTATACTAGATTATATAAGTATGTTATTAGCTTATTACAGTTAAGGTAAATGAGATTATATAAAAACAATACAATCTTAAGAAATATGAAATCTGCGGAATCTTATAGTGGTTAATAGTCATATGATATATTATGGTGGTGATGAGATATATTTTTTAGTATGGAAGAATGTTTTTATGTAACTATTATATGGTATGATATTGAGGGGTATTAGAGCAATAAATATTGGGTTTGATATGTTGGGGCAATTTTTGAACTTGTTGTGAGTGAAGAAAACCCAAGTATTGATATTCTCATAACCTTTGAGGGCGGAGGAAAGTTGGGTGTGGTTATTTCCAATGTGCACTAGTGAAATGTTTGTACATTTGCATGACATAGTCTCAGTAGATCATGGATTTGATCGCATATCAAATTTGTGAGTATTTGTTACCTCGTGATACATGCCCATTTGACAAGGGCCAACATACGCAGCCTTTAGTTTACCATTGCAGGATAAGATCTAGATTTTCATGATATTTTGTTATTGTTAATACCTATAGAGTTCAAGATTAGTGGAATTTATGAGTTACATTCGATAAAATTTATGAGTTCGTTTTAGTGAGATTCAGATTCTATTGAATCTATGATATTTTATTGATACTCGTATTTGAAGTATCTAGGTCATTTGTATTGATATTTGAACCTAGATAATCCCTGTCCTTCTCATGATGTTGGACTTCGAGGATCTTCGCTTGTTATTGATGATATCCAAATTCTATGAAATCCTTTTTTATATTCGTGATATATAAGTTTGATAAGACCTATTCTTGTTGTTTTTCTAGTCAAGGTTACGAGTTGTAGAGCTTTGGATAAAATTTATTGTCGAGTTTTATGTTACTATTTTTATATTTTTTATTCGAGATGATTATTGATTGTTATACATTGTTATTATCACTTATTCGGCATTTAGTTCGCCCTTATATTTTATCTGATCAAGATTCGAGTTGCTTATGTAGTGGTAGTAGAGGATCTTTTATTTGTTACGATACTTTTAAACAGTAAAAATTCTGAAAATTAGTAGCTATTATTCTTTTGGTAATGGAGAGGATATGTCATAATGGAGACTTATTGTTTTCTTTTGGGCTAATTCCATGATACTTAATAATTTTTATATTTGTTATATTTATGATATTTTGATGAGAAGTTAATTTTATATTGATGAATATTAAAATTTATGATAGATATTTAATGGTTTATGTACTTAGAGATTTTCATGCGAGGGATTTGGATCTCTTTTGGTGATTCGGATTCGGGTCGCCTAGAAATTTGGCAACTAAAACTTCCTTGCAGATTCCATTCCCATGGTGGAGCTCCAGAAGCAGCTATTGGTGGACCACCCGTTTGTCAAGAACAGCCGATCACCGGGTGCTCTTACAATCCCCTGTGACCTCATCAATGTCTCCACTGTGTCAGAGGCAATCAACATGACCTCATGCTGGTACGAGGACAAGATGGAATAGGGTTGCTGGATCGGCTGGACCTATGGTTCAGTCTCTGAGGTAGTTGTGACCGGCTATCGGATGCACAACAGGGAATAGAGGGAGGCCAGTCTACTGTGTGATGAAGCGTGACACCTTCTGCAGTAACAGTGCCAGTTAACCTCACCGACCGGTTCCTCCACGACCTGTGGTGGGTCATCGGCTTTGTCAAGATAATCTTCTCGAGAAACAATGCCTTACTTGCCAGCCCTTGGATGAAGCTCCTCCAGCGGACTGCCTACCTCAACGTCAGAATTTGTCCATTCAATTCATTCTTCCTTGTCATCTACTGCTTCCTCCCGGTGCTCTCACTCTTCTCAGGCCAATTCATCGCATAGACGTCTAACGTCACCTTCCTGATCTGCCTGCTCATAATTTCTCTCGCCCTCTGCTTGCTTGCTCTTCTGGAGACTGTCAGGAAAATGAGCACAGAGGATCAAATGCGGTAATGGAAATTTGATATGAAAGGGCAATGCAAAGAGCAAAATCAGCGGCAAATGCTAGTCATAGACGACGAGATTGACTGGTTGAATGACAATATTTCTTCCATTAAAGGGTAAATTATGCAAATCAAAGAAAATTAAGAGGATTCATCCGGGTCAAGCATCAGAGTAAACCAATTTGTTCTCTTGTACAATCAGCTTGCCCACACCTTGCCACCCAAACATACGACCTTGCACATAGAACATGAATCATAAACTAGGACTCGTTTTGGTATTGGAGTTGTACATGAATTTCTTGAGGGAACATGAGTTTCTGAAGAGGGTTTCAATTGTTGAAGGCTGAGGGAGCTTCCCAATAGACATTGATTTTGTAGAAGATTACCTGTTGCAGTTGAACATTGAAGAATGCTTCTCATAGGATGTCACCCTTGGGTGTAGGTTCTGGAATTCCATGGAATTTGAAGAGTTTGCAACTGAGCTTCAGTTTTAAAGCAGAAGTATCAGTTCTTGAAGGAAATTACATCAATATCAATATCAACATGAGCATCAATAGAGGCAAAAGTATTTTCAGTGGATTTGTGAGAAATAAGTTTACCCATAATCCTTGCAACAGCAAGTTCCACCCATAAAATGGGGGAACATATTTTGAATCCCAAACTATAATTATTGGATTGTAGATCTATGAGATTCAGTGTATTTGTGACAGTCAGTGTAAGTGTTCTGATTGGAGAAATCAAGGGCACCATCGAGGGTACGAGCAGGGAGCACATCTGCTATCATGCTGTCTTCAGCCTCGCAGCAGCCCACTCTACTCGTGTTGCTAAAAAGCTTAAGACATTAGCACCAAATACCCAAATCAGCATGAGTTGTAATTACTTCACTCAAAGAAGCAAACCTTTTCTGCCTCATTTGCTGATAAGCAGGCAAAAAAGTGTCTTATCCTTCCACCTTGCCATGCATGTTGATCCAGCTATTCTGCTCATAAGTAGGCATCATAATAAAGTCCAAGCTTCAGCGCTTGGTCATGAATACGCATTCCTTCTTTGAGTAATAATAACCCAGTGCACGCCTTGAGAGTTGATGGGTGTGAACGTATATGATCAGGCATTGCACCTCCATGAACAATTTCGTTAAAAAAAATTGGGTGCAGCCCCATCTTCAAAATCAGATTCTTCACGTGTCCTCTGATCGAGATGTTGGAACCGGATTTGCCACGCTTCCGAAGATTTAGTCCGCGTAATCCGTGCTGCCCACATCGGGTAATGAGGCTGCTTGCCGACTTCAGGATTTGCCCAGGGACTGCTGTTTAGTTGCAAAATTGCATAAATGGAAATTGAGTCTGACATAATAGCACTACAAGCACTTACGAGAGTTTATATATAGAAGTTTAGTTTACGACATAATTATCTTAAATAGCATTGTGCTTTTTATACATATGAGCAAAATTTAACTACTATGAGGAAAAAAAAAAATTTAATTAGCCTGCATATGACCATTGTTTAAAAATGAAAGTATTAGATTCAAAATATGAAATGTTTGCTTGCAGAAAACAATCCTTGGGTTTCAATTAAATCTGTCACAAATTGAAAGTTGTAATTTGATTATGCCTCATGCTAATATCAGACATAATCAAATATAAGATTTTATTATGTTATAGAGATAATTCATAATATCCATTTGAACTATTATGGGTGAATATTATCTCAAGAAATTGGTCCCGGCACACATCTTGATATCCATCCATACGTTTTTTGTTGTCTCTACTTTAAATATTATTATTATTTTTTCTATCATGGACTTGCTCCGTTTCTTGCAACATATTATTCACTTCTTCAATGAAAATTGTATTTTGTGGGTTATGATCTTCGTGTGGAAAGAGGATTCCCGTTGAGCTCTATCCTCCTTGCATTTTTAGATTTTCTCTTTCGTTATTTTCTTGTTTTACAAATGTTTATATGATTTAGAAAGATTAACTTCATCAAATGAAGTATTAAACCCATCAAATAATTGTAATTACTCTAAAATGTGGAAAATATTGATGCATGCCTGAATGAAATACTTGCTTGGCTTTTTAATTGGGACCGGACCACTTATTTGAACTATGAAAAAATAATTGACAACGCACAATAAGTAGGTAATAATCATAAATAATAAATAACACATGATCTTACGTAAAAAATCTTCGTTGTAAATGAAAGAAAAAAAAATCATAGGCCTATATATCCAAAATATCTACTATACAATATACATTTAGTTATACAAATCCAAAAATATAACGATACAATACCTTATAATAAATAAATCCGAGTAATAATGAATATAAGATGAAAGAGAATAAATAAGAATTATAAACCATTCTTCTTAACTTTAAAAATAGTGTACACAAGGTCGGTGGAGAGTGGATCACGATTCAAAACTTTCTCGAATACTCCAACCTTTCTTTTCTACTTTTTTTCCGCTCCTTTTCTTCTTTTTCTCATAGTGTTGGTACTCAAAGTCTCAAAGATTATACAGAGGTAATCTTAAAATCACGTCAGGTATATTTATATTAGAACCGATATTTGAGCCCCCGTTGGGCTTGCCTCACACGCGAGCACCACTGTAATCGACGCATGAGTACCTATTATGTAATGTACCAATTTTCAAATATCATAATTATGGGTAACTAAATTAATATGATTAAGATTGACTTAATCCATATGAAAAAAATTAAGTTTCGGGACCGTGAGAGGTGTTGGCGGAGGGAGGCCCGCCGGGCACCTCCAGTGACGCCACAAGTGCCGGAAGCCGTGGGCTAGTGCCCGCGGGGCATTGAAAACAAAATGGGGCGTCCGGTCGATGATTTATAAGGCGGCCAGGAGGGTTTCAGGCGTTTCCAGGAGAGGAGAGAGAGAGGGGGAAGAGGAGAAGAGAGTGAAGGGGAATCCGAGATTCTGGAGTCAGATTTCGAGCTTGAGCCAGTTAAGGAAATAATAGATTGAGTCGAAATAAGTACACTTATACTCTCCCCTTTCATTTTCTTGCACTTTTATTCCACTTTTTTTTTATATTCTCGTTCCGATACTCGAATAAGTTTATATTTTGTCTTACTCATAACTTGGGCAAGCAAATATGTGAATTCTATACCTGATTTTGTAGTTTTAACCGGTTTTCGAATATAGAACCCAAAACCCACACCAACACCTCCCACAGTCCAGAAACTTAATTTTTCCACATGAGTTAAACCAAATTTTAATCATATTAACTTAATTACCTATAATTACAATATTTAGAAACAGGTATATTATATTCTCTCGCACTCAATCTAAGGAATCCACCCACATACGATACAGAAAAATCATAATCCTAAATCCTCCTCAAAGCATCACATTCTGCTATAATTAGTTGGATCCATTAGAGATCAATCTAAACGACATAATCGACAATTAACCTCCATTCTCGAAAACTATCTTTATGTATCTTATCTGAATAGATACTGAACGTTTCCAAGCCGTACACCCCACAGAGGTTGCAAAACCTCGAGGAACACTTAACGGACATTCCTTCCAGATTCACCTAGATCCAAGAGAAATGGACACTTCCGCGACATCAATCAGTCCTTTCTGAATGAGCCATTCCTCAAGGCTCTTCAAAATCGCGTTCAGGCTATTGAAGAATTACATGCTCATCACAACACTTTCCTTAACCAAATCTACATTCTCTACTCAAATAAGCTCATGGCTATCGGCCTTCCTAATCCATATACTGTCCTCAAATAAAATTTATACATCCCCATGATCCTATGAACTTCTTCGATGGAACTTTACAAAATCGACCCAAATGTGGCCGAAAGATTCACCATAATAATCCACCTAATTACGAACGAACCTTCAAACCCAAACAGTGTTTTCGGATTTCGTAACAGTTGTATCCTTATCTCGAATACTGTCATGGGCACAACCTACATTAGTCCACAATTAACAATACTATGGATATCGATCAATCTTAAAAATCATCAAGCCCTTACAATAGATCAAATAATTTACCTATTCATTAATAGTGCTCGCTTATCAAGTCGTTAATCTCCTAGGTGACTTGATTTTTGAAAAAGCACGTTTCGGTGCTAACGAGTTTTGACCCCGTTACAAGTATATAGCGGAAGCAAAATTAATTAAATTAAATATCCGATACACGTAAGGGATATTCAACTCTAGATGTAAACGGATCTAATAAGCATGCACAACATTAACAACAATAAGCAATAATAATAAAGACGCGATTTTTGGTGACGAAGTGAAAACTCGATACCCACGGTATCGAGAAAAATACTCCGGGCTTCAACGGCTAGGGAAGCAATGCACTATGAAAATCAACTTACGGCCCGGGTGGTAACGACGCGCTAACCTAGCCGACTTACTCCCGACACGTGATCCCTACCAAGGAACTCCTTGGATTTGCCCGCGGCAACGGAACCGGACACCTTCCGGTCTTCAAGCCACTCTTCCCTCTCGTGCTACTTGAATTGCCAATCACGAACGGATCTCCTTCTTCACGAACGGATCTCCAACAATGGTAGAAGGCAAAGTTTCAATGATTTAAGAAGGTGGGTGAGAAAACTTCTATGAACATGTAGAGCAATATTGTAGAGATTAGTTTTCTCAAGAGAAGAAACAATGATCTTGAAGCATGAAGGCTTTCTTCTCAAATGGAGGCTCAAAATAATCGATGGAGAGAGCATATGGCGTCCTTAGGGTTTGAATAACATAAGCCAATATTTATAGAGGAGCCAAAAATTGCGTTTGAAATTCTGCCCGTTGGGCCGCTGCTCGAGCGGGGCTCGAGCGCGCGGCGAGCGGCCGTATGGTTTCGGGCAGAACCCACCTGGGGCGCCGAGCGGGTGGAGGGCGAGCAGCGAGCAGCCTATGTTCTGGTTTATCGGCTCGAGCGGCTGGTAGTGAGCGAGCATCGAGCGGCCCCATTTCGATTACATGCTCGAGCGGACATCGAGCATGAAGCTTAGCGGGCGGTCGTTGGGCCGAGCCCGAGCGCGTGGAGGGCGATCGAATGAATTTTAATGAATTTTAAACCAACAACCCACAACCCGACATCAATAAAATAATACATATGGTCACGGAATATGCCAATTAGACAAAAGTCTCTAACAATCTCCCCCTTTGGCAATTCCGTGACAAAATTCATAAAATAAAGAAATACAAGAGAATCACGGGTTCAAACACCACCGAGATAAAACCCGTGTACATGAAAACCTACGCCTAGTGATACAAAGAAAATACATAAAATAATATAAATAGCTAAAAACACGAGCTGCTGAGGCGAAGTGTTGAAAACTTGCTTGACTGCCTGTGACACTCTAGTTTCCTGATCAAGTAAGGTTAGTACCAATAGGACAAAAGATAATAACAATTTAAACGGCATTACATGGTACATAGGCATGAGAACATACAATAATGTAACATACAACAAGACTCCCCCTAAAGAAAATAAACAGTACTCCCCCTCAAGTAATAATCACTTGAACTAATATGCAAATAACAAAAACTCCCAAAAAATAGAAAAACAACCCCTAAGCTCCCCCTATCAAAAAGAATCAAGTCTCCCCCTTTTTGTCACAAATGGCCAAGGGGTAATTTAGCTCACTTTTCTTAACCCAAACTTGTCTCCCCGATGCTACTTTTTGATTCAACATTTTAACTTGTTCATTCAACTGTGAAATGTGATCAACAAGTTGATTCATGTTTAGCCCTTTTCGTTGGTTGTACCAATGATTTATAGTGTAGCATTGAGGACGAATGTGGCCAACTTTTCCACACGCATGACAAGTAGGAACATATTTAGGAACGGTGGAACGGTCCTTAAATCTTTAATTTATGTTGATAGAAGACTTGACCGATTTTGATGATTTGTTCACCAATTTTTGATTAGGTAAATTTTGCACATGAGTTGAGTCAAATTGAGAAGCCACACGTCGAGCTGGTTGTTTAGTGAATTTTGATGTGTTAATGTGTTGGTGTGACATTTTCTTGGTGGGAACAAAAATTGTTTTAGGCTTCACGTCATTTGGGAACATATTCTCAACATATCCCAACCCATGTTTATTTTCTCCAATTTTACCCAACCCAAGCATATGATCAAGTTTAGTTGACCCATTTATGAATTGTTTCAAATCTTTTCTCGAGGCCTCCAATTCAGCTTCCAAGGTCGTGATTTGTTTAGAGAATGAGATTTTCAGATTCTCAATTTCTTGGCTTTTAGAATCAACCTTGGATTGAAGAGATATTTTTTCTTGTTCCAAATCAATGATCTTATTATTTAGGGTTCTATTTAATTTCTTAACTTTCAAACATTCCCTAAATAATTTATCATAAGCTTCTTGAAGGCCATCAAATTCAGCTTCTGACTCGGCCTCAGAGTCATCAGATTGATCAATATTATCTACTGAATTTCCACACATTGAGGTCATAAAAGCCATATACTTGACAGGGCCATTTACAGAACAATTTTCACCCTCTTCTTCTTCGTCATCGCTAAGGGTCTCATTAGCTTTGAAGGATTGGCCTTGTTGACGTTTAAAGTTTGGGCATTCAGCCCGATAGTGGCCAAAACCTTTACATTCATGACATTGAACGTCCCTGAGTCGTTTTTATTTGGAATCCTTAAGTTCACGACGGTCTTTTTTCTCAAATTTATGTGATCGTTTTAAGTCCACATCAAGTTTTTCTGACGAAGAGTTCTTTTTCTTTAAGAATTTTTTAAAATTCTTAACAAATAATGCAAAATCATCATCGCTACATGATTCTTCATCGGAATCCTGATTTCGCTCGTCCCTACTTGATTTTAGAGCAAGAGATTTGTTTTTCCTTGACTGTGGCAAGGTGTGCTCATACGTTTGTAGGGATCCTACCAATTCTTCGATTTTCAGATTGTCTAAGTCTTTACTTTCTTCAATTGCTGTTACTTTTGGCCTAAATCGTTCAAGCAAGGATCGTAAGACTTTTCTAACAATTCTGTTCTCAGGGATTCGTTCTCCTAAATTAAACGTGGAGTTTACAATATCATTTAACTGGGCATAGAATTCATCGAAGGTCTCATCATCTTTCATTTTTATTTCCTCGAATCTAGTGGTGAGCATTTGTAATTTTAAATTTTTCACTAGTTTCGTGCCTTCGTGAGTAATTTCCAGAATGTCCCAAGCATCTTTAGAGGTCTCACACATTGAAATTCGTTTAAACTCATCGGGAGACACAGCCATGAAAATAGCATGCAACCCCTTACTATTCCAATTACATGCATCAAGTTCCTCTTTGGTCCATGAAGATAGGGCTTTTGGTTCGTTGCCCGAGGAACTAGTGGGTGGAGTCCACCCAACTTGGGTACTTGCCCAAACACGCTCATCCAAGGATTTAAGGAAGGCTCTCATCCGGACCTTCCAATAAGCATAGTTACTCCCATCAAAGTAGGGAGGAACGGAGAGCGATCCACTAGTATACATCTAGATCGGGGGTCGCGGATCGGGGTGAGTCTTTGATACCAATTGAAAAAGCACGTTTCGGTGCTAGCGAGTTTCGACCCCGTTACAAGTATATAGCGGAAGCAAAATTAATTAAATTAAATATCCGATACACGTAAGGGATATTCAACTCTAGATGTAAACGGATCTAATAAGCATGCACAATATTAACAACAATAAGCAATAATAATAAAGACGCGATTTTTGGTGACGAGTGAAAACTTCGATACCCACGGTATCGAGAAAAATACTCGGCTTCAACGGCCGGGGAAGCAATGCACTATGAAAATTAACTTACGGCCGGGTGGTAACGAGCGCTAACCTAGCCGACTTACTCCCGACACGTGATCCCTACCAAGGAACTCCTTGGATTTGCCTTGGCAACGGAACCGACACCTTAGGTCTTCAAGCCACTCTTCCCTCTCGTGCCACTTGAATTGCCAATCATGAACGGATCTCCTTCTTCACGAACGGATCTCCAACAATGGTAGAAGGCAAAGTTTCAATGATTTAAGAAGGTGGGTGAGAAAACTTCTATGAACATGTAGAGCAATATTGTAGAGATTAGTTTTCTCAAGAGAAGAAACAATGATCTTGAAGCATGAAGGCTTTCTTCTCAAATGGAGGCTCAAAATAATCTGACAGAGAGCATATGGCGTCCTTAGGGTTTGAATAACATAAGCCAATATTTATAGAGGAGCCAAAAATCGCGTTTGAAATTCTGCCCGTTGGGCCGCTGCTCGAGCGGGGCTCGAGCGCGCGGCGAGCGGCCGTATGGTTTCGGCAGAAACCCAGCTGGCGCTCGAGCGGGTGGAGGGCGAGCAGCGAGCAGCCTATGTTCTGGTTTATCGGCTCGAGCGGCTAGTGAGCGAGCATCGAGCGGCCCCCATTCTGGATTACATGCTCGAGCGGACATCGAGCATGAAGCGAGCGGGCGGTCGTTGGACGGGCCCGAGCGCGTGGAGGGCAGACCGAATGAATTTTAATGAATTTTAAACCAACAACCCACAACCCAACATCAATAAAATAATACATATGGTCACGGAATATGCCAATTAGACAAAAGTCTCTAACAATTTTAAAATCCAGAGATAACCTCATCAGTCCGTCTTATTTACCTCGAAGGTTCTAGAGCATCCCACAGTGACATGAAACAGATGCTTCCTTGGCTCTGCATGGAATCCTCAACGATTGGTGTCGATTTCAACACAACCTCGAACTACCGATTAAAAGATAAATCAACCTAGTCTTTTGTTCGAGAACATCCTCAAATATTTATATGACCAAAACTCATCAGTGACCACAAAATGACCTCCATACGTGGTCTCATATACCAATTAAACTTGGCGCAAATCCTCATTAAATGACATTGTAGGTAAAACGATACTAATTTTTTGATACCTCGATTAACTCAAACTCATACTCCAAGCTCCACAACCCAATTGCTGGGTGTAATATCCTTACCATTTCAATTTATGCTGACATGGCAATTCACCCATCAACTACCACCAAAATCAGATCAAAGTTTGATACCTCAATAAATCAATCCAACCTAACCAATCATGTCTATAGACTCAAGAAAATATCGTAGACCTTAATACTACTAGTATCAAGCCTAGATTCCTAAATAAATGAATAGACTTAGGAATCACAAGTGAAATTATAGATTTTGGATCTCAAAACGATACATGTGTTACTATATTAGATTTTGGGAATCTTACCTTCTATCACAATAAACAATATATTTTCTTTATGTGTCATTACCATAAAACTACGATCTAAGGCACTGAACTTCCTAACTGGCCGGCCAAGGGATACGAACAATTCTCAATCCGGTGACCGAACTATCTACGACTTAGAACATGCTTTCAAGGTCTCTTTGGGAAGATATTTATCTAGAGAAATATCTACAAATATATACCATGATGCATCTTTATCTTCTCGGACACTGGGTCACCACAACTAGAAAATCAAATATAACTTCTAATTCTACCTTAGTTCTATCCTAAGTTACTAAAACTAGGATAACTAGAACTATTTAGCCTAACTCAATCATGATACGTCTTCATCTACTTATTCAATTTTCCTTAATTTATCATAAACTTCCGCGTAATATTCCAATCAAACCAAGGCATCTTTTCTCTGATATCATCTATGACGTACCGTATTTTCTATAGAAAATCCGACAGAATTTCGATTGTAATATGGACGTCAGTCAAAATACAAAACCTAAAATTATCCTGTATAACATACATAATCTACAATTTACACAAACATAGGATCTAAAAAGCTACACAACCACATGTGGCGTCAATGTCATAACTCCATTACGATATTGGTTCATAATAGATGCCACTAGGTATCCAAACTAACCATAAATTCCTATGGAAGCATAAACATTCATCAATACCACGAAAACTACACTACGGGTATGTTATCATCCTCATCATACAACTATATAAAAAACCCATCAGAATACAAAATAATCTATCAGGGGACATAGATCTTCATAGCTAAGTCCATAAGGTCGTCTGCAATCGTCTTCAATTTTTAGCTGATTTAAATCTTATACCCTACCTCATCAGGTGCAACTCATACTTATTTTGATGGAGAAAAATAGTAATAGTGAGCCAAAAGCTCAACAAGGTATGTATATATATCAAGAACATGCATAATTTCGAGTCAAAAATATAGTAATGTATAAATGAATAATAGAGATGTATATGAGACTATAAATTATGTTTTAGAAAGAATGACTTCATGATTTGTTCCATATTCCTTTAGTTCGTTTCCTTGTCATTTTCTTAATTTACCGTATTTTATTTGAGACTTATTTCATTTGGGGGTCAAGGTCAGTAGGCCTCACTAACAAAAGAGCGGTCGATCGTAACCTGGATTATATTTGCTCTTACACAATCAAAAGCTATCTCCTCCTATTCAAAATCCAGATGTGGGCCGTCTACATACCATCTCTATAGACGGGGCCGATCTGCCGCGGCGGCCCAACCGCAAGCGATTCCAAAACAGATAATAATCTTCCGTTATAATATATTAAGGTATGTCAAGGAATATCATCAGTTATGAAATACGGCCAGGATATACGGCCAAAGTAATCCTTTGAGTTTCTATTATAATATTTTGGCATGTCAAAATTTATTATCCGTAATTCTTAGTCCAAGTTCTTAATTCCTTATTTCATTAGGGAATTCTATTCTTAAGCACAAAATCCTTCATTTCCACTCCACTGGATAACATTTCATAAGCCAATCAGTTCATAGGCCCATCACTTAATTACAAAATTTTCTCTATCATCAAATTCCTTTTTATAAGCATATTTTCATACAGATTTTCATGTTCCACATGAGCCTAGGTCCTCACGTATTCTTGATTCCATTCATAATTTCTTTTGAAAGTTAAAGGATTTAAGAATTCATTTTTTTACATTAAGCCAAATAGAATCGTAAAGTTTCATGTCGATAATTCTTGACAAATGGTTTATAACATAATTTTCAGAATATTTCAGATTAATGTGTTCATGATGCTTGTATAAATTATCATAAGGCTTAAAACATGTAAGAAGTTTTTACCATAATGAGCCGAACATATCTTTAGAGTTTCTAGACATCAAATACCTTTCTAAAAGCATGCCACATAATTCCCGAAGCTAGATCATGCATAAATCATAATTATTTCGGATAAAGTCCAAAAAGGCGCAAGTTAGGGTTCCAATGAGTATAAAATCATGTGAAACTACCAATTCGGACACCAAATTGATAAATAAGCATGTTCATGGTAGGGTAACAAGGTTCTAAAGGCAACTTATGCATAAATTTCAATTTATTCAGAAAAATCCTCCGGGGCGTGGGTTTTGAATTTCATGTCCGAAAACCGGTTAAAACTACAAAATCGGGTATGGAATTCACATATTTGCTTGCCCAAGTCATGGTAATACAAAATATAAACTTATTCGGATATCAAAATGATAATATAAAAAAAATAAAATAAAAGTGCAATAAAATGAAAAATGAGAGTATGAGTACACTTGCCTCGACTCGATTTATCACTTCCTTAATTGGCTCGAGCCCAGAATCGGATTCCAGAACCTCGGATTCCCCCTTCTCTCTCTTCTCCTCTTCCCTCTCTCTCTCCGGAAATGCCCAAAAAAATGCCTGAAACCCTCGCGACCGCCTTATAAATTATCAGCCGGTACTCAAGCACTGGCTAGGCGTGCGGCAAGTGCAACTCATTCTGTTTTCAGCGACTTCCCGAGAGCTCAAGCTCCCGAGGCAAGCGCTGGCCTACGGCTTCAGCAGCTTATAGCGTCGCCCGAGGCGCCCGGCGGGCCTCCCCCTGCCAACACTTCTCACGGTCCTGAAACTTAATTTTTTACATGGATTAAGCCTAATCTTAATCATATTAATTTAATTATCCATAATTACGATGTTTGGGAATGGGTACATTACATGTTATGAGCTACATTATAATTTTTCCATATCAGTATAATACACATGTGTCGTCGACATAAGCCACTAAATGACACGTCAAATGGGTATAGGACCTATACGGGAGTGACCCATAACCTAATAAACTTTTTCTCATAACCGTGTGAGGGCCATCATCATCTCAACAATAGTTTAGCAAGCTTCAAACTTCCCCTTCTGTATAACTTTGGTTATTATGTTTGATCCATTCTTCTCGATTTTGACATTGTCAAGTGCTAACAACTCAAAGCTAAGGATATTCTGTGCCCAATAATATTTTATATCAATATATTTCGATTTGAAATGAAATGATAATTTTCTACAAAGATAAAATTGTACTTGAATTGTCACAAAGTAATACATATCGCTCTTACTTGAAACTAAGTTCTCGAATGAATTTCTTCATTCATAGCATCTCCTTATTTGTCTTCATCGTATTAATAAATTTTGCTTTGGTGGTCGAAAGAGTAACATACTTTTGTAACTTAGATTGTCAAGAAACAACTCCTCCCACAAACATGACTAGATACCCTATGATGGACTTTCAAGAGTTGACATTATCTACTATGTCTGCATCAAGTATACCCAATCGAAGTAGCTTGTCACTTCCAAAATACAAGCATAACTTGAAAGTTTCGCGGAGATACCCCAATATCTATTTCACCGTGGTCCAATGCTCATTATTGGGATTTAAAAGAAAATGACTAACCGTTCCAATAGTATGAGTAATATTTAGTTTCATATATACCATAGCATATGTCAAACCGCCCGTAGTTGAAGAGTATGGGACGTTTCTCATGTTTGCCTTTTCATCATCTGTAGAAAAGGGCACTACTGGTTGCTCAATTTAAAATGATTGAGCAACAGAGTGCTCACTGGTTTGAATTTTTTCATGTTGAAATGTTGAATCACCTTCTCAATATAACTCTCCTGGGATATTTTTAATTTTCTTACTTTATGGTTATGAAATATTTTTATACTTAGAATTTACTTTGCTGGTCTCAATTCCTTCATGGTAAAGGATTTCTAAAGCTATTACTTTAATTCAGTAATTTGAGAGGCATTTCGCCCAATAATAAGCATACCATCCACATAGAGTAGGAAAATAATGAAGTCATTTTCGAAAAATCTTTGAATGAAGATATAATGGTTCGAAATAATCTTCCAATAGTTTTGACTTACTATAATAGACTCAAACTTTTTATACTATTGTCGCAAAACTTGTTTAAACCATATAGGCTTTTCTTCAGACAACATACTAAACTCTCTTTCCTCTCAACACGAAATCTCTCAGGTTGTTCTATGTAAATCCCGTCCTCAGGGTAACCACAAAGAAAAGCCATCTACACATCCAATTGTTCAACTTCTAAATCAAGAACCATGGCTAATATGAGAACTACCCTGATATATGTACAATTGGGGTAAAACTCTCATTGAAATCAATGTCCTTTCGTTGATTGAAACCTTTCACAACCAGCCTCACCTTAGATCTTAGTTGTGGGCTGTTCTTATCAGTCTTCAAATAAAAAATTCACTTGTTCTTTAAGGCTTATTTGCACTTAGGCAACTTGATCAACTCAAACGTGTAGTTCTTTTGTAATGACTTTTATCTCTTCTTGCATAACCTCTATCTACTTCGACTTGTACTCATCCTTCATAATTTCATCAAAACTTTTGGGTTCTCCTCCATAGATAAGCAGCACATACTCATCAGCTAATAGACGAGTAGAGAATCTTTGATCTCTCATGGATCGTTAGAGTGAGATGATATCAACGGATCCAACATCATTATGAGGAATAATACCATTCTCATTTGTATCATCCACTCTATTGAGTATAGGATTTCCATGGTCTTCTTCTCCTTCAACATTGCCTAGATCTCTGTTTTTACTATGGATAGGTATTGGTTTTAAGGATTCAAAATTTGTACCACAAAATCGACTATTGTCATTGAAAATGACTATTTCTGCTTTACCGATATCTTTAATTGTCTCATTCTCGATGAATACCACTTTCATTGATTAGACAAGTTTCTTCTATATTAGATTGTAGAATTGATATCCCAACTCATATTCCCTATAGCCGAGAAAGATATACTATCTTAACTTTGATTCTAGTTTGGACCTTTTGTCTTTTGGGATGTGGATAAAAGACTTGTATTCGAACATGCGTAAGTGATCATAGAATACCTCATTTTTGGACCGTACATTTTCTTACACTTACCCATTCAGTAGGCCGCTGGGTAATAGGTTAATCACGTGATCCACGACATTCAAGGCTTCCCCCCAAAATGAATCGAAAAATTTTGTCTCTAAAAGCACACAATGAACTCTTTCAATCAGCACCCTATTCATTTGTTCAACCACATCATTTAGCTGCAATGTCTTTGGTAGAATCCTTTGATGTCAAATTTAGTAGGTTCAACAATACGTGTAAAATGCTCCAATACTTTGGCTGTTATCACTTCGGATACATTTTAATTTCTTCCCTGTTTGTCTCTCCACCAGTGTATGAAATTGTTCGAAAATATCAAGGGCTTCGTCCTTCGATTTCAGTGGACATACCCATAATTTTTTTGAATAATCATTAATGAACGTGATGAAATAAAGTGTTTCTCCAAGAGTTTTAAATTTGAGAAGACCGCATATATTGGTATAAATCTGATGGGTCCTGGCACCTAAGGCCCAGAAAGGGAGGCCCAAAAGAGTCAAGTCTACGGACTAGGAGACTTACGAGGACAATTTGGCCCAAAAGGCCCAAAGACAGTCACTCACGTCCCAGGAGGCCCAAGAAGCCTAACTTAGCCCAAGAGATTAAGTTGATCTTAGAAGCCCGAGGACCTGGGCCAACATCCCAAGAAGCCCAAATGGCGACAATGGTCCGGGAGACCAATTTGACCCAAGAGGCTCGAGGACGCCATAAGGAGCTAACGCCACCAATGAAATCCCGAGGACATAAAGTCATGAATATAACACCGAAATCCCAAGGATCTTTAACAAGTGAAACGTCTGAGAACCTTACTTAATAAGCCTGAGGATTCGGCAAAGACCCAGAAGGCTTTCTAGGTACGAAGACAATCTCTTCATCTCTGAGTCATCAGATCAAGGGAAAAAGATGGCCCAAGATGACCGAGCACGCCAGCTCAGATGATTCACTGTTACCAAGGAGCACGCATTCTCTGTAACACGCCACCTTCGCAGAAAATCTTGGTGCTTAGAGCACGTGCCATCATTATGGGTCTAACGGTACCTGACATGCCAAATCAGTAGAATTGGTAGCAGGCGTCCCAGCACACGCCAACGTCACGTGTCCTCATGCCAACGGCATGATCCCCCTCTATAAATGCCCCATTCAAGCAACGAGAGAAAGGATTCCAAAAGCTGACATTTGCATACATATTGTGAACAGCAACCAAGTGAAAGAAAGAGGAGAAAAGAGAAGAGAGAGAGACCAAGATCTCTCACCTTGTAACTTTGTGTGGCAACAAATAGCGCTACTGTGACCAGTTGTACTCCATTTTCACGATGGTGGAATCTTTCGGACCTAGCATCCACCACCGTGGTTTTTCCCCCTTTCATTAAAAAAGGGGTTTTCCACGTAAAGTCCTCTTGCCTAGCGCCCTCGTCCCATTTTACCTTTTGAAATGCTATTCTTGTCAAACTTAACAGTTCATTCTGTATTGCACGATTTCGTCCGTCCAATAGCGCAAAGAACGAACTCGGACTCTCGTTGTATGGCGGTCGAAATATGAGGACGCAACATTGGCGCCGTCTATGGGAAGCGACTAAAAGTTTGCTTTTCATATCTTCATAAAACGTACAAAAATACTCCAACGACTCTAACTCTAAAGTTCAAAATGGTGAACACAAGGGCATAGGTGAGTGCACCAGCTAGAGAGGTGGCTTCACACAACAACGGCCCCGATCCCTGCGTAGGGATAGAAAACCACCCAGATCCAGTGGTCAGGGCCTTGGCTGCCAAAATGGAAGGCATGTCCAAGGCCTTCAAAACACTCTACTCTAAAATCGACAAGCGGGTGAGAGGAGCCCCTTCATGGGCCTCCCAGGCCAGAATGTCCCAAGGCGGGGGCAGGGAGAGAGATCACTGAGAAAAGCCACCCAACAGGCATGAAAACCCGAGGACCCAAGTCGCCTCCAGTAGTAGGGCCCCACGTGGGCAGGAGGTCCGTCTGCGTCCTCGGATCAGAGAAGAAAGCCCAGAGAGGCGCAACTTTGGGACCCAACGAAGTTGCCCCGAGCGCAGCGCCTGAGAGGCGGTCCCGCGGGATGCTCATCCCAAGGTGTCCGGGCGGCCCCCGAGCGCCGTACGGATTGAGAGCCTTATGAGTTGAGGCATTACCTCAACGAGAAGAATGTAACTGCCCCACTTCGAGTGGGGGAGAGGTTAGAAAGAGGATGGAACCGAGTCCTCGGTGAAAGCAGCAGGGGAGGAGCTAATGCGCTCCAATCCCCATTCTCAACAGAAATCAAGATAAGGACGCTCCCTCTAAAGTTCAAAATGCCAAACCTAGAGGTTTACAACAGCAGCGCTGACCCCATAGATCACCTCAACAACTTCCGGGAGCATCTGAGCCTGCAGGATTTGGATGAGACGACCATGTGCCAATGCTTCCCCTTAACTTTAAAGGGGGACGCAATGATGTGGTTCTACGGGATGCCGGCGGATTCTATCCGCACCTTCAGCGACTTGGCAACAGCCTTCTTTTCCCAGTTCGCCTCCAGCAGGAAGGTGGAGAAGCAGCCCTGGCACCTCCCTCAGATCAAGCAGGGTGCTAGGGAGAGCCTGAGGGGATTCTTGGCCCGATTTGTAGCTGAGGCCAGGCAAATCTCAAAATTGACCGACGAGGTAAAGTTAAATGCTTTCCTCTCGACCCTGGAGGGAGGTGCCTCCTTCAAGAACCTCATCCATAAGGGACCCCAGACCTTTATGGAGGCTGAGACTGTGGCCAGAGCGTACATTACCGCCAAAGAGACCAACAACGCCAAACGGCTAGAGAGGGACAAGCACTCCCATCCCAAGGCGACGGAAGGCAAGAGGAAGGCTGGGGACTATCAGAGTCCCCAGGCACCGAAGAAGCAGCACAAGATTGAACAAAACACCCGAAGAGAGCCGAGGCCTATGCACTTCATGCCACTGAACGACACCCGCACCAATGTGCTGACGCAGATCCGGGAGGAAAAGTTCCTAAAGTGGCCCAAGCCGCTGAAGAGCACGGGGGGTGGGGACCAGACGAAATACTGTGACTACCACCGCTCCGGGGACCACAGCACGGAGGATTGCAGGACTCTGCAGAAGGAGATAGAGGAGCTGATCAGGAGGGGACACCTCAACCGTTTCCTGTAAAGACCCGGATAAGCTTCCGGAACAGTGGGCGACGGCGAAGTTGAGCCTCCCAGGAACAGAGTGGTTGCGGGGGTCATAAACATGATATCGAGCCGGCCGGCCAGAAGGAACGAGTAGGAGCTCACAGCAGCAAAGAGGCCGAGGACAGGACCCGGAGGCGAAGATGAAGTTATCTGCTTTAGCAATAAGGACATGGATCATGTAACTTCTCATCATTCCGATCCTCTAGCTGTAACCGCACTTGTTTTGGACGGAGCAAATGACTACCGGATCAAACGAGTTTTTATTGATAATGAAAACTTTAGGATTTGCTCTAACTCGATGCCTATTTCAAGTTAGGACTTAAGAAGAGTCAAATGAGAGCGCTAGAAGGGCTACTCTATGGGCTGGACAATGAACCAGTACCTATTCAATGTATCATCCAGTTAGAGGTAAACCAGGGGATGTATCCGAGGATAGCATCCAAGGTCCTCACCTTTTTGGTTGTGGACCTGCTCTCGGTCTATAATGCAATACTCGAACGCCCATGCTTGGTTGCGTTCGGTGCAGTGACTTCTATCCCGCGCCTCAAAATGAAGTTTCCAACCCCGTGGGGTGTGGGGGAAGTCCTCGGGGATCAATCCACGGGACGGATGTGTTACTTAGCACAAACCACATAAGCGACCCTTCCACAACCAATGGAAGACCTCGACCTCAGGGACGAGATCACGCTGCAACACGCGTAACCCGGGGAGCCAACCGTCCAAGTCTTGATGGATCCAGGGGATCCGGAGAAGCATGTCCATGTAGGAAGCTCGCTGTCAGAGTCCGTCCAAGACCAACTGATCAGCTTCCTTTGGGAGAACTCTGACGTGTTCGCCTGGTCAGCCAGTGACATGCCGGGAATCTCCTCCAATGTCATAGTCCACAAGCTGGGCATTGATCCTCGTCACAAGCCCGTCAGGCAAAAGCGTAGGAATTACTCCACAGAGAAGCTAGTGGCCATACGCGAGGAAGTCAAGAAACTCCTAGACGCCGGGCTCGTTTGAGAAGTGTAGTACCCGAACTGGTTGGCCAACGTGGTCATGGTAAAGAAGAACAGTGGGAAATGGAGGATGTGCGTGGACTTCACCAACCTCAACAAGGCATACCCCAAGGACAGCTTCCCACTACCCAGGATTGACTAACTTGTAGATTCGACGTCCGACCATGAGCTCTTAAGCTTCATGGATGCGTACTCGGGCTATAATCAAATTAAGATGAGTCCCGAAGACGAGGAGCACACATCATTCATGACGGACCAAGGGACGTACTGCTACAAGGTAATACCCTTTGGCCTCAAGAATGCGGGCACAACTTATCAGCGACTCGTGAATAAGATGTTCGAGGACCAGATAGGCAGGAACGTGGAAGTCTACGTTGACGACATGCTCTTCAAAAGCAGGGCGAGCAGCGATCACATAAAGGATTTGGCCGAGACCTTCCACGTGCTCAGGACCTACGGGATGAAACTCAATCCAAGCAAGTGCACATTCGGCGTAGCCTTGGGGAAGTTCCTGGGTTATATTGTGTCGCATCGGGGGATCGAGGCAAACCCAGAAAAGTTAAAGGCAATCCTGGACATGCGATCTCCGTGGACAGTGAAGGAGGTCTAGAAGCTTTCCAGACGGGTGGCAACCCTCTCCCGTTTCCTGGCAAAATTGGCCGAGAAGCACCTGCTGTTCTTCGAGGCCCTGAGAGGAACAAAAACCCGAGACTTTCAATGGAGTGGCAACTGTGAAGACGCATTTCAAAGGCTCAAGAGCTATCTCTCGAGCCCACCTCTTTTAGCTTCTCCCCAACTGGGCGAGGAGCTATACCCGTATCTATCGGTGTCCGACATGGCCTTAAGCTCAGCTCTGATATGGGAGCAACACGGGAAGCAGCAGCCCGTGTATTATGTAAGCAAAACTCTCGCGGACGTCGAGACCAGATACCCACTCACAGAGAAGGTTGCCTTAGCATTGGCTTACTCCGCACGAAAGCTTAGGCCATATTTCCAGTCGCAAAAGATAGTGGTTCTTACCGACCAGCCATTAAGGGCCATCTTACAGAAGCCCGAGATATCCGGACGACTGATCAAGTGGGCTATCGAATTAGGAGAATTTGATATTGAGTTCCGTCCGAGGCCAGCTTTGAAGGGACAAGCCCTCGCGGACTTCCTTGTCTAGACAACAGCGCTGGCCAACGGCGAGAGAAGCCAGCCTGGCGTAGACGAGTTCAGCAAGGCATCAACGTGGACCCTGCACGTGGACGGCTCCTCGATAAAGGATGGCTGCGAAGCCGGTGTTGTTTTACGCACGCTCGAGGGCTGGAGATAAAATATTCACTAACCTTGGGATTCTCGGCCACCAATAACGTGGCGGAGTACGAGGCCTTGCTGGCTGGGCTTCGGTTAGCCAAGGAATGCTCGGCCAAAAACTTAGTTGTTTACAGCGACTTCGAGTTAGTCGTCAATCAGGTCCACGGAAACTTTGACGTCAACAACTCACAGCTCTCCAAGTACCTCTCCAAAGTTAGAAGTACGATCTTGGATTTTGAGGTAGCCGAGTTTGTCCACATCCCAAGGGAAGAAAACGCCAAGGACGACACGCTGGCATGGGCGGCGGCTTCGGGAGATTCGGAACAGTATGCTCGAGGAATGCGTGAAGTCCTAAACAGATCCAGTATGGAAGACCCCGAGATAGAGGTGATGCAAATGTCTAACGGCAACACCTGGATGACTCCTTATCTAAGGTACCTATCCGACGACACATTGCCTGAGGATCCAAATGAGGCCAAGAAGGTAAAAAAGATAGTGGGGTGGTACATAATCATAGACAGCCAGTTGTATCGGCGAGGCTTCTCAGCCCATACCTGAGGTGTCTCACCCCCGAGGAGGTCGAGTATGCCCTCCAGGAGGTGCACCTTGGGATATGCGGGACCCACATCGGAGGAAAGAATCTGGCCTTTAAGCTCATGAGGTAGGGATACTACTGGCCAACAATGAAGTACGACGCCATGGACTTCGTGCGCAAATACGAGAACTGCTAACTCCATAGCAACGTGAGTCATTGCCCCCACACAGATCTCCAGGCACTCCAATCACCGTGGCCGTTCGCCCAGTGGGGGCTTGACATTCTCGGACCGCTCCTGCTCACGCTCAGACAGAGAAAGTTCCTAATCGTAAGGATAGATTACTTCACCAAGTGGGTAGAGGCAGTACCACTTACAAGGATAACAGAACAAAATGCCATTGAGTTCCTCCGATAGAACATCATGTGTAGATTTGGGATCCCAGAGTGCATCGTAACCGACAACAGGACGCAATTCACCGGGAAATAGTTCACTAAGTACTGCACCAGCCTGAAGATCAACCTGGTCCACACATTAGTGGCGTACCCTCAAGCCAACGGGCAGGTGGAGGTCACAAACTGCACGATCTTGCATGGGCTCAAGACCAAGCTAGAGTGCTCCGAGGGCTCGTGGGTACACGAGCTGCCGTCCGTCCTCTGGTCATACAG
The DNA here is from genome assembly GCA_033239525.1 of Nepenthes gracilis. Taxonomy (NCBI): domain Eukaryota; kingdom Viridiplantae; phylum Streptophyta; class Magnoliopsida; order Caryophyllales; family Nepenthaceae; genus Nepenthes; species Nepenthes gracilis. Next base: position 14,156,284 of record BSYO01000031.1, read on the forward strand.
GATGACGCCCAGGGAACCCACGAGGGAGACCCCCTTTAGCCTCTGTTACGGGGTTAAGGCTGTCATCCCAATAAAAGTAGACCTCACGAGTCCATGGGTTGAATGCTTCAGCTTGACCGACAACAGCCAGAGGCTCCGGGAAAACCTTGACATGATCGAAGAGGTCCGTGACCTAGCCAGGCTAAGGGTAGCGGCGTACCAGCTGCGGTTTGCCCGCTACTACAATAAGAAGGTAAAGGCGCGATAGTTCAAGGTTGGGGATCTGATGCTGAGAAGCGTGGAGGCCAAGGGGAAAAATGCCGGTAGAAACAAACTCTCCCCGAATTGGGAGGGACCATTTTTGGTCTCTGCCATCCTTCGAGGCGGGCCTACAAATTGCGCACCCAAGAGGGCAAGCTCGTACCCCAGACTTGGAACGCCACGCACCTCAGACGATACTACCAGTGATAAACGGATCGCCTGCTATCCAAGTAACCTGCCAAACTTAGGCTATTCTTAGGTGAGACGACCCTCTCGCCCCTTATATAAAATAAAAAAAAACCGACAACAAGCAAAACAAAAAGGGGGGGAGAGAGAACTCAGATTCGTCTGAGCGGCCTAAGAGGTCGTATTTCAAAAACTTGGATTCGTCCGAGCGGCTCAAGATGTCTTATTCCAAAAACTCAGATTTGTCCGAGCGGCCCAATAAGTCGTATTTCAAAAACTCGGATTCGTCCGAGCGGCCCAAGAGGTTGTATTCCAAAAACTCGGATTCGTCCGAGCGGCCCAGGAGGTCGTATTCAAAACTTGGACTTGTCCGAGCGGCCCAAGAGGTTGTATTCAAAACTTATATTTGTCCGAGTGGCCCGAGAGGTCGCATGACAAAGAACTTCTACGTTAGTTGGGCGCAAGACTAACTTGTTTAACGCCGTGACAAAAAATACTCCAGAAATCAAGGAGGAAGAATCAGACACTTGAACTGAAATTAAATATCCATTTTATTCATATACAACATACAACAATAGCAAAAAAAAAGAAGAAGAGAGAAGCTAGGTTTCAATGGGACCCTACGGAGGAGTGGTCCCGGGTTGCCCTTCTTCTTGAGATGGGGAAGCCTCTGCATGGCTCAAGCTCCCCGGCTGATCTGAGGGGCGAGGATCATCGGAAGGACTCGGACGTGGGGACCTAGGAAATGGCCTCCCTGCAATACCGTACACGTCCCTGGGGCGTGTGGCGCTCGTGTTCCAAGGATCCAACACGGCAGTGGGGAACCGCGGATATAGCAGCCGCATCAGCCGATGGCACAAATGAATGCCGTCCTAATACTTGGTCTCCAACAAAGGCGCTATATCCACGACTCTCACCGATGCCCTCAGCGTCTCCTCCAGCTGGAGGTTCCTTTCTCGGAGGAGTCCGTACTTGATTTGCTAAAACCTTAGGGTTTCCTCAAGGAGGCGTTCTTTGCAGTGGCCTCAGTAAGCTCCACTTGCAGCCGCTGGCTGTCTTCTTGAGCAGCCCTCAAAGACTCCATCTCCGAGCGAGATTGGACAACCTCATTAATTAGCTGACTAAGGCTCCCAGCCAGATCTTAGAACTGCAAGAAGAGGCGAGTTCATTAAGGCACAGACAACAAAAAGTAAGGTAGATGGAAAAATGGTGAAGTACCTTAGAGACCAGAGGGTTATGACTTTGGCCACGCCCCCTGCGACCTCGGGCTCCTGTGGCTCATCTACAGGCACCGCAGGGGCATCAAAAATAGCCTCAAACGGTGGACCTTCAGAAACAGAGGGCTCCACGGCTTCCAAGGACCCATCAACTTCCGAGGGCCCAGTAACTTCCGGGAGCTCTGTGGCCACGACCTCAAGCTCATCGCCGCTAAGAATATCAAAAATATCCTCAGCGGGGGCGACGACGGTTGACTCCACCCCACAAGGCTCCCCAGCATCAACAGCTTCCAGGGCTGGAGCGGTCACAATCATAGTCGCCTCCTCGCCCTGATTAACTCCAGCCTCCTCCATGGCCTCAAAAACGTTAGGGTCATCAGATGGACCCTCAGGAAAGTCCAAGACCTCACCCTGGATCTCGGCAGCAGAAGAAGAGGGGCGTGCAGCCTCAGACTCCGCAGAAGGTCTGACAACCAAACCCATGGCCCTACTGACCAGAGGCGTGATGACGGCGTCATCATCGTTGGACAAGGACTGTTCAACGATTTGTACCAGATCCTCCGAGGCCTCACTCCATTGACTCTTCTGTGGCCTCTCGAACGGCTCCTCGATGGTAAGGGAACCCCCTTTTTTCCTTAATCTCTTCTTCTTCTTCTTCGCAGCTGCAGCAGAGTTGGAGTCATCGGATGTTGTCACCCATTTGGCCTCCGCTAGCCTCTCGAGCGATAACCAAGTGTTTCTCTTCTCAATATTAAAACTGCCAAGATTGGCCATCACCAAGTCCGTGACCACCTTAGCTACTTCCCTCTCCTCCGCAGTGGCATCCTAGCAGTGTTTGCTCACCACATTTTCCCATGTAACCGAGAGCTCCTAGTTCTCCCAGACGCCCCGAAAGAAGAATTTGTCTTTTCACCTTTTGGTGGAATTCGGGTTTCCTCTACTCATCACGGCAAACTCCGAACAAGGAGTTATGGTGATCCACTCCAGATTGTGAGTAAAGCGAAACATGACTTTCACCATGGCTACCTCGAGAACTTTGTGGTGGCAACATGCAAATACACAAAGGAAAATCAAGTACCTGATGGCGTTCGGCTGAAGCTTGGCGAACGGGACAGCCAACTCCCTCATCAGGTGGTACAACTCCAATGGAACAGGGAAGCGAAGCCCGCCTTTAAGGTGGACTTCATAAATGGCGATGAAGCCATCAGGAGGGCTGCAAGCTCTCTCAGTGGCTCCAGGGACCATCATCGCAACGGAGTCTGGGATGCTATACTTTGCCTGAATATGTTCAAGGTCCTTAAGGGTGAGAGAGGAAGCAATCTCTTTGACCCGGGAGCCATGGCAACGGGAGAAGCGTCTCTACGACAACGAAAGAAGAGGAATGACGAAAAGGGTTTCGGGAAACAAGAGAAATGCTAGGGATACGCAGAAGTGAAGGAGGAAGGAAATGAAAACGAAAAGGCAACTTAAAAGGAATTCAAAAACGTAAAATAGCGCCCTCATCATGGTCCTTGCCACGCGTCAGTGGCCCATACGCAGGGAGTGATCGTGGGCTTTGGCTTCCCGAGGTGACGTCAATGCCTTGTAGAAAAACCAAACGGCGGAGACAAATGGGTCTCGGACTGGTAAGAAGGTCTCAGATGGATAAAAGACAACTCCCACTAGCAAGGTGCGGCGCCCGCAGACTGTCACTATAGAAGAGCGCTTTTCAAACATGTCAAACGGTTGGAGTCCTCGAACCCTTTGACATGGGGGGCTAATGATGGATCCTGGCACCTAGGCCCAGAAAGAGATGCCCAAAAGAGTCAAGTCTACGGATCAGGAGACTTACGAGGACAATTTGGCCTAAAAGGCCCAAAGATAGTCACTCACGTCCCAGGAGGCCCAAGAAGCCTAACTTAGCCTAAGAGATTAAGTTGACCTTAGAAACCCGAGGACCTGTGCCAGCATTCCAAGAAGTCCAAATGGCGACAATGGTCCGGGAGACCAATTTGACCCATGAGGCCCGAGGACGCCATAAGGAGCTAACGCCACCAATGAAATCCCAAGGACATAAAGCCAAGAATATAACACCGAAATCCCAATGATCTTTAGCAAGCGAAACGTCCGAGAACCTTACTCAATAAGCCCGAGGATTCGGCAAAGACCCAGAAGGCTTTCTAGGTACGGGGACAACCTCTTCATCTCCGAGTCATCAGATCAAGGGAAAAAGATGGCCCAAGATGACCGAGCACGCCAGCTCGGATGATTCACTGTTACCAAGGAGCACGCGTTCTCTGTAACACGCCACCTCCGCAGAAAATCTCGGTGCTTAGAGCACACGCCATCATTATGGGTCTAACGACATCTGACACGCCGAATCAACAGAGTTGGTGGTAGGCCTCCCTGACACGCCGAATCAGCAGAGTTGGTGGCAAGCGTCCTAGCACACGCCAACGCCACGTGTTCCTATGCCAACGGCATGATCCCCCTCTATAAATACCCCATTCAAGCAACGAGAGAAAGGATTCCAAGAGTTGACATTTGCATACATATTGTGAACAGCAACCAAATGAAAGAAAGGAGAGAAAAGAGAAGAGAGAGAGAGAGCAAGATCTCTCGCCTTGTAACTTTGTGTGACAACAAATAGCGCCATTGTGACCAATTGTACTCCATTCTCACGATAGTGGAATCTTTTGGACCTAACGTCCACCACCGTGCTTTTTCCCCTTTCATTCAAAAAGGGGTTTTCCACGTAAAGTCCTCGTGCCTAGCGCCCTCGTCCCATTTTACCTTCCGAAACGCTATTCTCGTCAAACTTAACAGTTCCTTCTATGTTGCACGATTCCGTCCATTCAAGAGCGCAAAGAATGAACTCGGACTCTCGTTGTACGGCGGTCAGAATACGGGGACGCAACAAAACCAACTCAAGAAGATCAATTTTCTTTGTGGATGAGTTTCAATGAAACAAAACTCATTGCTGTTCCTCGCCATATGATGACAGTAAGTCTTTAGTTTATCTTACTTCACACCTCGAAGGAAAATTTTCTTGGCCAAATATTTCAATCCCTTTTCACTTATGTGGCTCAACTATTGGTACCACATGTTTGAAAACTCTTCGCTTCTTGTAATATGTACATTTTCTGCTAAATTGAGGCTTACGACATATATAAATTGAAAACTTTATTTTTCTAAATATTAACTAGAGATTATCTAGTCAACTTTTATATCCCTTCACAAAATGTATTGTAAAACCCTTCAACATTAAACTTTCCTATCAAAATGAATTCAGTTGAATATCTAGGACGTGCCGTACATCCCTTAACAGTAGCTTGGTTCCATTATTGGTGATTAATTCCATTGTTAGTGATTAAGCACACTTCACCACAACCAATAATTTGGGATGTGCCTTCATTTTCTATCTTTAACACTTCAAAATCACTAGAAGTATAAAATATGAAGAATTCCTTTCTTGACGTGACATGGATTGAGGCACTACTGTCCACCACCCAATTAGTTTTGTGATATGTCAGACTGATCATCTCATTTTCTTTACAAACTAACAAAAGATCGGGTTTGGTAACAATTGAGGCTTTCTCCTCAACTCAAGCCTTGTCAGCTTTCTTTTCATTCCTATCAGTGTTTTCATGCTTTAACTTGTAATAATACTTTTTAATGTGTCCCTTTTTTTCGTAGTGGCAGTATTTAAGGTTTTGATACCTTATCAAGATTTATTTCGACTCTTTTCACCATATTTTAAGCCACATCCTTTGTTTCTTCCTTATGGCTCTAAAATTAGCATTTCACAGTATGAAGAAGAAGAGCCCTATAATCGTCGTCTCATTTTCTCATTTAGCACGACTCCTTTTACTATTCTCAATGTTATCGTGCTATTTTGAGCGGTATTGACGATGGTGATTTATATCACCTCCCATGAATCCAGCAAGGTAGTCAACAACCACATGCCCAACAACTCATTGTTAAACTTAATATTTATACTACTTAATTAGTCAACACATCCTTAAAATTTATTCAAGTGATCAACAATAGAGCGTGTGCTCTTTATATATCAATTGCATCAATTTTATCAAGTGATACAATTTATTGTTAGCGGTTTTCAAGGTACAAAGTGTCTTGAGTTTTTTCCACAATATTTTCGTGTTTATTTCATTCCAAATGTGATTATACACATTATTGTCAATGAATTGCCGAATATAGTTACAAATTTATTCATATTTAAAAGCTTATTCCTCCTTAGATTTTGACTCGGGTTTTTACGTAGTAAATACCGAAAGTTGTAATATTTAACAAAACAAATCTTTCATTTTACTCATCCAAATGTCATGATTTGAGATATTTAAACAAATTCCAACCTTCATCGATTCAAACAAATTTCAAGCACAATAACATTAACTGTGTCTTTGATACCACTTGGGATTGGACGACTTATTTCAACTATGAAGAAATAATCAATAAAGTAAAACAAGTAGCAATTACAAATAATAAGTAATACATAATTTTACGTGAAAAACTTTTCTTGTGAATGAGAGGAAAGAAATAATGGAATTATATGTTCTCAATATCCATTATACAATATGCGTTCGATTACACAAACCAAAAAAAAAATATAAGAATATAACACTTTGTAATAAATAAACCCAATCAATAATGAGTATAAGACGAAAGAGAAGAATAAAATTGGTAAAATATTTTTCTTAATTTCAAGAATAACGTACCCAAGGTCAATGGAGATTAGAATATGATTTGAAACTTATTCGGATGCTTGAACCTTACTATTCTCTCTTCTCTCTCTTTTTTTTCTTTTTCTCACAATGTTGGCATTCAAAATTTCAAACATTACAAAGTGGTAACACTAAAATCGTATTATACACATTTATATCAAAATTGGTGCTCAAGCGTCTATTGAGCGCGCCTCGCGTGCGAGCGCAACTATAATCGATGCACGAGTGCTTGTCATGCTATACTGTAATTTTCTCTGATGAGTACAATGCATATGCGTTCTCATGCGAGCTAATGAGTGACACCTCAAATAGATATATGACCCATATAAGAATGATTTATAACCCAATATTATTGAGATTTTATTCTATTGGATGTGGAGTGGACCACCTGGTTTAGCTACACAGGGCAAAGAACATCTTGACAATCCTGGTTCATGTTCATTTTTCACGGGCAACTGAGAAAAGACAAGAAAATCTTGGTCGTGGGACGCTGGCGCGTTGGTTGCATTGGGCTGGTGGGGCTCCGCATCAATGATGGCCCCTTCGTCCAGCATCAGAATTCAGACAAACACCACAACATCCAGCTCTCTCCTCCGTCGGCCTTGCCTTTTCCTCTGGAGCCCACTCCCTCTGGAGCCTCTGATGATCTTCTTTCGGGAGTCTTAGTGACGTGAATCGTCCCTCTCGCTGTCGGTTCATTTTCAGCGTACATCATCTGTCACCTTTCCTTCTCTCCTCTCTCCTTCTCTCTCTCTTTCACCAAATTCTTGATCATTTTAGCTGTATTGGTTTTTTTTTTGTTACAATTTAGCTGTATCTTTTAGTATATCTGCCAGACGCTTTTGTGCGCTAATTTTGAAAAGCTTTGGATTAGGAAAGGGAGAACTTTCTCCTAGTTTAAAAAGCTCAGATTTGCAGGAATATGTCACTTTCACTAGGTATTTGACCCCGCTCCCCCTCTCTGGGAAAAAAATGTAAATCATTTTTTTTGGGTAAGTAATGTAAAGTGTTTTACTCAAAATGATATTTCATTTGATTCACTATAATTTTGTTTTTTCACATGAAATCCTTTATGCTACTGTGTGATTTTTCTAGATTTCAGTTTCTCTTTGATTTTCTGCTTAGGGTTTTATATAATAGTACTCTGTCTGACTTGTGAAATTTTCAACCACTAGATATGTTGGAAAAAAGTTAGCAGTTTTTGAAATGGTAGTTGGTAAAGAATTCAAAGAAGATGCTGAAAAACTCGGTGGAGTGTTCAGGTCTGAGCGTAAATCCTTTTGACTATTCGTCAATTTATATGGTAATTAGTTTTTGCCTGAGGATGCTCTCTAGTGAATTTTAGTTTTTAATTTAATATTGAACTGTTCTCTGGAATACTAGTCTTCTTTGACTTCGTAGATTGCAACTTTGGTTAGCTTTTGTGGGTGTTCTTTTACATAGTGCGGTAGGCACAGAAGCATTTGCAGACTTCTTCGTTAGTTTGTGGCAGTATTTTTTATCTGGGTCTTTAGTGAATTTTGTCCGATTATGATTTTCATCTTTGTGGATTTTTTTTGGATACCTGGGCGTTGTATTTAATTTTTTTTTCTGTTATTTGTGCTCCTTTTGTGTTTAACAAGAACATAGATACGTGACTCTTTGGCAGAGGTTTCTTGTTGATTGTCGTCGTTGGTTTCATGTTCTTTGCTACATTAATAAGCCATTGTTTTTTTTTTCTTTTTTAATTTAAGCCCATGGGAGGTTGGAAAAATCTGCAGATTGGAAGTTCTAGATTGAGACGTTTGTAGTTGGACTTAATTGCTGAATGGAGATGGAGAACAAGACAGGAAAGGATTGGAAGGAGATGGTGAGGAAGATGCTCCCTCCTGGTGCTTCTTTGCCTGATGGAGTTCATAATCCTGATTACTCAATAGCTACTGAATATAAGGGCCCATTGCATCGCCAAGGTGCCCCAATAGTTGAACCTCTTGATGTAAGTCCACGTCCTCTCCCAACTGCATCAATTGCTGAACCGCTTTCAAATTCACGTGGACATATAGCTGATTCCAGCCCCCCAGTAATTGAGCCAAGTCCTTTACCTATGTCTTGTATTGCTCAAATCACAAGCTCTCCTGCTCAAAGTCCTAGAGCATCGGGAAGCTCAGAATCTCTTGTGTCTGTTCTGCAGAATCCTGATTTTTCTTCAGCTTCACCTTCAGCTTCTCCAGGTTCAGCCTGCAATCCTCAAACTAGTTTTACAAACCAGTCAGTAGATGAAGTGAGAAGAATCCCTGCAGTTACATTTAGCTCTGTTAATATATCTGAAAGGAAAGAGGTTGATGTGGAAAAACCAGTATATCCGGAATATGTTGGTGTTTCCAAGGAACAGAAGAAAAAGAATAAGAAAACCAAGGTTTGTAACAGATGTGGCAAAGGCAAGTGGGATACAAAGGAGTCCTGCCTGGTTTGTGATGCTAGGTACTGTAGTAATTGTGTGCTGAGGGCAATGGGATCAATGCCTGAAGGTCGTAAATGTGTCACATGCATTAGCAAGCCAATTGATGAATCAAAAAGGCTGAAGCTCGGAAAACATTCTCGGGTATTATCTCGACTACTGTCTCCACTGGAAGTTAAGCAGATTATGAAAGCTGAGAAAGAATGTTCTGCCAACCAACTTCGACCTGAGCAACTGATTGTGAATGGATACACTTTGAAGTCAGAAGAAATGGCTGAATTACTTGGGTGCACTTTACCACCTTCTAAGCTGAAGCCTGGTAGATATTGGTATGACAAGGAGTCTGGTCTCTGGGGAAAGGTGAGCGAATACTTTAATTTCTAAAACTGTCCGAACAATCCTTGTTATTCAGTAATTGCTAAGAACAATCTACTTGTTGTTTTGAGTACAGGAAGGAGAGAAGCCATATAGAATTATAAGTGCAAATTTGAATTTTACTGGTAAACTTAGCTCTAATGCAAGCAATGGGAACACTGGAGTCTACATAAATGGCCGTGAAATTACAAGGCTTGAATTGAGAATATTAAAGGTATGCCTCATAATCCTTGGAACTGTATGATGATATCGTGTGATGTATCTTTCTATTATCTTCCTGAATACATAATCTCAACTGAGTCTTCAAGACTTAAGTCTCTAGGCTTAAATGAGATTTTAAGTGCTTAATGGCTTATCCCTTGATGCATCAACCTGTATTACTTGTGGCTGCAAATTTGGCACTGAGTATTTATGTGTTTAACTCAGCTAGCGAAGGTTCAGTGCCCCCGTGAAACTCATTTTTGGGTGTATGATGATGGCCGTTATGAAGAAGAAGGTCAGAATAATATCAGGGGAAACATTTGGGAGAAGGTATGCATCAATGACTGATTTTTATCTTGTTGATGAAATTGATCTTAGGCAGAGCACTCACCCAATTTTCTTTACTAGACAGGCATCAACACGCTTTTTCTGTACACTATTTTCTTTACCTGTTCCTCATGGCCAACTCAATGGACTGAGGGACGAGGCCAGCAACTATTCTGCTGTAGCAGATTATCTAGAAAATAAAAAACTTCAGAGGCTTCTCCTTCTTGGGCTTGAGGGCTCAGGAACCAGCACAGTTTTGAAGCAGGTATTTGCAAGTGCTTTCAGTGACTGATCTAATTCAAAGAATATTAAGTCTTGTTGCATATATGAGAGTTGACTATGGATTCCAGAATCCAAGGACTGAAATGATGTTTTGGTTTCCATGGAAGCCTAAAATCCTTTTAGTTGATTGTTGAATAACCCAATAGGGTTTTATTTGAATATTTCTGTTGATCTAATAATTCAATGATACAAGCAATATTCAGGAATAGTGCCCATACCCCGGGGTGGGATTGGGACCAATTAGGAAGATTCCATAGGTGGAAGGGACTCAATCTCAATGTTAGAAAATGCTGTAAAGAAACTGAATACTAATGTCATCGAAAGAAATGCAAATACTCTGAAACCTTTAAGAGGAGAGAAAAGTTGTCTGTTGCTGGATGTATGATATCTGGTGAAGCAAAGTATAATTTGGTTTCTTTGATTAAGCATACGGACGTGCAAATAAGAGATCTTCCTCTTGTTCATTTGGTTTGTTAATGATGCAGGGAGGAAAGGAAGTATGCCTGACATTGTTGAATAAGCTTCAGCTAAAGTCTTTTCTTTCCTTGTCTAGAAATTTCATTTGAAACTGAGAGATAGTGCTTGCTTGCCCCAGAAAGGTTCTGGAATGGATTTCCCATTCCTTCTTATCTGATTTAGTCCATCCTCTCTTCTAATTTCTCATAGCCTTACCCTCCATGTCAACCCCTTTTTCTATTTCTCTCCTATTTTGACCTTGTTCTAAATCAGTTTGTTGTTTGCCTTGCATTCATGATTGCAGCCAATGTTGCTAATCTCTAAGTGGAAATTTTTGCTAAGCTTTTACTGCCTGTTAGATCTCTCATTGAAGCCAATAGCAATTTATATGTAATATAACTAATGTTGGACAACTTTGGTCAGGAATTTGCCCAGCAGTAGATGTAAACAAACTGAAGGCTAAAATGTGTTGGAGAGTTGGGGAGAAAGGACATAAAAATTTGTCTTGTTGGACAAAGAAATTCCTGCTCACTGGTGGAACATTTTCTTATTTATGCACACCAGAATTATTATTCTTTAGCACTTTGTTTTCATACTGGCTGAGGCCTTGGCCATGTGTTAAGATAATATTACACTTTTAAGTAACTTTCATGAAAGTTGTAGTTGCCCAGATTTTAAGTGTTTATGTTCGGATGCTACAGGTCATAATTGTGCAGAGTAAAGGCATCTGACTATGAAATTGTTGCCTTCTAGGAAGTTGAAGTAAAAGAAAGGAAATAGAAGTATCTACGATCTCTCTAGTCATGTGTGTCCTGCTGCATATTGATGTGGTTCTCCTTGTATTGTTTATTGCATTGTCAGACCTTGCTTGAAAAGCTTCCAAGTTGCCAGCTTAATGAGTACAAAGAGAGGAAAAAGCTGAACTTTGCAGATTAACTACTTTATGTGCAACCTTTCTTTTGTCTGGAATTTTTTCTCCCATCATATTGTGATATTGTTACCGTAAAGAATGAGATTTTTAATTTTTTCTGGGGATGTGGAGTGGAGGGATCAATGTTTTTCATCCTCTTTTTCTTTCTTTTCGGGGCATCGTCAAGGGGATTTCAGAGGTAGCAGATGAGGTCGATTTTTTTCCTTCATAATTGTAGATCTTCCGGTCGAAGCATGTGACTTATGCTCAGATTCTCTAGCTATAGTCTGGAGAAAGGGTTTTCCATCCTTCTTGTGCTTTGGATAGCATTTTGAAGAGTTATTCTTGCCAAATCTAATGTATTTCCAGGAATTATACAAGTGCTCAAGGGAATTGATTATGAAGATAGAGGATTATGTGGTCGATGCCACTGGCTGGCCAATTGCTGCTTTTGGTGTTGATTTTGTATATATGTATATGTATATGTATGTATGTATATATGTATATGTGTATGTATATATATATATATGTATGTATATTGATATCTTGTCTGTACTAGTGTCTTAACTAGTTTAAATTTATTTGTGCTGATTAATGTCCTACTACAGGCTAAATTTTTATATGGGAAAAAGTTTAGTGAAGAAGAATTGCAAGATATTAAGCTGATGATTCAAAGCAACATTTACCAATATCTAAGCATCTTGCTGGATGGTCGAGAGCGCTTTGAGGAAGAAGCCATGATTAAATTGAAGGCACAAGGGTTTCAAAATGAAAATACTGTTGCAGATGACTCAATGGATTGTGGTGAGTTGCATTAGCCTTCTATTATTAATCTTGTGACATGTTTTCAGGAACAGTCTATCTCTTCATCAGGCATCTCATCGTGGATAGTTTCCTGAATCTATTGAATGTGCCCTGATTGTGGCAAAAATTATTAAACAAAGTGGAACGGTGAAAGAGGATTCATATAAACAACCTTAAGTAGCAGTATGTGAGGATTATTGGTGTGGTGGTTGTTAATTTTGGTATTATAAGCAGGGACACAGACATGAAACGACATGACACGAACACGGTGAGACAATTTTTCTAGAAGATAGGATATGTCATTGTAGGGATGCGTTACCAAAAAGATATAAAGACTGAATTGTGAATGCTCTCCACTGATTTTATCAAGCAACTTGCACTAGAAAGCATTTTTTTCTGCAAGTCATCTTGAGGCAGTGGTTTCTAATCATATTAAAAATATAATTTGTGAAACAATGTTGTTTTATAATAAGATGTCAAAACTCTATAGACTTTCAAAGAGCTCATTAATGGACTATGAGATCTATCTCCCTCTATATTTTACTTGTTTAAGGAATATAACTAGTGAAATCTTTTATACTCTTAATTACTAGTTCAATGAATTTTGGATCACCACAAGCTCTCCTTCTATTTTTCTCAAGTAATGGGTTCACATATCTAGTTCCTTGTATCAAGGAACAATGCTGTGGCTTTTCTGTGCTAATTAGCATAAAACAGTATTCATTTCAGGAGCTGATATTTTTGTTTTGAAATTTGAAAGAGAGTCAAAATGCGTCCCTAGCATGTCCCTAATGTGTCTGAATTAAAAACAAAAAAATCCTACGTGTTTGAGGGTGTCTGTAGAGTGTTGGTGTAGGATACAAGCACCGACATTCTATCTTGGAGAAAGTGTCCCTACTTCTTAGATTGTGATGACAGTTATTGCTTCCTTGAATTTACTGTTAAGTTGCTGGTGATCTGGTATTACACAGTAATTTTTTAGTTGCTGTGATATGTGGAGATACCCACATCTGCTTGGCCACTATCTCGTGAACAAGCATTTTTTTTAAATACATGGCAGTCTGCATCAATATATTGTTGGTAATGTTCTAGTTGGTGATCAATCAGTTGGGTCAATTTTCACCAAAAGAACAAATTTGTTGGGTCATTTATTTCACTGGTCCTACCATAGTGTCTGTTATTCAGTGCTAGGTGCTTGGCCAACTATCTTGCATATCTCAGATTGTTCCCTATATTCAAACTGTAAATTAACTATCTAAAAGCAGAAAGGATTTCCTCCATGCAGCATCTCTATTCAGAGTCAGGCAAACACTAAAAGGCTGTGACTTCATCTTTGCACAATCAAAACATACTCCATGTTCACTTTCTCCCAACCGAGTTGGCCTCTTACAATAGGCTATTTCAAGTGGTAGAGTGTCCTCTTTCATAAGAAAGACCAAAGTGGACTACTTTTGGACTGTGTGCGAGTTTCCTAACCGACGGAAGAGAGAGAATATGTTGTGCAACCATGCATGCGAGGATCTGTATTTTGTTTGGCACATTCCCTTGCTAAATCTCTGATAGAATTGCACCTGCCTGCTCTTTTATGATTCCTTGCTCGATCTAGAAATGGTAAACGTTTGAACAATGCTTGCCTACCAGTCTTCTCTATCCAGCAAATTCATGGAGAATTCCTTATTTTTGTAAATCTATGGGCATGAATTTTGCTTCACTTTCTTTCCCCTTCCATTATGAGGCAACTCAGCCTTCTGAAGATGATACATAAAGTCACCACTGTAGAAGTGAGATATTCTTCCTAATGCTTGGAGTCATAAACAGTAAGCATTATTTGGAGTTGAATTTTGGAAGGCAAACAACTGATCATTGAACTGTGGTAGCTTTATTGTTGACTGATCTAGATGGTGTTTTAGGTGAAGATGTTGAAACCAAGGGGACTGGCCAATGTATATATTCGATCAATCCTAGGTTGAAGCACTTTTCTGACTGGCTCCTAGACATTATTGCCACTGGAGATCTGGATGCATTTTTTCCTGCTGCAACACGTGAGTATGCTCCTCTAGTTGAAGAGGTGTGGAAGGACCCAGCCATACAGCAGACATATAAGAGAAAAGAGGAGCTCCATTTCCTTTCCGATGTCACAGAATACTTTCTAAGCAGGGTACGTCATTGAAAAGTCCTCTTCTGATCATAACCATGTTTGAGTTCTTCCCCAGGCTTTGGTACGGTGGCTTCCTAATATGAACTTGTGGAATTTGTCAAAAGCGAAATAATGAAGATGAAAAGAATTAAAGGAAGGAAGAAAAGGGAAACAGTATGCTTAATAGTAATAAGATTAACTGTCCTGTTGGCCAAATTTGAGTATTGAGTTGTTCCACATTTGGCACTCACCTTCACACAATCTTTTGCAACTTTTAAGATTGGAATTCTGGACGTTTTTTGAGATTGTTGATGCAGATTGATGCTTCCCCTTTCAGGTTGTTGAGGTGTCAAGCAATGAATATGAACCTTCAGAGCGAGACATTCTGTATGCAGAAGGGGTCACCCGAGGCAATGGTTTGGCTTTCCTTGAATTCTCCTTTGAAGATCGTAGCCCAATGTCTGAAACCTATACAGAAAATCTTGAAGCTCCAATCCCACCTTTGACCAAGTAACTCATTTTCTCTCTACTCTTTAAATTCATTTATATTGATGTATGCTTTGTGTCTCTTCATTGATCATAATGTCGTCATATTACCATAGTAGAAGTTCACTGCTGTGTGTGGGTTGGATTTTTATGATAGAGAAAATTGCTAACTACATTCTAGGAGACTGAAAAGCATAATCATTTTCCACCGTCACCAGTTTTACAGTTATATTTTCTCTATCTACTGTTCATATATGCATTTAAAATGGTTATGCCTAACCCTGCTAAGATTATAACTATATAAACCAGGTAGATATCAATGAATCCAGAAGTAATAGACCTTTAGTAATTTGCAAATCTCATGTTAAAGCTATGGACTTCTGGTGCTTCAAAAAAAATCATTTTCTTTTTCTAATTTTCTTTTTCTTTCTTTTTTGCACTTCGAAATGTTTTTTTCTTTTAATAACTATATTGTGATGTAATTCTTGCCTCACAGGATTGTTGGCTTACAAATCTGCCAAGTCAACAATTTCCTGGGGCAATTTGACCAGAGCATTACTGGTTGACAAAATTGGCCCAAATATGTTAGTTTGATATAGAATTAAGTCAAATCAATCGGTTGAAAGAAAGATGACGTTAGTGGATAACTTGGGAATAAACTTGGTATTTGTACTCAGCATGAATATGCTTCTATTAAACTGAACGATTTTACGGACCATAGATATTCTATACAGGTAACTTCAACATCATGGATCTCCTGGCACCTCTCTTGCTTGCGATGATGAAAATATTAATATATTTATTTTCAACAACCTTATATCCCCAGGTACCAACTAATCAGGGTAAATGCAAAGGGTATGAGTGAAGGGTGCAAATGGGTCGAGATGTTTGAAGACGTCCGTGCAGTCATATTCTGTATAGCCTTGAGCGATTATGACCACATCTGTTTCACCAACAATAGCAGTGGCAGCGGGAACTTACTCCAAAACAAAATGATGCAAGGCAAAGAGCTTTTCGAGACCATGGTTAGACACCCTTGCTTTAAGGACACCCCTTTTATCTTGATACTAAACAAGTATGATCTATTTGAGGAAAAGGTCAGCCGGGTGCCCTTACGTGTTTGCGAATGGTTTAGCGACTTCAGCCCTGTACGAATCAATCAGAGTCACCAGTCACTAGCCAACCAGGCTTACTTCTATGTGGCGGTGAAGTTCAAGGACCTTTATGCATCTCTGACTGGCAAAAAACTTTTCGTGTGGCAAGCTAGTGCAAGGGATCGAGTAAACATCGATGAGGCATTCAAGTATATAAGAGAGGTTCTTAAGTGGGAGGAAGAGAGGGGAGAAAACTACTTTGGTGGAGCCGAGGATTCATTCTATAGTACAGACTTGAGCTCTTTACCTTTTGTCAGGCAAAATTAAATATGCGTGTATTGGAATAGTAACTGTTTGAGTGTATCTATTTGACTCAAAAGGGTTCAAAGAGACGGTGATGTGCTTGCTCCTTTGCTGCTGTTTGGTTCAAATAAAGTTGATTGATTCTTTAAAGGTTCTGCCTCAATTGGTCGAAGCCTGAGGGTAGAATCTGTGTTTCAAGACTTAAAAACTTGCATTTTCCTGTCCCATTGAAACCCTCCCTGATTGATCAATTCCAAACAGATAAATTTGGGTAGTTGTAATAGTAGTATTTCTACGTGCGTGTTTTTCCCCCACCTTTTCCCCCCTTTGTTATTGTTGGGTGGCCAGTACTGGTTTCTGCTTGATAATATTTTCAAAAATCAAAATGTATCAAACATGCCCGTCATTGTTCTTGGCTCCATTTTTTGTTCTATTTTGCGGTGCACCCGCAACCGACATCACATTATACAGGTGTTGATTTCCTCCCCCAAGGAAAACGTTTGGTATTTTTTTCTAGTGCGTGCGCGTTCTTGGGTAATATGGCGAAGGTGATGTTTACAGGTCGAGCTTGGGTACTGCTGTACTTTAATTGTGGAGGTGACTTGGTATTTTAGTCTCCAAAATGTGATTATTATTGTCCGATTGATTGGTGTTGGACAAATAGTACAAAGACGAGAAATGGATGGTACGAAAAATCTAAAGAGATGGCAGGATTTTTTTTTTTTTTCATGGAGAAACACGTTGAATTCAGTGCTACAATAGACTGTTCACAAATAGTAAATCGCAATTAAATGTTGCCGTTGAATGCAACGTACGAGTTCAGTCCTGTTTAATAAACAATAACAGCAGTATAATTCAAGAGGAACAAAATTTTCCATCAACCATTTTAACCGAGTTTACAATGAAACACTGAATTCCAATATTCTGGGCAGGCAAAACTATCCTTTAAATAGATCTGTCGCAAGACCCTTCCAGCCTCTGAAAATGATTTGTCTTCGAACATAACAGAGGAAAAAACGTCTCCTTGCTGCCCCATTACGTTAGACGACTGCAATTTCTACACCCTCAAAGAAAGCGACTGCAGTCACTTGGCACGAAAGAAATACCATAAACATTAATTAATCTGCTGCCATAAACGGATCTACTCCTCCCAAATCTGCAACCAGAGGCTCCAACTCCTCGGCATCCTCATCTTTTACGGCAAAATAAGTAGGGAAAGGAAGCTGTGAAATCTCTGGCTTTTTGTAAACAGCATCTTTAACGAACACAAAGTTTCCTTCGGCCCCAGGGACCTGTACAAGACAACAATCACATAAAACACACACAATAGAGATAAACTGCGCATCATGATGTATCTTAAATGGCGTGTTTGAGCAGGAAGCTAAAGTGCACATGCCAGGCTCTAAAAAGAAAGCCAAGCCACTATACATCACCTCAAAGCTTGGCTAATTAATCTAAAGACTTTTACATAGTGTTTCAACCTGACATGTTAAGATTCACAAGTCAAACTCAAACAAGCTCTGATCGAATGATCCCTTGCCAAAGCTTCCAGTAGCTTGCATCGTTCCACAACCCTATTAGACAGTGATTTGTGTATTCTGAGTGCCCATTGTACACT
This sequence comes from Nepenthes gracilis, assembly GCA_033239525.1. Classification (NCBI taxonomy): domain Eukaryota; kingdom Viridiplantae; phylum Streptophyta; class Magnoliopsida; order Caryophyllales; family Nepenthaceae; genus Nepenthes; species Nepenthes gracilis. The sequence continues at coordinate 14,174,078 of BSYO01000031.1, forward strand.
CATATGCAAGCCTTAAAATTATAAAACTCAAAAATAAGAAACAAATTAAGCTTTTGGGTTTTGGTGAAAATAAATGCACAATCTCTGTGGAAGTCCATCAAATTTGATCTCAAAATGAAATATGATCCAAATTGATGGACCCTTGAAGCAAAAAGAAAACAAAAATATTGTAATGTGTGGGTGCTTTCCAAATAAACAAAGGAACTTAAATTTACTAGAAGAAGAATGCTCTTGGATATGCTTTGGACAATGCCTTGCTGAAAGAAGAATGCACTTGAATTTGCTTTGTACCTCTGGGAAATAAAGAAGCGCCACAGATGCACTAGAATTTGCTTTGCATATTTCTGAAATAAAGAAGCGCTGAAGAAGAGATTCATAGGATAGAATTTCCATGTGGCAGGAATTCTCAGTGCATTGGGCCCTCATTTTAAACCACACAGACCATTAACTTAAATAGGGCAGAGCAGAGTCAATGAACAAAGTCAATGAACTTTGTTGACTTTGACCAATTGGCCCAGGTGAATCTTGACTTTTCACTTTCAGGTTGTTAGTTGTCCAAATGACATTTTTAATGAAAAATTTTGACGTCTATGCCCACATGTAAAGACAATACCAAATATTTACAGCGGAAAGATAGATAAAGTAAAGAGATGTTTGAGAAACCATACTTGGCCTTTCACCCACATCAAGTTCCTAGTAGGGCATATTTTATAGACCCATACGTTTTTAACTGTCTGCTGCTTGCCGCCCATGCGGCCAGGCATCTTTTTTCCTTTGAATACCTATCACAAAGACAAACATACAATAATCACAACCAGAACAAAGATAATAATCAAACAGTGATAACCTTCAACAATATTTTGATAAAGATGCATATTCAGAGTTAAGAGGACAGTGAAGCAGCTTTTGGTAACTCAACTGAATTTTACCGTAAGTGATTTAAGTGTGAATAAAGCCAAGCAGGAAAAAAAGGGGTCTGTGCAGTCATTATGCTATTGAACAGTTTTCAAAAAAAAAAAAAAAAAGCAGTTCGAGGAGGAATCAAAAGAGAAGAACTAGATAAGGACTGATTATTGGACAGATCCTCTACTTCCTTTTTCCTTTTCTTATTGGACAGAAAGCCTTTGGAATTTACTAGTTAAACCCTATCTGCTTTGGGTACACTAAACTTGATACATTCAAAAATCTTTCCTCTTTTGGTATTACTATAATAGTAACGTAAGTTTGATTTAGGGGCCTTAATTCATTCCAAATATTTCTTTTTTCCTTTGTTTTATATCCAAGCATCTAGATGCTATGCACATAAGCATAATCCTCCAAAATTGAACTTACTGCTCCGAAAACCAAGTATGAGACAAAATTCAACTAAAACATGAGAACTTTGACAAGGAAATTTTATCGAACATCATCTAAGTACTACAAAATTGCCACCCATAATACAATAATCATTGCTTGAGCTCATAATGCCTAAAAGAAACTATTTTTAATATGAATGGAACCAAGACTACTTTTATGGTGATTCCACCATGTACATGATGTACTTTGCAGTTAAGCAGCCAAGCATCTACGAGCACCCATAAAGACTCTTGCTCTGAATTTGTCATCACTGTGTTTTCCATTTAGTGTAGAAAATGACATAAAATGTGTGCAAGAGTACATCTAAAATTTTGTTGTGTTCATCTATCATGGAGGAAGACTACAGAAATATAAACAGTTTATTAACAAAAAAAAAACTGATAAACACAGTGGGACTGCTAGGTGTATTTCACGGGTCACTTCTACTCCATGGTAAACCAAACATAAGTACTTTTATCATCCAAAATTTCCCTCACTAAAAGAAGAAACCACGCACCATTTATCTGTTTTACTGTCATAAAGGTTACAAAGCTATGAAGCCCAAAAATCATCAGGAACTGAATCACATAAAGAGCATAACTCAAAACCAAAAATGGCAGGTAACTGTATGTAATCTTGCAAAAGGAAACCTAATTAGAGACACGGAGTTTTATGTGGAAGCAACATATTGAGGAGAGATTGATGTAAATTACCAATAAAAAATAAATGAAGAGTTTTCTTAGGAAGAGACAAGATGCAAAGACAACACAAACCAAACAATCATCTCAATGATCTCCCATGCTAGTATTATACTGTCATAAACAGCATTAACAGATTCATGAATATAAAGCTAGCACACCTTTCCAGGAGCATCCCTTTGACCAGTAGAACCAATACTTCGGTGAGATAAAGATGCACCATGGGAGGCCGGCATCCCTGCAAATCCATGTCTTTTCATTCCACCCTGGACATATCAAGCAAGTTGGCTGAAAAAACCAGTTACTTTGAAAGCATAAGCTACATAACTATAAGCACATGTGAAACCATGTCTCATGACATGCATGAAATTACGGTGAGCTACAGCATCAAATTAAATAATCACCTGCAGGTAAAATAAACTTACGGCTGAGAAGTCAAAGCATTCTTTTGTTAGAACTTGAAAAAATTGTAAAAGAGAAGCAGAATAATTCTTATCAATAAACCACCGTGCCTCTGTCAAGACTGCTGGTGCTTGATGCAAAATTCACATCTAACAAGACAAATTTTACAGACGTTATTCGGGATTGAAGAGAAGCTTATAACAGTTTTTCCCTTTATTTGAGGGAGGAATCCACAGTGGTTATTGGAGATTGAAGAGTACTGATAACAGTTCTCTTCGTTTTTTTTTGGGGGGTGTGGGTTGGGAGACACAACAGGACAGCTAGCATGATCAGACTATTTATATCTCTTGCAACATGTACATGCTTACAACTAAAGAGAACCATCAAATAATATTATCTATTCTTGAAAAGCAGATTCAAGTTCCACTTAGCCAAATTGCATCATCTTCCAGAAACTGTTTCTTTGAACTAAGTACCACAAGTATTTTCTGCTGATCATTATAAGCATATTTAATTGCAACCACAAGTTTAAGGGATGATAACAGACAAATAACACTCATTCATAAATTACCATACAGATGAAATCTCAAGACCAATTAATTCACCTGAAATCCCTTCCCTTTAGTGATTCCTGTGACATCTACATACTGTCCAGGAACAAAATGGCGAACCCCAATCGGTGTGCCAACAGGTAGAAGTGCATCCTCAGTTACTCGAAACTCCTTCAACTTCCTCTTCAGTGGGACCCCTTGAGCTCTAAAATGGCCCACTTCCGGTTTCGTCAAATGTTTTGCCTTTCTCTGCCCACAGCCAACCTAACTAGCACCACATTTCAAACATCTCTAAACAATTAACTACAAACCAATCCGCTCTAGGTAACATAACCCAGAACAGAAATTTAATAACAGTAATTACAGATAATCACAACAAAACAAACTCTTCAAACAGCACAACGATTAGTTCGCTGATATTGAATAATCTGCTGAGATTACATAACAAGCGCATTGAGAAATGTCAAAAAAGTTCGATTTTATCTTAGAAGAGAAACGAACTGACGTTGGGTTGGCATGGGGTAGTTAATGCTGCAATCAACGCCATCCTCCGGTAAATTCTTGCCCTATCAAAAATCCGTGGAAATGAAATTCTAAACTAGTCTTGATATAATGTGGTGAAAAAAAAAAATTTATAGAAATAAGATATAAATAAAAATGATGACTTTCAGTAAGCTAAGTATTGAGAAATGTCACTTCGACTAGTTCGCTGATATTGAATAATCTGCTCAGATTACATAACAAGCGCATTGAGAAATGTCAAGAAAGTTTGATTTTATCTTAGAAGAGAAACCAGCTAACGCTGGGTTGACATGGGGTAGTTGATGCTGCAATCAACGCCATCCTCTGGTAAATTCTTGCGCGATCAAAAAGCCGTGGAAATGAAATTCTAAACGAGTCTTGATATTATGTGGTGAAAACATAGATATATGGAAATAAGAAATAAATAAAATTGATGACGTCTAATAAGCTAGGTTTTGAGAATGTTTAATTCAATGAGAACTAAACAACAAAGAACACTCTTTCAGATTTTCCACTAAATAAATCTCAAAGATCACGAAACTATCAAATTCAAACCATATACGCTGAAACAAAAGGGAAACCAAAATGCTGAATAGTACCTGCAGAGAGAAGATGCCTTCTTTTTCAACAGTTTTGACTTGGGTGACAATGTTGTCGTCCAACCAAAGCACCGTGATAGGAATTCTAGCGCCCCATTTGTCCCAAAGCGCACTCATACCACATTTCATAGCTAATGCTCCCGTTCTTCTAGAATTTGAGGTCATCACTCTGGGCTTCGCTTCGATGACTCGCAATCGCATTGCCTCGATTTCAGGTTTGTCATCGAGAGCTGCAGATTCGGAGCTGAAGGTTTTAAAGTGTATTGTTGTTGTTGTCAGGGATAATTCTTTTGGAGCAATAAAGAGCCTGCGAAGACGAGAAATAAGGCCTCTCGATGCCGCGGACATCGTAGAATTTGAGATAAGGGCTTGTGTAAAGAGATTCACTCGGCTGACACCGGAGGCATGGTGAGGAGAAAGGGAGAAATTAGATAGATTGGATCCAGTGTGTAACGTAGGGTTTTAGAGAGTTTAGAGCAAGGGGGGAAAAAAAAGAACCTGACCGATTCCTTTGCACATCGAGTCGGACGACTGAGCCGGACCGGCTGCATAATCGAATTTGTTCCTGATCTATGAAGTAAGCCGGTCAATTATGCCATATCAACAAAACGATTGGATTCCAAAATATCTCAAACAAATTGGTGCATTATAATTTCAACAATGAAAATTGAGGATAAGTTTTAAATAAGATCCCAACGTGATCTTTCCAAATAAGCAATTGAGATCAACTTCATTTTAACTCATTTTTATTCAATATTTTTAGATATTTATTATCAGTACCTTTTAAATAAAACTTAATAAAAAATTTAAAATGTTAAAAATTTTACGTGATAAAAGATTGATGCTATTAATATTTAAAATAAAAAGATATATTTCTTTTAATTTTGTTTTAAAGTAATTTCTTTAAACATATGTTAAGAAAATTTAAAATAATTTTATACACATAATTGGCTAAATAATATGAAGAATGGGAAATTGGTGGTCAAAAAAAGACGAAGGGCCGCCTTCTTTGCCATAAGCCATTAATTGTGGACATTGAGGCTTAGTAATCTTCCGCAGTAACAATCAAAAAGATGCCAAGTTGAAGTAATATCAAATTTTAACAGAAAAAAAAAAAAAAAAACCCCTAGTAAAGCCAATCACTAGAACGCAGAATAGTGGCTCTTCACCTCATCCTCAACCGATGGATTGTGGCCATTGCATTTTCTTTCCTTTGATGCTCTTGCTTGCCTGCACAACTCATGGGTAATTGGTTGGGTAGCACCGATTAACCGCTCTAGCAACTCATCTTTGGTGTTTGCCTGTCCATAGCAAAACGAACAAAAGCATATAATCCAAGTTGTGTTGTGTATTGAGATATTGATTACTCTCGTGTGGACCCATATCTAGGTAATTGGCCACATGGGCACAATACTGAAGGTGGAGTATTGTAGGTTTGCATAGTAGTAGCCGAGAACGTTGCGTAGCAACAACTGAGGGTGTTGATGCGAAGGCTGAGGGTGGACCAATGTAGGGCTAAGGTCGAAGACGGCCTATCTGAAAAGTTGGTTATCTGTAAAGTCCAATATATATAATTGACTTTATAGAGTAGGTAGTTGACTTTTCAGAGTTGGTAGCTGACTTTACAGAATAGGACACCTGCAAAGTTCAGGGTAGGAAGATGATTTTGTAAAGTAGGTAATAGGCTTTGGAGAGCATATGACCAACTTATAGAGCAGATGTTGCTTGGTGAGAAGACCCATCTGTATATATCTACATTGTTAGGATTCATGAATTGTAAGAAATAGAATATATAAGGAGTCGTACTTTGCTCTTATACTCTATTCTTTGATGGCTTCTGTAACCAAGGGTTTCTATAATTAAAATTTTACATAGTGAGATTTATAAATTAAGTGTCTCATAATTTTCTATCTTTTATTTAAAAGAGGGTTTCTACGTAAATATTGTGTATTGTTCCTCTCTCTCCCTATTGTGTGTGATTATTGTTTTCATTTCTCCTCTCTATTCACTATCTTGTCAACGTTCATTGCCCAACAAGTGGTATTAGAGATGGATAAGCTGATGAAGTCGGCTCGTTGCTTGCTGATCAGAATGTCATTCTCGAGTTTGGCCGTCAACGCATTATCGAAATGAGGAGATTGGAAGATATTCTAATTTTTTGGTTCTTGATTGCGATTGAAAGCAGATGATCGATCAGAGTTGTGCAGTGAAAGCGTGTGGACTCAGAATTAATCGGTTACAAGATTTGATTTGAGGATTTAAACAAGTTATCAGATTTGTAGCCTAATTGGATGATCAAGAAGAGTGGTCAGATGTTTCTAAAAGTATCATGAAGAGAAGAATGTCAAGTTTTAGGGGAAAATGATAGATTGAGGTTGAGGTTTGACTGGCCTTTTGAGACTTTGCAGCGAACTGAAGAGGTGGCCAACAGATTGGCATTGCCCGAGTTTGGTGGAATCATCATGATATGTTTTGTGTATGTATTTGAGAGAAATATGGGTTGATCCTTGGCATGTGATGAATGTAAATTATTGCTGATTTTGATGAGCTATTTTATATTGAAATTTTGGCTCAGATTTTTGAGGTAGAAGGGATCAGTATTAAGAAATAAGATGATCATTTTGGTTATGCTGTTTTCAGGAATCTTTTGGTTGAGAAATTTGTATATGATCCGTCTCATATGATTGAATTTGAGTCATTGAAAATTGGTGAGAATTTATCATATGTTAGGGTTTTGGTTCTAATATTTGAATAGAAAGAATAAGGTGTTGAAGATTAGATTTTTGGAGGAATCTTTTGATTGAGTTTAAGCTCGGAAGAATTATCCTTATCTATTTAATGATTGATGTGTGTAAATTTTGAGGACGAAATTTTTATAAGGAGGAGAAAGTGCAATATCTCGGATTCTTATTTGAATTATTTTAATATTTATTATCATTTTTGATATTTCAAATGTAGTGAAAATAAATTAAAATATTACAGAATTTTATGGAACGATCGAAATTTCGGAGTGGCGCCCATGATGTTGTTCGAATACCGAGTTGGATTTCGAAATAAAAGAAAATTAAAATAGAAAAGTAAATATATTATAATAATAATAATAATAATAATAATAATAATAATATATAAAAAAAAAAAGGAAAAAAATGGGAAATAGAAGAGTAGAGAGGGAGTCGGGGAGAGAGTGTGAGGGAGGCTAGGGTTCATAGGCGGAGAAAAGGGAAGAAGAAGGAGAGGGAGAAGGAGGAAGAGGGTGGCGGCGGTGGCGTTGCAGGCGAACAACGGTCACGAGTTGAGGCAAAGGTGGTGCGGCGCGTGAGGAGAGAAGTCGCGCGAGGAGAGAGGGAGAAATACAGTAGCGCAACGGTGCCGTGCGCGCCGACTAGGTGAGGCTGAGGAGGCCGGTGATGGCCGTGTGAGGTGGCGCGGTGGTGGAGCAGCAGCAGAGGACCGGCGACAGTAGCAGCAGTGGCGCGGTGGCCATGCCCAGAGGAGAGAGGAAGGGCAGCGCACAGGAGCGCGTGAGGCAGGAGAGGGAAATGCCAGATTTCGGTACTTCAAGATATCCTTTCTTAAGATTTGCGAAGTATAAAGTGAGGCAAGTATCCTCTAACCCTATCATTAATCTGATTTAAATTCTGATGCATTTTAATTACTGTAGAAAATTTTACTAATATGCATGTATTTTTATATACATCAAATTTATTAATTATGTACATGCATATATATTTTATCGGTTGTGCGATGATTTTATACTGGTATTTATGATTTGGAGAGTTTTCGGATACCCGGACGGTATATATATATGTTTGTGTATCCATATGTTGCGGAACCATGAACCAAACTTTACATTAATCATGCATGCTGCCAGGGGTGGGGTCACTATGGGACCATGGCGGTCCGAGACCCGATGAGTAATTATATGTGATCCGAGGCATGAGATATTGGTATTGCTCCCGACGGGAAGGCTTAGTTCCGACGGGGACGTATATGATAGGCTACTTCCGCCGGAAGGAATGTTGAGATGTTTAGTAGCTGACCTGTCCCACTGTGTATTTAAATAAAAACCATCATAAGGAATTGATGGAACTAATATATTCAAACGTCCTAATATATAACTAAAATTTAAAATTACACCCAAAATTACGGGTGACAAAATATAGTGAGTAAGTTTCTAATCTATGAAAGATAGAGTAAATGGATGGCCTTGAACTATTAGCCTAAATCATAGCCGAGCCTTGAGCTGCTGACTTAAATCGCAGCTCATATAGTCGTGGTTATCGGACGAGGGTAACCCTTCCTCAAGTTGGTATTATTTATCTTTGGTTCTCCGATTTCATGCATATATTATAGTTCTGCATGTATTTGGGTGGAGGATGATTTTGAGATACACTGATTGGCCCACAGTTGGGTGATAGGAATATCTCATACGTATAAATGTAATAAACCCGAAACGTGTTTTGATTTATGTTTTAATTCTTGCGTCTTCTCTCCAATTTCTGTATTATGAGATTTAGATTTGGATGATGGTATGTGTCTTACATGGATACGGTGACAATTGCAGCCTATGTGACCTCAGATTATATAATATGATATCGTTGACGAGATTTTACCGGATCGTTATTTATTATAAATATATCCCAGAGGGACTGTTTGATACGGACGATAATTTAGTACGAGACATTTCCTCAATTTTCAGAGATTTTACGGACATTATGTTTTGTTTTACGTGATTGTTATGCGATATCCCTACTTCTGATTTATATGTATCGTTTTTTTACGATGTTGATACTTGCTAAACTCTAGGTTCATGTTTTCTTATTTTATCTTTTCAGACTAGTAGTATAGATATGCTCGCAGGAATTTGGACATGATCTGGCTTGGATATCTCTATTGGTGAGTGGAGATATTATATTGGATATGTTTCTGATAACGAAAATGTGTTATGGTTATTGTTTATGGTCGGATGATGGCCCTGATTATTATATGGGAAACGTTGATGAGTTATTATATTTGGTACCTTCCTTGTGATTGTGGATAGCAGGTCATGTATTATTTTGTCTGAATTTATATCCGATGAGATCTTATGTAGGTTTTATTATATCGAGTCCTGTATATATATGACTGTCATACCGGAGTTGGATTTTTATGGTTGATAAAAATATTATTATTGATTTTATTTTTAACTTGTATATATTGTGTTCTTGGGTCGTGATATAACTTTCTTCTACCCACACTGGGTATGAGAAGAGTACTACTCAGATTCCCTCAATCCATCAAGGCTACAAGAATATCACTATTTAAATTTTCTCCACCCACAAAGGTATGGGAATCTTCACAATACGCCAAACCTAACATCTATCATTTTGATATCTTTTGATATCGCACCATATGATAGTCACATAGTCATAAATATCCCTCCATACTAAATAATATGTCTCATCACTACCATAATATAATAATCAATATCTAATAACTATTAACAAAGTTAAGATTTTACAGGTTGTATATTCCTTAAGATAGTTATATTTTTATATAATCTCTTTTATCTTACTGTAAAATGCTAATAATATACTTATACAATTGAGTATAACAGGAAGGAACTCCACAAAGTGTAGCAATGGAAATATCGTTTAATACTAATAAGGTTATACCCATGCTATCAAATAAACATAAAAAATGCTAAACCCTAAAACCAACATAAAAAATGTCATCATTGAGGAGAATAAGAAAGATTTATGAACAACTAAGTATCTAATTCCTATTATCCCACTAACCCACCGTGGTCTATAAGCTATATGACTTATAACACGATGTCATCTAAACACCATGTCTAAAACTATACAAAAACTCAATTAGGTCTTCTAACGTTCGAGTATCCATGCACACGTTGCCTTGAACATTGACTCGTAATGCTATACCTAATTATCATTGAAATTAAAAATTTGTTAATCTTATTTATAAAGCAATAACTATATAAAATACATCATATTTTATTATCTTCAAACAACTCATGAAGTGCTATCGCCATCCAAACTCAACTTGACACTTGAGTGTTAAATCATCAACTCAATCGGTTAACTGTATAATAATATGTATTGGCACAAATTTTAAGAACTTAAAATTTAAATTATTACATCATAACTCTCAGCATGATAATCAAAATTTAAGGATAACATGTATTCCAACATTTTTTGGTATACACAATGATCATTGGCACTCCATCTCTTCTTTACTACATTTGTAGATAATCGAAACCGCATTTCTTCAATGAAATATTCACCTACGTAGATCATAGTGTAAGAATGGTAATTAAATATATATGAACTCATGAGTTTAACATATAAAATATTAGCCTAAAATATTTAACAGTTTCAGTAATGTATGAGCTAAGATATATATTGTGATTGTCGTCACATCTTTGTCCCTTAGTTTCTACCACTCTGGGTAATCAAACTCAACTTAGGACAATACAATATCAAATCACATTTGTTACTTGATTTTTACAATTTTGAAATATCAAAATTAAAATTTGTCAATATAATATTAAACTAATCTTTCATAGTATAAGAATATTGATTTCATAGGTATGAATGAACTGATTTCATGATTATATAGTTGGCCGAATAATGGCTGGAAAACTGATTTCCTCTCTCTTTCTTGTATTGTTCGTTATCTCCTTCCGTTACTACAACTGTTCATAATTTGCAGGGGCATTAAATTTGCTTCAAATCTCTTCCAACCAAGGCTAGCTGAACACAAACCATTGATTTCTACTATATTCAAGCAATTAACAATATTAATGGTGTTTTCAATTTGGTTTCAAAGCAAAGAACCACGCTCTTTTTTTATTCGAAGAAAATTTCAATTTATAGGATGAGAATCAGCTTGGATTTCAATGGAGATTGCAAAGAACGAGTAGCACGTGAAAAAGTGAAATTTGGATTATCACTTGCAAAATTATTGAGTTTACAAGAAAGTATAATCGTACTTACATGATTCTTGCTCCACGACATTGTAGGGAAAAATAGTGTCAGAGTAAGGATAACAGTAGTGATGACAATCTTATAATCACACACAGTAAGAAAAGATGAATGAGGAAGAAGAGTATATTGAAATTTTACGTAAAAAATCCTTCTCAAATAAGAAAAAAATCACGGAACACTTAGTTCACAGATAAATTTCACTATATGAAATTGGTTACAAAAACCGCACTACTACACAACACTTAAGGCGAAAACCGAAGAACAACGCACAAGAATATAAAGAATTTCACACTTTATTTTCATTCACTGCTCTTCTCTTTCTTCATACTCTTTCACTCCTCTACTCCTGATTACAATACAGCATATATATATATTGTTTGGTAACCACTTTCAAAAGTGTTGCATGTGCGCCAAAACCAGTTACCATTAACAAGATAAAGCTACTCAGCAAATCATCATACTTTGTAGAGACGGCGCCCACTCTACAGAGATTGCATATATTCTGGAAAGATCACGCATGCTCAGGCAATATTCTGAGCTGGCACCCACTACTATACTGCTTTCTTTTGTGGATAGTTAACATCTCATTGACCGGTTTCTTGTCTCAGTTGGTCAACATCCTGTTGACCGATTTCTTATCTCAACTGGTCAAAAAACCATTGACCGAATTCTCCTTTCAATTGGTTAATATCATGTTGACCGGATTCATGCTTCAGCCAGTCAATATCCCTATTAACCGAATTCTTTCTAGCCCGGCTAGTTGGCTTTCACTCCGAGTTTGTCCCACATGGGAGTGGCCCCAACAAATTTCTTCTCACGATTGTGTGGGAATAAAATTTAATAAACCAGCCATACTGTAACAAGTTTTAAGTTTTTCCTTTGACAGAACCTTAGTCATCATATTTGCCTCATTTTCCTCCGAACAGATTTTTTCAAACGACAAAAGTCCAACATCAATAACATCTCTCACCCAATGGTATCAAATATCAATATATTTTGATTTTGAATAAAATGAGGAGTTTTTACACAGATGTATGACACTTTGGTTGTTACAAAATACCACGCACTTCTCTTACTTGAGGCCTAATTCTTGGATAAACCTTTTAATCCACAACACTTCTTTACTAGCTTCAGTTACTACAATGAATTCAGCCTCAGTCGTTGAGAGGGCAACACAATTCTACAACTTTGATTGCTCGGAGACTACTCCTTTGGCAAACTTGATTAAATATCCTGATGTGGACTTTCTAGAGTCAACATCATCTGCCTGTCGGCATCCGTGTATTCGACTAGGTGAGGCATATCATTTCCAAATTATAGACACAACTTAGAAGTTCATCGGAGATATCTCATTATCCATTTCACCGCAAACTAGTGCTCCCTTCTTAGATTCGATAGGAATCGACTGACTGTGCCGAAAGTATGTGCAATATTCGATATCATACATACTACTGCATACATCAGGCTACCCACGGCTGAAGAGTAGGGTATGTTTCTCATGCTAGCTTTTTTAGCATCTGAGGTTGGACACTGTCTCCTACTCAGCCTGAAGTGACTTGCTAAAGGTGTGCTTATTGGATTGGACTTATCCATGTTAAAACGTTAGAGCACCTTTTCAATGTAATTCTCTTGAGACAACCATAACTTTTTATTTTTGCGGTCTCGAAATATCCTGATACCCAGAATTTATTTTGCTGGCCCTAAATCCTTCATGGCAAATGACTGTCACAGCTGTTGCTTCAACTCCTTGATCCGGGCACCATTTTATTTGACGATCAGCATGTCGTTCACGTAAAGGAGAAGGATGACCAAATCATTCTCAAAAAATCTCTGTACAAATATACAATGGTCAGAAGTGATCTTTCAGAATCCTTGGCCGATCATGACAGACTCAATATTTTTATACTACTTAGATGACATACTAGTCGTTCCTTTTCCTTGACCTTAAATCTTTCTGGATGTTTCATAAATATTTCCTCCATAAGGTCATCATGGAGGAACGTCATCCGGATATCCAGCTGTTCCACCTCCAGATTCAGGGCGATAGCTAAACCAAGTACAACCTTTATTGAAGACATCTTTACCACATAGGCAAATATCTCATCAAAATTAATACCCTTTCGTTGATTGAAGCCATTTACCAGCAACCGTGCCTTGTACCTTGGCAGTGTAGTAGTCTCATCTGTTTTCAAACAGAAGACCCATTTATTCTTCAGGGATCTCTTCCCCTTAGGTAGTTCAGCCAAATCAAATGTATCATTTTCATGTAGCGAGCTTATTTCATCCTGTATGGCTTCCAGCCATCTTTCCTTATTCTCATCCTTCATAGTCTCATCAAAATTTTCAGACTCTCCTACATCAGTGAGTAGGACGTACTCACAGGATGATAGACGGATGAACGATCGTCTGTCTCTCGAGGATTGCCGGACAGGAACCTTCTCGACAGGTTGAGGACTAACTTCATTCTGGTCCTCATCAGGTATCGTGACTGCCTCATTATTTCCTCGACCACTCATGGGCCATTGACCTCATAGTGAAGAGGTATCGATCGGATAACATCAACATTTATCTTGTCTATTCGATCGGTATCGGATTTGGTTTTCTTACCAAAATCCTCAACTGTTTCACCTTCAACAAAAGTTATATCCCTTGACCGAACAAACTTCTTCTCAACTTGATCATAAAATTTATATCCCAATTCATCTTTCCCGTAATTCAAAAAGATGCATTGTATCGTCTTTGACTCTAACTTGATCCTCTCATCCTTTGGGATATGAACAAAAGCCTTGCTCCCAAACACCTGAAGATGGTCATAGGACAGCTCTTTTCTAGAACAGATTTTTTCTGATTCCTCACATTCAACGGTCTGCTGGGTGACTTATTAATGATATAGGTCGTCGTCTTTAAATTTTCTGCTCAGAAGGATCCAGGAAACTTTATCTCAGAAAGCAGACACCTGACCCTTTCTAAAAGTATACGGTTCTTTTGTTCAGCCACTCCATTCAACTATAGTGTCTTTGGTGGCGTCTTCTGAGACCGAATGCCATGCTTTTGGTAATAGGTATCAAATGCCCCAATATATTTGCCACCATTGTCACTTCGGACAGTTTTCAACTTCTTTCCGATTTGTCATTCTGCCAGAGCATGATAATGCTCAAAAGTACCGAGAACTTGTTCCTTGGTCTTAAGTGGGTAAACTCATAGTTTTCTCAAACAGTCATCAATGAACGACACGAAATACTGAGCACCTTTGAATGACTTTTCTTTAAATGGTCCATATACATCAATGTGGATCAAGTCAAATAGTTTCGTCTTCATAGAGGACGAATCTCCATGGAACGAGACCCTTTGTAGCTTTCTGGCCATACAGTGAGGATAAGTTCTCAGTCCGGCTTACTTTATTATCAGAATGAGGCCCTTTTTGGCCAAATAATATAGTCTCTTTTCACTCATATGGTCCAACCAGTGGTGCCACAGATCCAAGAACTCCTCACTAGTTGTATCGATCACATCTTCAGCTACTGCTAACGCCTTCATTACATACAGGCCGGACCCCTTCTTTCCACGTGCAACAACCAGATAACATTTGGTCAATTTTCATTCTCCTTCATAGAAGGTATTACAATAGCCTTCGTCATCAAGTCTGCCGGTTGAAATTATGTTCAGTCAAATATCATGGATATGCCATATATCCTTCAGCAATAGCTTTGTCCCATTATTAGTGACAAGCAATACGTTACCTCTGCCAACTATTGGGGACGTTCCTTCATTTTCCATCATTATCATCACAAAATTTTTTGAAGTATAAGAAGTGAATAGCCCCCTTCTGAATATGGCATGGAGAGAGGCACCGGTATTTACTACTTAGTCAGACTTATAGTTCGTCAGACTCGCCACAACCATTTCACAAGTTAACAGGAGATTACCTCCTGTGACCATTGGAACCAAGGCCTTTTCTTCACCTCGTCCCTTTTTTCTTTGTTCTCCCTTTCAACGTTCTCACACTTCTACTTGTGATAGTATCTTTTAATGTGGCCTTTCTTACCACAATGATGACACTCAAAGTTTTAAAACCTTGACTGAGACTTGTTGTGGTTCTTCTCTCCAGGCTTTTGGCCTCATCCTTTACTTCTTTCCCATGACTTGGTCACAAGTACCTCAGAGTGTGTAGAAGTTGAGGCCCCTTGTAACCGCTTTGACTCATTTATGGGTAAAAAAGCAATAACCTCGTTCAACTTGAGCGTATCCTTCCTGAACAGTAATGTAGTAACGATATGGTCGTACGAGGTTGGTAAAAAAGCTAGCAACACCAACGCCTTATCCTCTTCCTTGATCTTCTCATCAAGGGCCGACATTTGTATCATGATTCTGTTGAATTCGTCCAGGTACTTCTTAAAGCTTTTCCCTTCGGACAGACGCAACCCATAAAACTTTTTCTTCACATGCAGCCTTATTATCAATGATTTGGACTTATACCGGCTTTCAAGCTTTTTTAAGATCTCTGCCGAGTTTGACAAGTTGAGGACTTCCTGAAGCGTGTTGTCTGCCAGACACAATTTGATGGTACAGTTTGTAAGATCCCTCTTGTCTTGCCATTCTTCTTCAGTTAAGTTCTCCGCTACTCATCCTTCTTCCGCAACGCTTTCATCGTTCATTCTCGAGTCAAGATGTTTTTCACCCTTTCTTACCAAAGGATAAAATTACCTTACTCATTGAACTGTTCCACACTAAATGGCAGGTTCTTTGAAGACGATGCCATTTAATCGAAAGTTCTCAACTAATCTCTAATACCATTTGTAGGGAAAAATGGTGTCAGAATAAGGATAACGATAATGATGACAATCTTACAATCACACATAGCAAGAAAAGAGGAATAAGGAAGAGAATGAGTAAATCAAAATTTTACGTAGAAAATCCTTCTCAAATAAGGAAAAAACTACGAGACACTTAGTCCATAAATAAATTTCATTATATGAAGTTGGTTACAAAAATCGCACAACTGCACAAGCCTTTGAGGCGAACACTGAAGAATAGAGTATGAGAATACAAAGAATTTCACACTTTATTTTCACTCACTACTCTTCTCTTTCTTTACACTCTTTCACTCATCTACTCCTGATTACAATACAGCATACATATATACTGTACGACAGCCACCTTCAAAGGTGTTGCATGTGTGCCAAAACCTGTCACCATCAATAAGATAAAGCTACTCTGCAAATCATCATACTCTGTAGAGATGGCGCCCAGTCTACAGAGATTGTGCATATTCTAGAGAAATTACGCATGCTCAGACAATCTTCTAAGCTGACACCCATTGCTATACTGCTTTCTCTTGTGGATGGTCATCAAGCAACCATTGACTGATTTCTCCTCATAGCCGGTCAACATCCAGTTGACCGGTTTCTTGTCTTAGCTGGTCAACATACCATTGACCGAATTCTCCTTTCAACCAGTCAACATCCTGTTGACTGGATTCAAGCTTCAGCCAGTCAATATCCCTGTTGACTAGTTTTTTGCTAGCTCGACTGGTTGGTTTTCACTTCGGCTTTTTCCCACATGGGAGTGACCCCAATAGACATAACAGCAGAAATAGTGCAGCAGTAGCTCAACAGCTTCAACAGTAGCAGCTTCACAATGATCATCAACTGTGCTTCACTCCTTGAACATGGTGATAAGAGCAACAGCAATAGCTGCACGCAGTAACAACTTCTCAGCTTTCCCCTTCTCTCTATTCTCCCTTGCTCATTCAACTGAATCGGTTTCCTCGCTCTCCTCTCAGTTATGGCCACTCAATAGAAATGAAGGAAGCTATGAGCCTAAACGAAGGGTGGAAACCTCAATATATGGAGAGTTATTGGGATAAAAGGTTGGTTAAGCATTTCTCTAATAGCCCTCCATGTTTGGGTAAATTCACTCTGAATTTGAAAGCAGAGGCTCGGCTATGGCGGAGTATTTGGGAACCGTCTTATGGCGGGGCAAGAGCTTGAGAAGTTAGTTAGCCAATTAACTTGATTTTTTGGTAATATAATTTAATTTAGAGGGCTCATAAAATTTAACATTTTAATAATTTAAATTACCATATTCAATTAGCAAAAAAATATAATAAATATAATTAAAATATTAGGAAAAATAGAGCCGGCAAGAATGAGAAATTTAGAGGAAACAACGACACATACACAGCAGGGAGGAAGAAAATCAAGATACACAATATTTTTACGTAAAACCTTTTTTCGAATAAGATGGACAAAACCACGGGATACTTAACCCATAATAATTTTACTATGTAAAATTTTGATTACAGAAACTCTGACTACACAAACTCCCGAAGAACAAAGAATAAGAATAATATACTACTTCTTTGTTTTTCTGTATTTCTTCATACTTAAAAAATGCAGCAATGTACGCACACACACACATATATATATACAAATACACCGGACGACACCTATTCTGTAAAAATAATCATCTGCACTGTAAAGTCTATCACCTACTCTACAAAGTTGTCTTCCTACCCTGAACTTTGCAATTGACTTGCCCTATAAAGTCATCTATCAAATCTCGAAAGTCAACTATCTGCTCTGCCATATGCACTGACTTTGCAGGTGATTTTCGACGCAGGCCATATTTGTTCATCTGCTCTGCTACCAAAATTATTTAAGCAAATTTCATCGCTCCGGTCTTGTGTACCACTGTGAAATTTTCATTTTGAAAATTTCTCTCCAGAATTTCATTCCGGTTATTTTCACTTCAGAATTCAACTCCGGTCATTTTCACTCCGCTTCAGGTTACATCATGCACGGCAAACACAACAATACTTTCCACATGGGAGTGACCCATATCTAACATAAAAAAACTTTTCTAACTAATAATTAGATACCGGACGATAAATTGACTGAGATCAATAATTAACAAAATGCCATTGGAAGGTTTACGTAAATCTCATATATCCAAGTTCTCCAAAAGATTAGTTTAGATTCGACTATAATTCTATGATTAATGATTTTTACTAATCATTGGACAAGAACGTTCAAATTATAATGTTGAGGTATTACAACCAGTGGACTGGTGTAGCCTTAAAATTAGATTCCTCCACGGAGGATCGGCTGATTGGAGATGAAATAAAATCTTCCATTATCAGTGCATAGCTTATGGAATGGTGTGTGAACTTATTATTGATGGTGGACGTTGCACTAATGTGGTGTCTGCTATCATATTGAACAGGCTAAACTTTTCAACCAATAATCACTAGAATCAATACAAATTATCATGGCTATGCTGAGACAATAAAATACCAGTGGATGAGAAGTGTTTGATCTCCTTTTTGATCAGTAAAGGGTTCGAGGATGGAGTGCTGCGTAATGTGATAACTGCATATGATTGCCACGTCTTTGTGGGGATATCTTGGATATACAGTTGAAATCCATCCACGGTGGATTACTAACACCTACTCTTTTGCTAAAGATGGATCAAGAATTACGTTACCTCCTTTGTTTATCAGAGATTCACAAGGCTTCTAGCTGACGTAGCTTGTGCGATACATGAACTCAACTTTCCTCCTTTTCCACATGCCTAGTTTGGTTTTGTTGATTTGTTGCTTTTTACAAGTATTGTAAGATATAAATACCAAAATTTATATAATAATATTAAATTAAAGTAAATTGATAAATTATTAATATTAATAGTAGATTTTGATTAAAAATTAAGTATTGAACTATAATGAAAAAACATAAGGGACACCTAATAAGTATAAGAGTCACATATGAACGTGTTTGAGGTAAAATTATTATTTTTGATATGTGCACAAATGATGCTTATGTGTATTCATTCTAGAATTATAGTGCCTGATGCGCGCCTCATGGACGTTCGTGTATAGGCTGAAATTAACTTTCATACTTAATTTGCGCCTAACTGACATATGAGTATCAATTTACTATATAAGGTATTTCTATCATTTTTTATCCTATTTCTCTAAGTTTTTAGAGATAAAGAGAGAAGAAGTGGGGAAGAAAGAGAGAAAGAAAAAAAATTTAGAGCTTAAATCATAACAATTGTCTGGATTTAAATTAAAATAAGTAAATACAAAGTTTATTTCTTTATTTATTATTAAAATTTAGAAAGTTTTTTCTCATGTTTTGTCTAAAAAATGAGATTTTATATTTTATAATTACATGTTGGTATTCATCCGTATTTCCTTTAATATTTAGCATGCATACATGTCCTTCTTTATAAAGCTTTCTCAAAATTTAAACTACATTACCTATTATCAAAAAAAATATGCTAAATTTTAGTGATAAATCTTAAAATTTTTGAATTTTAAGGTTGAATGCCTTATTGTATGACATTATTTTTGGTAAAAACTTTAAAGAATCCTTTTGCATATATCGGATTTTTAAAGAATCATATCAAAATTTTCTCATCGAGTTTACGAAAAATCATTTTGTTTTCTTTTCTTTGGAATAGATTTTATTTTCTAGAGAATTTTTCAAGTTTTATTTAGAATAAACTATTGTAAAGGATTAATGAAAACTAAGTATATTCTAATATGTCATAATTTATTAAGATAAGGTCATATAGAGTTTCTCATGGGCACTAAATAATAGTGAGCACTGCCCGATCTATAGGGTGTTTTATATAAGGCTCATCCATGAGTCTAAATAGTGCAATATGGCCCTAATTTATGGGTCAAAGCCTAAATTGATCTTGAAGGAATATACTTTATTTGGAGGGGTACATTGACCTTTGTTTCATTTATGTAATTGTTAGGCATTTATCATTTATTTTTGAGTTTTATTACTCATATTTATTATATCCATATTTATTAGATCATCATTTATTTATTCACTAAATAATTCGCTCACCTTGCATTATCTCATCTTTCAATTTAGTAAATTTGGTCTTCACAGGCATTCGGATGGATGGTTTTTGCGTGGAGAATTGTAATATCTCGGATCCCTATTTGGATTATTTTAATATTTATTATTATTTTGGGTATTTCAAACGTGGTAAAAATAAATTAAAATATTATAAAATTTTAAAGAATGATCAAAATTTTGCAGTGGCTCCTGGAGTATGCCCAAGTTATTGTCCAAATACCGAGTTAGATTCAAAAATAAAGAAAAGTAAAATTATATAATAATAATAATAATATAAAATAAAAAAAGAAAAGGAAAAGAATGGGAGCAGAAAGGGAGTCAGGGAGAGAGAGTGTGGGAGATTAGGGTTTTGCGTAGAGAAGAAGGAGGAAGAGAAGAGGGAAGAAGGAGGAGGAGAGGAGAAGGGGCCGGCGGTGGCGGTGGCGGTGGCTTGCTAGTGAGGCCACGGCTTGCGGCGGTGACGCGAGTGGCGCAGTATCGCGAGCGGAGTGAGGAAGAAAGATGGCAGCGTAACAGTGTCGGCGCCGACAAGGTGAGGCCAGCGACAGCCACGTGAGGAGGCACGGTGGTGGAGCGGTGGCAAAGGACCAGCGGTAGGGGCATGATGGCCGTGCGCAAAGGAGAGTTGAAGGGCAGCGCGCAAGTGCGCATGAGGCAGGAGAGAGATGCCAGATTCGGGTATTTTAGAATATTATTTCTTCAGATTTATGGAATATATTGTTAAGGCAAGTATCCTTTAACCCTATACTTAGTCTGATTTAATTTCTAACATATTTTGACTACTGTTGGAGATTTTACTAACATATATATATTTATATATCCTCAATTTATTAATTATATATATGCATGTATGTTTTATTAGTCGTGCAGTGATTTTATATGGGTATTTATGATTTGAAGGATTTTCAGATACTCAGATGATATATGTGTATATTTGTATAATATCTTGGATCCCTATTTAGATTATTTTAATATTTATTATTATTTTTGATATTTCAGGCGTGATAAAAATAAATTGAAATATTATAAAATTTTGAGGAATTATCGAAATTTCGGAGTGGTGCCCAGAGTGCATCTGAGTTATTATCCGAATACCGAGTTGGATTTAAAAATAAAGAAAAGTAAAATTAAATATATAATAATAATAATAATAATAATAATATAAAAGAAAAAAAAAGAAAGGAAAGAATGGGAGCAGAGAGGGAGTCGGGAGAGAGTGTGTGGGAGATTAGGGTTTTGCATAGAGAAGGAGGAGGAGAAGAGGGAAGAAGGAGGAGGAGAGGAGAAGGGGTTGGCAGTGGTGGTGGCTTGTCGGTGAGGCCACGGCATGCGGCGCAAGGATTGAGAAGCGGCGTGGCATCGTGAGCGATGCGAGGGAGAAAGATGGCATCGCAATGGCTCCAGTGCCGATGTTGGCGCTGGCAGGGTGAGTCTGAGGAGGTCGGCGATAGCCATGTGAGGCTGCGCGGTGGTGGAGCTGCGGTAGAGAACCAGCAGCAGTGGCGCGGTGGCCGTGCGCAGAAGAGAGAGGAAGGGCAGCGCACAGGCGTGCGTGTGGCAGGAGAGAGATGCCAGATTCGGGTGTTCCGGGACATTATTTCTTCAGATCTGTGAAGTATAATATTAAAGCAAGTATCTTCTAGCCATATCCTTGATCTAATTTAATTTCTTACGTATTTTGATTATTGTTAAAGATTTTACCAACATGCATGCATTTTTATATATCCTCAATTTATTAATTATGTACATGCATGTATATTTTACTGGTCGTGCAGTAGTTTTACGTGGGTATTTATGATTTAGAGGGTTTTCGGACACTCGAATGGTATATATGTATATTTGTGTCTCCGTATATTGTGGAACCATGAACTAAATATTACATTAATCATGCATATTGTCGGGGGTGGAGTCACTACGGGACAATGGGAATCCGAGACCCGAGGGGTCGTTATATGTGATCCGAGGATGAGATATTGGTACGATATCTCATGGTACCATATCTCATGAGATATTGGACAGAGACTCGAGGGGTCGTTGTATGTATATTTGTGTATCCGTATATTGTAAAATCATGAACCAGGCCTTACATTAATCATGCATGCTGTCGAAGGCGGGGTCACTACGGGACAATGGTAGTCTGAGACCCGAGAGGTCGTTATATGTGATTTGAGATATGAGATATTGGTACCGCTCTTGACAGGGAGGCTTAGTCCCGACGGGGACGTATATGATGTGGCCCCCTTCCGCCGGTAGGAAAGTTGAGGCATTTAGTAGTTAACCTACCCCACTGTATATTTAAATGAAGATCAGCGAAAAGAATTGATAGAAAACTAATATATTGGAACATCCTAATATATAACTAAAATTTGAAGTTACACCCAAAATCGCGGGTGATAAAATATAGTGAATAAGTTCCTAATCTATGGGAGATAGAGTACATGGATGACATTGTGCTACTGGTCTAAACCGTAGCCGAGTCTTGAGCTACCTGCTTAAATCGCAGCCGATATAGCCGTGGTTATCGGATAAGGGTAACCCTTTCTCAAGTTGGTATTATTTATTTTTAATTCTCTGATTTTGTATATGCTTTGTAATTCTGCATGTATTTGGGTGGAGGATAATTTTGACTTACACTAATTAACTCACAGTTAGGCGATGAGAATGTCTTATCTGTATAAATATGTGATAAACCCGGAATGTATTTCGATTTATGTTTTAGTTCTGGTGATTTTTTCTTGATTTCTGCATTATGAGATTTGGATCCAAATGATGATATGTGTCCCACATAGATATGGTGATGGTTGCGGCCTATGTGACCTCGGATTATATGATATAATATCGTCTATGATATTTGACCGGATAGTCATTTATTACGATTATATCCCAGATGAACTATTTGATATGGACGACGATTTAGTAAGAGATATCTCCTCGATTTTAAGGGATTTCACGGACCTTGTATTTTATATTTTACACGATTGTAATGTGTTATTCATTCCCTCTAATTTATATACGCTGTTTATATATATACAATACTTGTTGAGTTTTAAACTCATGTGTTTATATTTTATTCATTCAAACTAATGGTATAGATACGCTGGCAGGAGTTTGGACGTGATCTGTCACAGTATATCTCTATCGGTGAATGGAGATATTTATGTTGGGTATGTTTCTGATTCCGATGATGTGTTATGGTTATTATTTATGGTTGGATGAGGGCTTTGATCATTGTAGGAGAAATATTAGAGTTGTTACTTTATATTGATGAGTTGTTGTATATTTGGATACCTCCCTTGCGATGTATAGATAGTAGGTCATGTAATATATTTGTCCGAATTTATATTCGGTGAGGTCTTATGTGGGTGTTATTATATTGGATTTTATATATGTATGAACTGTCACGCTCAATTAGGATTTTATGGTTTATAGAATATACTATGAATTTAATTTTTGACTTACATATATTATATTATAAGGTCGTGACAAGAATTCTAGGCTTTCCTATTTATTTATGTATGTTGTATTTGAGGGTTGTGAGGAAATTAATTGAGAATTGGGTTGTTATTATTATGGGTATGTATAGTTATTACAGCATAATCGATGAAAGATACATCATTTTAATTCTCACTTTATAGTTATTGACAATATGTTATAAGTTATATATATTTGATTAGCATATATAACTTTAGATGTAAAGTTATAGCAAATTTGACCATTTTCTTGGGATGAATTATATTTTTACTTCTATGTATAAAAGGAGTTTACTAATACAATTTATATAGTGCCCCGATCCAATTATAGTTTTGTTTGTCATGTTTACTATGGTATTTGAACCAAGATCATGACTGGTACTGCTTATTTAGTGTTAATTGACTGAATCATATAGTTGAGTTGATACAATTAAATATTGGTTGACCCACCCATATCACATTATCTAATTGTACAATCATTTTTTAGTAACACTAATTGTTAAAAAGTTATGTAATCCAATCATTTTACTAACTAATTATATTCTACTATAAAAAAAATTAACTTACAACATAGATTGTACAAATAAATAAAATATTAGTTGATTTATTCTTAATTTGTGACTCTTTCCGAAAATCTTTATAAATTTTTTTTAGCAAAGAAATTGGACTCTTTTTTCGATCTTTTAATAGACTATACTTTGCTCTGAGTGAATCTTTGAATAAGCATTAAAGGGGTTTTAGAATTTTATGAATGAGAAAAACTAAACAAATTAATCTCATAAAGATTGACTAGTTTTCCCCTTTAAAAAATCATTTAAATCACCTAAGCATCCAATACTTAGCACTGTATGTTCAAGCTATGGTGGTTAGGGTAAATATAAGAAAGTTTTTATATGGCAGAGGAAAAGCAGTGTTTAAAATGACTAAAATCTTAAACAATGTTAAAGAAAATATGTGAAATAATGTGCATGCAAAGCATGTGCACGCATTAGACGTGAGGTAGCAGGCACTACGTGTTATGTGGGATTATAATATCGATACATTTCTAATTTAGGCCAGTGGGTTCCATTTTTTAAATTATCTTATGTCAAGATAATGATGCTTGAATTGCTATTGGTGGATGATTTCATTTACATCTTGCTGAGTTTTGAGCAGATTCATGTTGTAATATCTCAAATTTTTATTTGATTTATTTTGGATGCAATAGATTTTAAATAATAATAATAATAATAATAATAATAATAATATTATTATTATTATTATTATTATATAAAAATATATATATATGATTATAAAGGGAGTCGGGCAGCGCAGGAGAGAAAGGAAAGAAATAAAGAAAGGAAAGGAAAGAAAGAAGAGGAAAGGAGAAGTCGGCATGGGATCGCAGCAACTGCTGGTCGGAGAATTAATGCCAAAGACGGAGCTAAGTAATCCTCTCTGTGATTTCTTTCCATTATTTGAGAGATGCAGTGGTGTAAAGGAAAGGGAGGCGCACGTGAACCAAACAGAGAAGCCGCTGCCGTCATCGAAAAAGAAACAATAAATTGAGACATGAAATCCCTCATTTCTCTTTGTTGATGCCGATTTTGAGTTTTGGAGGAAATCGGTCGAGATTTTGGTGGAGAGAGAATGAGGAGAAGAGGTGGTAGAGGCGTGAAGGCAGAGAAGAAGAGGAAGAAGAAGAGGAGGAGAAGAAAAAAGGAGAAATACGTGGGTGAAGACAAAGAAAGAGCTGGGTGAAGGTGAGGTGGTGTTTACATGTACTGTTAGTTCACTGCTATCATCGGAGTCACCGCCGTTAGCCCCTATTGAAAATCACTTCAGAATTGTTGCTGCTATGGTCAGTGCCGTTGTGCCGAGCTAGATTATCATCGGTCAAAGGAGAACCTGGCGTTCGGCAGAAAGGAGGAAGGGAAGAGAGAAATGGGCGCGTGCAAAGTGGAGAGAGAAAAGCTCAATTTGGGTACCTCAAAGATCCTTTCTTCCAATCTGTTTGCTATAAGGTTGAGAAGAAATCCTCTTACTCTATCTCTAATTTATTTCAGTATCTGATATATTTTGTATATATATTTTATACCAGTATGTTTATATAAAAATTGAATGGCCGAGAGTTGTAAGTCTAAATGTAGCTGGGATAATGGAGTCAATGATATAATATAGCCGAGAGTTGCAAACCTAAAATGTAATTAGACTAATAGAGCCAATAATATGAGATAGTCGAAAGCTGCAGGCCTAAAATATAGTCAAGTTAATGGAGCTAATGATATGAGATTGTCAAGAGTTACAGGTCTATAATGTATTTGGACTAGTGGAGCTGATGAATTTAGATGGCTAATGTGGGTAATGAATTTAGATGGCTAATGGAGCCAATGAAATCAAATAGCTAATGGAGATGAAATCAGATAAATAATGGATGAAATCAGATAAATAATGGAGCAGATGCAATCTAATGGCTAATGAAGCTGATGAAACCTGATGGTCTAGAGTTGCCAGCCAAAAATGCGGCCATTATGATGTACAAATTTAGATTTGGATTGGCATCTGCTATGAGTGTGTGGTAGTTTTAGTATATGTGGTAAAGTCTTAGAGCATGGTCTATTGTCTGCTTCGATATTGATTCTTTATCTGATTATGCGTATAATTTTATTCCTTATTATGATGATACTTGTTGAACCTCTAACTCACGTTTTTTATTTTTTTCTCTTTAGAGTAGAAGATGTGGATCTGCTGCAAGAGTAGGGTAAGATTCAACATAACATTATATTCTCTTAGTGAGTATTTTATCCTTATGACTATTCGGAAGCAGGTCACGGTTATTTTTGTCTGGAAGGTAGTCCGATAAAGTCTTATGTGGGTTTGATTTATTAGGTTCTATATATTTAGTTTATTATACCTGAATTTTTGGATTTCAATATTGTTTATTAAAATTATTTGAAATTTTTAAATGTATAAAAAATAATTAATTAGACATACTAAATTTTGAGTTCGTGATAAATTCTATGCCAAACATAAGAGTTTTGCCAAATTTAAGACGTTTTTTTCATTATATTTGTTGTGGTTTTCCAAGCCCAACCCAATTTTGACTTTTGGCTTATGGTTTATTTTATAAACGTCAAAATGTTTATATTTAGTATTGAAGTCATGACAAATTATTAGAGTTTTTACTATTGGGTTATGGATCACTTCTATATGGATTCATACCCATTGAATGCGCCGACCGATGATATGGAGGATTACAATCTTTGCATTTGTGACCTTTGCCTAAAGTATAGATTCCCAAAGACCCACGACCGAGGCACACATGAGGGGCATCTCAGGCGCGGAATCCAAATTGGGCACACTCAAGGCGTGCCCGAGGGGCGCCTCAGGTGCCAATTGTAGAAGCATCATACTTGAGACATGCTCGAGGTGTGCCCAAGGTGCCATTTTCAAAGGCATCCATGCTCGAAGTAGGACTGACAGGCGCTTGAACATGTGTCACAGTATAAAAATGTGTCAACACATTGTATGGCTAAACCACTTGCATTTTGAATGCCATTTGTGAGATAAAAAGAAGAGAAAGAGAGAGAAGATAGAGAAGAGGAAGATTTAAATATCCGGTTGAGTTTCAAATCGAGATTCAGTCTCTGTTAACTTTGGATATGCCATTCTTAAAATTAAAAAGAATGTCTACCTATTTTATTTCTTTTCTTTCATCTTAAATTTTCTACTATTCGGACTTATTTATGACAATGTGTTATATCCTTATGTTTTGTCGAAATTTGTGTAACCGAATAATTATTGTCTAGTGGATATTTTAGATTTATAGTCTCGTATTTTTTCTCTCTCATTCTAAAGGGAGTTTTCATGTAAAATCGTGTCTTACTTCATTATTTGTGATTATTGATTACTTATTGTGTATTATTGATTTTTTTTTTTTTTGCGATTCAATAAGCGGTCTGGGTTCCAACAAATAGCATTAGAGACATGATTATTTATATTGTGTATTAAATCTTATTTGAATCAATGAAGGTCGAAAATAAATTGGTTTGTTTGAATTGCACAAATTATGGTATATGGTAGAGCAAAATGAAGGATTTGTTACTTGTAAAAATAATATATCTTTTGGTGTTTGTTATGCAAAAGTCAAAATCAAAAGTTGTGGAGAAATGAGCTTTTAAGTATGAACAAGTTTGTAACTATATTCGGCAATTTGTAAACAATAATATGTATAATCACACTTGAAATGAGATTAAATCAAAGATACTGTGGGAGAAGCTAGAGACACTCTATATTTTAAACTTTGGTAACAACAAATTGTTTCACTTGATGAAATTAATACAAGTGAGGTACAAGGAGAGCATGTCTATTGCCGATCACTTGAATAAGTTTTAAGGATGTGTGGATTAGATGAGTAGCATAGGTATCAAATTTGATGATAAGCTACTGGACTTATAGTTGTTGACTACTTCACCGGACTCTTGGGAGGTGATACGGATCACCATTGTCAATACCGCTCTAAATGGTGCGGTGATTCTAAAAAATAATAAAGGGAGTCATGCTAAATAAGGAGATGAGATGTCAATTATAGAGTTTTTCTTCACACTCCAAAATGCTAGCCCGCATGTTATGAGAAAAGGAATAAAGGGCGTGACCCTAAATTTGGTGAGAAGAGTCGAAACAAGTCTCGATCGAGATATCAGAACCTTAAATTTGTATAAAAAAGGGGATATATCAAGAAATACTGTTACAAGTAGAAGCGTAAAAATGCTGATGGCAATGAGAAAAAAAAGGATAAGGCCCAAGATGATGAGAGAGCCTCAATTGTTACCAATGTTGACATTTAGTTGGTGTGTCAAGAGGATGAGGTGATCAATCTAGCAGATCTCAAGACCAATTTGGTGGTGGATAGCCGTGCCTTACTCCGTGTCACATAACGGAGGAAATTCTTCATATCTTACACTCCCAATGATTTTGGAGTGTTGAAGATGGATAACAAACGAATTGTTGGCGGTGGTGATATATGTCTCATCCCCAACAATGGGACCAAATTATTGTTAAGAGATGTATGACATGTCATAGATATTCGGCTAAATCTTATTTTAGTGGGAAGCTTTGCAACGAAGGATTTTACAACATGTTTTGTGAAGGGGCGTGAAAGTAGATTAGAGGGTCTTGAGTAGCTATTCGGGGGAAGAAAGTTTCTAACTTGTATGTATTGTAAGTTTCAATTATAGTTGGAAATGTGCATGTTGTTAAAGGTGAAGAGTATAGAGGTTTGTGGCATTGATGATTGAGTCACATGAGCGAGAAAGGGCTAAATAGTTTATCCAAGAAGAACTTTCTTTCGGGTGTGAAAGAAGCTAAACTGAAGACTTATCCTCATTGTAAGGCAGGGAAGTAACGGTGAGTTTCGTTCCATGAAAACTCGTCCACAAAGGAGACCGATCTTCTTGTGTTAGTCCACATTGACATATGTGGCCCATTCAAGGTAAAGATATTCTAAGGAGCACTATACTTCATGACATTCATCGATAATTGTTTAAGAAAACTATAGGTGTATTTGTTAAAGTCGGAAGATCAAATCCTTGATATCTTTGAATATTTTTATACCTATGTTGAGAGGCAAATAGGAAAGAAGTTAAATTACATTTGAAATGATGGAGGTGAGCACATGGAAGCATTTGATGTGCATTGTCAGTCTCATGAGATTCGTCACCAAATGACTCTACCAAAAACATCGCAACTGAATGGCGTGGCCAAATGGATGAATAAGACGTTAATTGAGAGAGTTCGCTATCTACTTTCATAGGCGAAACTTCTCAGTTCATTTTGGGGGGAAGCTTTGAAGGCCGTGGCTTATATTATCAACCTATCATCGAGTGGCCCACTGAACGAAAAAATACCAGAAAAGTATTATCTGAAAAGAAGATATCGTACGATTACTTGCGTGTGTTCGGGTGCTAAGCCTCTATTTACATCCCAAAGGACAAGATGACTAAATTAGAGTCAAAGATAAAGTAGTGCATCTTTCTCAACTATGACGAAGATGAGTTGAGATATCGGTTTTATGATCCGATTGAGAAATAGTTTGTTCGATTGTGGAATGTAGTCTTCGTTGAGGATAAGACAATTGAATATATCGGCAAAGAGGTGAAGGTGTTTTCTAATAATGACAGTAGTCGGATTTGCAATACAAATCTTGAATCCTCAATACCAGTGTTAGTTCGTCATGAAGATGGTGATCAAGGCAATACAGAGGAGAAAGAAGACTGTGAGACTCTGATACTCGATGGAAATAAAAATGATGTTGTTTCTCATGATGTTGTTGAACCTACCGAGACCATTCCATTCTAAAGATCCACGAGAGATCAAAGGCCCTCTATTTGTCTATCGGCTAATGAGTATGTTTTACTTATAGATAATTGGAGCCCAAAACTTTGAAGAAGTTATAAAAGATGTGTACAAAGTGGAGTAGATGGAAACCATACAAGATGAAATGAAATCACTACAATAAAATCACATGTTTGAGTTGACAAAGCTGCCAAAAGGAAAGCAAGCATTGAAGAATAAGTGCGTATTCCACTTGAAAGATGATGAGAACAGCCCACAACCTGTCACATGCATTATACAAATACGTAGGTTAAAAAATAAAATTCACAATATAAAAATCCAATAAAATGAATCAATAATGATAAAAACCTAACCCGAGCTCGATAATCCATATATACACAAGACTCAACATAATACAACTCATATAGGATCTCAACATATACAATCCGGACAACATACATCATGACCTGCTATCTATAAGTCGTAAAGAGAGATATCAAACAAAACAATAATTCATCTATATAATATGATAAATCCCATAATCCTTAACACATGATCCAATGACCCACATCCGACCATACACAATATCCTTACACACCCCTGAAATCAAAGCCTAACTGATATGAACATCCATACTCACTAGAGAATAAAGTCGCATTAGATCAAGTCCGAACTCCTATAATCAAATCCAAGCTACTAGTTTGAACGGATAAAATATAAAAATGTAAGTCTAAAACTCAGCAAACATCGTCATCACATATAAAACAATATATATAAATCAGAGGGATTGTAAAATGACGTAACAATCACGTAAAATAAACCACCTGGCCCATAAATCACTAAAAATCAAGTAATAGTCTCGTACTTAAATCATATATTGTATATCAAATCGCAAAGTTTCCTTGGGACGTGCTCGTAATAAATCATTCGGAATCAAATCTCATAAATGATATTATAACATATCACATTGTGATTTGATGTCACATTATATAAGTCGCGACTATCATCACATCTACGTGGGACATATACTATCGTTTGGATCCAAATCTCATATGCATAAATCAAGAAAAATCAGAACAAAATCATATAAATTAAAATATATTTCGAGGCTTAACATATAATCATACATACGAGACATTTCAATCACCCACCCGTGGGTTAAATCTGTGCGTCTCAAATCATAGTTCGATGTAAATCATGTAGAAACATAAAATACACATGAAACTGGAGAACCAAAGATTTAAAAGACTAACTTGAGAATTGGTTACACATACTCTCGATAATTTTGAGCTAATCCATTTATAGTTTAGGCTAGTAAGTTAAGCTACCTATATACTTTGTTTTTCAAAGGTAAGGTTACTCACTATATTTTGTCACCCGTAACTATGGGTACAATATTAAGTTTAGTTTATCTATAATGATATTCAAATATATTAATTTTTGTTAATTCCTTATGATGATTCTCATTAAAACATATAAGGCAAGTCGACTACGTCATAGTTCAACCTTTCTACCAATAGAAGGGAGATCACATATATTACATATGTCACCATCGAGACTACAGTATCCCCATTGGGAGAGGCATAACAAATATCGCATATCACATGCCTTGGATCATAAATATCAACTCTTAGGGTCTTAGATTGTCGCGGTCCCACAAATAATGACCTCGTCCCCTGGCAGCATGCATGTGTACTGTTGTAATATACTAATATACTGATATACGAATATATATATATATATATATATTATTTTGGGTTTTTATGAGTAGCAAAACCCTCCAAAATTATAAATCTCTACATAAAATTACCGAACAACCGGTAAAATACACATACATATACACAATAAATGGGTAGGGTATATAAAAATAACATGTATATGAAGAAAATCTCCAAAATATAGACAAATATCGTCGGCCACAAAAATAGACTAAGGATTTCTCATACGGATACTTGTCTCAACTTTATACTCCGTAAATTTGACGAAAGGATATTCTGAGACACCCGATCGTGACTTTTTCTCTTTTCTTCTCCCTCATCTGTCTCTCCTCTCCCTACTCTGTGTGCGAAATGACCAAACACTAACCCACGCGTACTTTTATACCTGCCCCATTCTCGAGTGCCACTCGAGCACTGCTCGAGCGTGAACCATTTTGGAATCAATGCTCGAGCAAGTCTTGAGTACTTCTCAAGTGCACACATTTTCGAACCTGTGCCTATTTAGTGCCAGCCAGCGAGCCTCAAGTGCGGAACTCTAAATTAAAGCCCTTCAAAATTTTACAAAATATCATTAATTTGGCACATCTAATAAACCTAAAATATTAAATACATTTAAAATAATTCAAATAAGGATTCAGGTATTAGATAACCGAGGTACAAGACAATGCTAATTGTGAAAGGTTTCAATCAGCAAAAAGACATTAATTTTGATGAGATTTTTACACAAATTGTGAATATGTCTTCAATCTGAGTGGTACCTAGATTGGCCACAGTTCCTGACTTGAAAGTCAAACAACTGGATATGCGGACATTTTTTCATGGTAACTATGAGGAGGAAATATACATTGTGTAGTTGGAAGAATTTTGAGTTAAGGGAAAAAAATAATTAGTGTGACATTTGAAAAAAGCTTATATGGGCTTAAACAAATTTTGAGTCAATGTTATAATAAGTTTGAGTCTATTTTGATGGATTAAAATTATCAAAAAACTATTTTGGATCATTGTGTTTTTATTTAGAGATTTTCTGAAGATGATTTCATTATTCTCCTACTCTATGTGGATGATATGCTGATTGTTCGGCGCAATACTTGGCAGATTATTGAATTAAAGTAACAGCTAGGGAAGTCCTTTTCCATGAAGGATTTGGGGCCGATGAGACAAATGTTAGATATTATAATATTTCACAACCACAAGCCAAGCCAAAGAAATTATGTATATCTCAAGAAAGTTATAAGGAGAAGGTGTTTCAATATTTCAACATAGAGAAATCTAAGCCATTGAGCACATCGTTAGCCAATCATTTTAAATTGAGCAACCAGTAATTCACTTCCACGAATGATAAAAAGGCAAGTATGAGAGGCGTGCCCTATTCTTCGGCCATGGATAATTTGATGTATATTATGGTATGTATGAGACCGGATATTGCTCATACTGTTGGAACGGTAATTCATTTTTTATTAAATCTTGGTAAGGAGTATTGGTTTACAATAAAATAGATATTAAGGTATCTTCAAGGAATTTCAAAATGTGCTTGTCTTTTGAAAGCAATAAGCCACTTCTATTTCGATAGACCGATGCAGACATGGAGCGTGATTTCAACTCTTGGAAGTCCACATCGAGATATTTAGTAATGTTCGCAGGAGGAGTTGTCTCTTGGTAATTAAAGCTATAGAAGTGTGTTACTCTTTTGACTACCGAGATAGAATTCATTGATATAATGGAAGCAAGTAAGGAGATGCTGTGGATGAAAAAGTTCATCTGAGAGCCCGACTTTAAGTAAGAGCAATATATATTACTTTGTGACAATTAAAATGCAATTCATCTTTATAAAAAAACTTATCATTTCATTCCATATCGAAATACATTGATATGAGATATTATTGGATATGCAATATTGTTGACTCGGAGTTGTTGATACTTGACAAGGTCTGACCAAAGATAATGGATCGAATCTGATGACCAAAGTGTTGCAGAGAGAAAAGCTTAAATCTTGCTGTACTATTGGTGGGATAATGATGACTGCCCATAGACGATCACGAGAAAAAGTTTGTTAGATTATGAGTTACTCTTGTATGGGCGCGCAACTCATAAGGAGGAATATGATCTTTAGGCGCGCAACTCACACCTGAAGCGCAGATTCCAAGAGACCCATGCCCGAGCCTAGCACAAGAGGCTCCTCAGGCGCGGAACCCAAATTGGGCATGCTCGAGGCACGCTCGAGGGGTACTGATTCCATAAGCATCGCACTCGAAGTACCCCCAATGAGTGCTCAAGGTGGCATTTCAAGAGGTATCCACGCTTGAGGCGCACCTAACGGGCACTCGACACGGCCTACAATATAAAAATTTTCCAATACATTTTAAGGCTAAACCATTTGTATTCTAAGTGCTGTTTGTGAGAAAAAGAATATTCAAATATTCGGTTGAGTTTCGAATTGAGTTCCAATCTCCACCAATCTTGGGTTACGTTATTCTTGAAATTGAAAAAACGTCTACCGATTTTATTTCTTTTCTTTTATCTTGTCTTCTCTATTAATCGGGCTTATTTGTGATAGGGTGTTGTGTTCTTGTGTTTTTGTTGGGGTTTGTGTAACTAAATGATTACTGTATATTGGATATTTTGGACTTAGAGTTCCGTGCTTTTTCTCGCACACTCTAAAGGAAATTTCTCACGTAAAATGACATCTTACTTTATTCTTTGTGATCATTGGTTGCTTGTTGGCAATTTAAATGAGTGGTCCGAAGCCCAACATTTGCCCAATACATAAACCCGTTTGCACTTATAAATGATAAATAACGTATTGAAGAAATTAATTTGCAACACGCCTTGAGGATCAAATTTTAAAGCATTCTTTAATTTACCTAATAATTCTCAGTGACCGCATTTCCCCCAACAGGATTTGGCGGAGGGTAGAAGTACTTGAGTTGGTGCTGTAGGTAGTTCAGCATGCCACTCTTCCCTCAAGTTGGTGTTGAAAATGAGGCTAACTTGAGTAGCGGCCACAGCGGCAACTAATCCCAGCAAGCCTACTGCTATATATATTTAGACACAGATATATTCAACTAAAAAGCCAAATTATCTAATTATTACCAGGGACAAGGGGAAGCTTCATTGTAGAAAGCCGTTGGATATGCCCACAACGTATGCGGAGGTAGAATTTGTCGAGTATGCAGTATGGATGTTACTCACAGAACGCATATAGTCCCATTAGTATATATACAACAACAAAAAACATACATACAGATCATACATATAGTGATAAGACTGCTAGGTAGGAGTTGGAACATGGCAAATCACACATCCTGAATAAATTAATAGGAAAAACATGACTTGACATATGTAGTCGGCCGAGGTTTGCCGATACACAAGGATGATTAGAGATTAGGATGAGTACATGAAGAAGGGATATTGACGGGGGAATTGTTGATGGAAAATTGGGTGAGGTGGATCTCCTGTGGAAGAAGGTGATAGCTAATGCCAAGGCTCTCAAATATCCTCTTCATGTCCAGGATCAGCTCCGATATGCGGTTGTTGCGTTCCCCGTAGTTTTGATGGTTGACCGTGTGCTGGACTGCCAGGCACATTCTCATCTTGTGCACCTCTATTATCTCCTTCACTATTACCGCGTGTTTCGGGTTCCAATAATTCGGCTTGCTCTCAATATAGCTGCCCATATGTAATGCATATACATATAAATGCTTGGAATGCATCCACCGAACGGGGTAATTCAGTATTCAAATTTATCCCATCAGTCTGCTTGCTAAATTATATGGACAAAAAAGCATATTTTTTCTATAATTAAGAAGTCCTTATTTACATACGTACCTTTGAATTGCTTTCTTGAAAGCGATTATTGTTTCCGTGGGGGTTGAGGCATCAATGCTGAAATCGATGGTATCGCACATCTCCGGGCTTCTGTAAAAATTACTGATGGGCTTCGTGAGTAGAACGGCATTAGGGTAGTAGATCTTCTCCATGTCATACCTCAAGAACACCGTCGTCAATATGTTCATCTCTTCTACAATCATCTGAATAAGAATTACGTATGTAGTTTAACAAGTATGCATGTCAAATGTTACGATAACATTATGACGAAAAAACTGGAAACAGAATATCAGGAAACCTTACTTGAACGCCGTCAATGACGCATCGATCGCCGATGTCAAAAGGATGCATGACGAAGACAAAGATAATGGACTCAAAGATGGTCTTACACATGTTTTGAAACATGAAGCCAAGAAGTACCAACTGTGTTAAGACAACTGCGATTACTTTTGTCGTAGCCAACCCCATTACCAAAAGGGACACCACAATTATGATCACAATCACAATTGCACTTGCTAACTTGTGGAGTTGTTGCACTGCCGTCTTTGTGTCGTTCAATGAGTATGCCAACGATTTCCGTTCAAAGTAGGCTCGTACCTTTCAATCATAACAGGCATCACACAGTTCCATACATATGTATAATGACGAAATTTATATATGTAGATATGTATAAAGTCATTACCCTTTCTTCCACCGTCATATGTGCGGATTGAGATTATATGAGCAATTTACGTGACAGAATTTATAATCTTTATGACCAGATTTATTTTCTTTGATATTTCTAAGTAAACTAGCAGTTATAATAAAATTACATACATAAATCAACAGCTTAAAATATATTTAAAGATAGGACTTGTAACACTTACCAATAAGATTTTATTGACTAGTATTACAAATAAGAAATCCATCATAGATATCTTTTTTTTTTTTGGATACAAATAGACATTTTGATTTTGAAAAAGGTATGCAATCTCAATCAAAAAGAATCTATACTTTAATTTCATTTGATATATGAGTTTATTACGTCAATTAGTCCATAGGAATTGATAGAAAATGTATAAATAATAAACTTGGTACAAGGTATGAGTTATCCATGTGTATATTTCAACAAAATATCATATCTAAGTTACTATAATAAATAGTTATTCATGGATCTTTATCTAACCGTTTTAATTTTATATCCGTTGATTTCTTAAAAAAAATGTCAAAATATTATAAATCAAGTGATCATGAGTGACTTCGGTTTTTGAAACTCTTATTTCTCCTCAAATGAAATGAAATGAACGTGCGTTACAATAAATACAGCATTCAAACCCAAGACTTGGGCATGCATTGAAGGTGTGTTAAGAGTTAAAACTCACCACCCAGTTTCTGAAGGAAGACTTGGTGATCCTTCCTGTTTCGAGGGCTCCTTCAAAGAGAGGAAATATAGTATGAATTTCAACTGGCTTCAAGAATCTTGCCAAATCTTCCTCTTCAATATACCTTATGATCAATTGACAGAGTGCCATTAGAAATGTCTGTAACCATATTGAACTTTCGTATGAAATTAAATAATAATTAGACAGCACCGATTCACCTAAAAATCAAAGGAAGAATCGATGAGACTCTGGCTAAGACACAGGGAGGTTCCCTCCAATAAATTATGCGTGACCTATATGTCACTAGCTCGCTTATAGTTGAAATGGAGTTCCTGGAAGTGCGAAAGGGATTTTACAAAGTAGGAAAAGCATGCGCGTGATTCGGTAGCACTAGGGATTGAATGTGCAGGGCCACCTGACAAGAGGTGGAGGAAGAAAAGGGAAAAAGATGTGGTTAGCTAGTGGTGAGTAGTGACGGGCATACTAGTGCATCTGGGCACTAGAGCTACCATGATCAGTCCTCGCAGCACGCCCGAAAAGGGAGGGTGGGTGGGTGGGTTCATGCATGGTCCCCTTCTCTTCGACGCTGCAATGATCCTACTTCCCTACGTTTTCTTGATGCTCAATTGATGGACGGGGCCAGGCCAGCTGCACGTTTCCCCGGATATGACTCGTTTCTTATTCATTCTTTAAGTAGGTGGAAGGGTTCCAATTACTTTTTCCTAAATATAAATAAATATAGAATTTCAATGAATATTCCTCTCTTCCCCTTGAGTTACATGTTTAAATGTATTTGGGAGAGCTTCATTGTATGCCTTACGTTGCTCGATGGGCACGTGCGGATCATTAAATTGACATAATGGGCGTGCAGGGACCATAAATTGAGATAATTTAATTTTCAGATTTAATTTTTAAAATTCATATATATATATATAATTATTTTTTGTATTATTCTTACAACGTCAAAATATCTAAATATTTATATTTTAAGTAAAGCCAAAAATTAGAATATAACCATTATATATTTTTAAAATTTTTATACATATAATTTTTTGAGCCATTAGATTTTCTATCCAAGAGCTAGGGACGCTCCCCCATGGTTCATCGCCATGAAGTGCACCTTGCACTAGTATAATTTGGAGATGTTTACACTCACAATAAGTCGTTTTTATATTTTGCTTCAGTTTCATAAAAAAACTCAAGTTGAACAACACGGGTTTTTCTTTTTTTGTTGGTTGGCTTGAGATCAGTTCAACTCTTTCCATACTAGGGTTATTTTTTTCCTCTCCTGCTTGGCTCATATCAAGCTTGGCTTCAACTTATTGATGACTAGTTCATAATTTAACCAAGTTAAGATCATCTAACAATCCATTGGTAAGCCCTGAATAGTAGCCTATTCAGGAGTCTATTTATGTCTTTGAATAAAGTTTTAAACAAAGAATAACTAATTGACTCCAATGAAACTCAAGTTTAACTCATTTCTTAATGTGTTTTAAAATTAGATTCATAGATAGGCCTCTGGGTTTACATTTTTTTTTTTTTTGGCTGGGGAGGGGGGGTGTTGCAGGGGCTGCAATATGGAATACTTGCCATGTAGACCCTAATTATTGAATCATTTATAATTTATTAGTTAATATTTAATATATTAAAATAATATAGTGCATAAGTGGTTTTACTAATTTTTTTTAATAAAATGTTAAATGGGAAGAAAAATGAAACGAAGGGAAGAAATGACAGCGAGAGATAGAGGACTATGTTACTTGGCCTCGGCCTTGGCAACGTTCTTGAAAATGCGTCTAGCAGTGTTTCTAGCCTCCCACTCGCTGGTAATCTCGGACTCAGCTTTGCCAAACTCGTCGACGGTCTTAGAAATGGTGGACAAACCGGAAGACTTGATGTAGTTCATCAACCTCTTTACACTCCAAGCGGACGCCGTCTCCTCCATGGTCAGCATCCTCAGCTTCTCGATGTCTATCTTCCTCGATCCAAATTTCTTCGACTTATAAGCGTTCCTAAGGTCCTTCCATCTTGCAGGCAGTGATGCTGATCCCTTGAGCAGTACATAGTGCTCTTCTTCCCGCACTCCAACGTCCATCGGCGGACCTGCGTGCAGGTCATGTACGTTCTAGCTACTCATTCATTTACTACACAAGATCATTAATCGTTGTGATGTCATGAAACCACACTTTCATTCCTACTCCCAGTTCTTGCGCTTGCACGCTAATTAAACCAAGCTAGGAGAAGAATTGAAAAAAATAGCAAGGGCTGAAAAGGCAATGAGATGACGTGACGTATTAAAATCTGCTGCTTCTGCAGCTGTATGCATACCTGAAAGTGTGTCGAGTATGTAGTGATGAAAGACACTCTCCATCATCCGATCGAAATACGCCGTCACGTGAAACGAAGAGGCGAGCATCTTCACGAGCACTATCTTGAGCAGCCATATGGTGGCGCCGATCAGCACAGCCACCAGCGCCTGGAACACCTTATTCAGCATCTTGTTCTTCTTCTGCACCTTTGCATCGAACATGCACGTCCACGCCAGCAGCACTAGTCCCAGCCACACGCAGTTCTGTATGCTCCTCCTGAGCCCGTACACGAAATACAACACCCTCTCCCGCAGCATAAAATTCCTCTCGATCACGAACACCAAAAACCTGATCACCCATCCCGAGACTAACCGCCCGCTGAAAGTAACCATCACCATCAGGCACCATTTCCACACCTCCATCCCCCACGTCAGCTGTTTCTTCACAGATGATATGGTGAGCGAGCACACTAGGCAGGTTAATATGGTTAGGAACAGCATCCACTCCACCGTCACCCTCAATTTTATCATCTTCCGCTTCTTCTTACGGTACTTGCTTTCCGGCGCGCTTTTCTCCTCCTCCTCGTCTTCGTTGAGTTCTCCATCGCTTGAATCGTCCCAGTCAGACGACGACGCATTGCGGTGAGATTGTTTTACTTCTTCGAGGATGGCGGCGGCGGCGGCGTACTCCACAGATTCGTTGGATTCCGCGATTAGCGTCTTTCGGCGGAGGAGTGGCTGGTTGTATTCGACGGCGCGAGCTTTAGGTTTTGAGAAGCTGGGGCGGCGAAGAGATCGCATTCTCGCCGCCGATTGGGACCTGACGTTGGTGTGCTGTGGATCGTCTTCGCGCTTGAAGGGATTTTCTGTTGATTGATTTCGCGGGCTCTGGAACTTGCCGAACGGATTTTCTGTTGGTTGGCTGCTCGGACTTTGCAGCTTGTCTATGAACACGACAACTTGATCGGAGTTTTCCATGATTCTCTCCCTCTGGGTCTGGCTCTCCCTCTCCGTCGCCCTCTCCCTCTGGGTCTGGCTCTCCCTCTCCGTCGCCCTCTCCTCTCTTTCCTAGTACTCTTAATCTCATCACTCATAGAATATAGCAAAGAGTGGGGGGGAAACAAGTCATATCTACCACGGAAATTCTAGTGGCAAAAGGTGCTCCTTAATAATGCTCTTTAGCAGTCACGTCACGTTGTTCACGAGATCGCAACTTAGTGGGGATAGCATCAATTGGATTGGTTTAGTTAATTCGCACGGTACCTCCACGAGTAAGCCGAAAGGGCAAAGACATTGACCAGCCCATTAAGTCAAGATTAAAAAAAACAGTGTTCAGTATTAACTTAATTTTAATCAAAATAAATCAACCTAAGATAGATGATCAAGTAGTTAAACAATTATTGAACGAACTTGGTTATAGGCTAGAATGACTGTATATTCGAATATCAAGTCAGATAATTAATTTAGTCAAGTAGTTAATTGAACTAAGTGATTTGTATACTCCATAATTAGTTTAATTGATAGTCTTTGAATTGACCAATATTAATTATTTAATATCACTACTTTACTCTCTAGGCATTAGTCGCATTAAGTAAATCTTATGATCAGAACGTGTATAATAACGGTTAAATTATTCAATATCCAACTAACTTAACTATTTAGATTATAAATGATTACTCCTTAAAAAATCTTCATCAGCCGGTGACATAACTATAAATATGTTACATTTTTTTTCTGAAAAAGGAGATTGATTTTAAAAAAATAAGGATAAAATCTAATCTTTTAACATATTTTTTCACAAAATACGGACCCAATTCCTTCCCCTCTCTCTCTCTCATCCTCTCAATTTTTTCGATATTACAAATATTTGGAAAGTTTATCAACTTGAGTACAAAGAATATATTAGGGAGTAAGTTTTTATCTTTTAAACTCTTTTACTATTATTGTATGTAAGATCCAAATAAAAGATTTTATAATCCAGTTTGAATTTATTTAAATTATAATCTAAATTTTAAGTATGTATCATTAATATTATTTGTGAAAAATACAATCAAGCCACTTGTTCCAATGTATATAAAATCATACCCATAAAATTTTACTAACTCATAATCTTCGACAAAATAGGCCAACACAGCAAACATAATGATACATAGGTAATGAGTTAACTGCCGAAGGATATTTCATTTTTGTGGCATCTTTCTTGAAGAAAATAGTCAAGGAAGTGCTCACTCGCTAGTTGCTCTGATCATTAAAACCATGTTATGTTAATTATAGAATATGTCAAAGATGCTAAATTCTTCTAGGATAGATTTGAGGTTCAAACTGCTTGGTCTGAGATCCTGTCCACAAAATCTAACATTATAAAGGAGGTTAAAAGGTGAAAGGCTGGGCCTCTCCCAACCATTGATGCCAGTTGCTCCCAAGGTGTAAAACTGAGTAGTCCGCTCCCAATGTGAGGGTCAACTCAACTTCTAAGGTCAGGGAAGAAAGTTTAAAGTGACAAAATCCTTGATTCACTTGAGAATTTAGAAACCATTCTATCCAAGAGGAATGATGATGTAGCAAAATGCCCCAAACCCTCTCTATTAGGTAGATACAGTGCATATTTAGCAATTATTCTGAGTTGAGGATATTTATTAATATAAAGAGAATTACTTCCACAACTGAAGTGTAGGAGCTCATCAAGAGAATAGAGTAGTAAATTTTTCGAGAAAGCTCTGCTCGGCAGCTGATCTAATTGGGTTGAATGCCATTCATCTCTAAAATCAAATGGGACCAGCTCCCTTACAAGTTTAAAATGTCAGTGTAGGATTCGTATGACAGAAATTCTAATCCAATGAATCATTTAGATCACTTCCATTACCTACTCGGCTTCTAGAATCTTAAAAAATATCATATTGTGTCTCTATTTTTCTTTGACTTTAAAGGAAGATACCCGAATTTAGTTCTATAGATTAAGATCGAATTCTTTTGGGATTTTTCAAGAACTAGTTGAACAGTTCTCATCGTACTTCACTTCTAGTTGGATATGAAAAAAAAAAGAAACCATGATATCTAGTTAGGATTAGACATGCTCCTAATGAAAACCTAAAATACTTTCCGGCCTAATTCAACACCTAAATTAGAGGTATATTAAAACTCATTAATAAGATGAAACTAAATACCTATCTAATATTTATTCAACCAAGTGATATTTACAAGCCATTAATTTAACAGAAGCTTAGATCTTCTTAAAGATAAAAACCATCACCTAGGCCTATATCATGGTAAATGAAGTAAATGATGCCACAAGACCAGAATGCCTAAGTTATGAACAATATTCGGGACATATTAAGGTGAAAAAGGGAGAAACAATGACAACTAACCTACTCAGGACTATCATAAGCAATAGAAAACCAACCAAGTTATTTGTAGAGAGTTTAATCTATTACATCTTAAGCCCTTACTATTACCAAAACAAATATTCTGATATAGATTAAGAATACAATTTTTTTAAAGTGGTCTAAGTTAATCAAGAACTTGAAAAAAGATAGCCAGCTAAAATATTTTATTTACCATCGATCTTTGAAGTATAATATCAAGGATTATGAAATGCTTCAAAAGAAAATAAAAGCTCTTATCCAAAAATGGTATTTTTAAAAATATCTCAAAATCATGGGGTCGCCCCAAATAAAAACAATGATAATGAAGAGCTGCCCAAACAATTACACAATTGAACTGCAGTAGAAGTCATTAACATAGTCTCAACTAGACCCACTAGCATAGTAATTCAAGATCATTTGGACCAAGCTTGCTCCAACAAGAGATAGAAATTAAACATACAAAATGATATTATTAATTTTAGTGATGACAATATGACACATGTAATCACCTCATATTATGACCATCTTATTATAACTGTACTCATTTTAGATAGAGTCAAAATTTGCCAACCGAAATGAGTCATTCTTAATAATAGAAGTTTAAAAAATATTCTTTATTTCAATACATTCACTAAAGTAAAATTAAAATGTAATTAGATGGACCCATCAGATGAATTACTCTACAATTAGGAAAAGAGAATGTATGAAAATGTTATATTTTCAAGGAATATGAAACTTATAGAATCGTAATATAGTTTACAGTTATTCGATATCTATTCCATATTTGATGGATTGATATTTATATTTCGTGGGAGGATACTTATAATCATTTGACCATTATATGATATAGTATTAAGGGATATTACAGTGACAAATATTGATTTGACATGTTTAGAGTGCTAAAGATTTTTTAGGGCTAGTTCTTATATAGATAGTTATGGATTCTCTTAGATTAGTACCTATATCGGGAGTTAAGGATTCTCATATAAGATTTGATTAAAATAGATGCAAACCTGCAGTGGTAAGGTCTTGGGAGTTCATGAATTTAGTTACATGTCAAACTTACAAGTGTTGGGTTATCTTGTGATAGTAACCTAACCGTTGAAATATGAATATGCAACTTTTGGTTTATAGTGATTAAATAATATTTGAAGATACTATTTGATATCTGGTATTGTTGAGATAGATTCAATGAAACATATGTTATTATTGAGATTCAAATTTATTAAAATCCCTACTGTATTAATGATATTTGAGTTTAGTGGAACCTATCGATTTAGTACTCTTTGTATATGCTTAGAGTCATTGTTATGACAAGTTGTAGAGTTTTGTATAAAGTTTATTATCAAGCTTTATTTTGTTGTTATTTTGTATGTTTTGATATTATTTATTCAAGATGATTAATGATTACCATATGTTATTAATTATTATCATTTGTTAGGCATTTAATTTTTCCTTTCTTTTGGTAACCCGTCTGTTCGAGCGGAAGAGACGTGGAAGCTCTTCCGCTCTATTCTTTCTCTCTTGGTACCTCATCAGGAGTGTAAGAAGGACAGTTATCCGGCATTAAATTCGTTTAAAGTCTCCATACACTACAGGGGAGGTGAGATAGAGCTGGTTATATGCCCTCGTCCAACGAGAGGTGTTATAGTAGGTGTGCAGGGTCTTACAGTATCTGTCACATTTATTATAACTTTCCTTTCCACTTCTTTGTATGTATGGAGGTCCCTATCATCTATACCTTATAGGTTACAGCACAGGCAACGAGAAGGCGGCAATTACTCAGGTAAGGGTGTTTGTTCCTGGAGCATTACGCTCATGGTGCTCCCACCAACTGACTTCCATCACGTCAAGGTGACACTCTACCTCTGAGTTATATCCCTTTCCTACCCCCATCGATAAATAGAACTGACTAATCCTAAGGCAAAGGGCCAATGATTGGGTTTAGATGGATTGTTTGCATGAGAATGATCTTGGTGTTTAGATGTCTTATGTTGGAGTCAATGATTATTAACTTCTGTAAGTATTATTAGTTTCTAAGATATGGTTCCTAGGAGTTGTGCTTCTATTATCAATGGTAATGTATGATGAATTTTGTTATTTTATTACTATTTATATAACGAGTATTTATGAT
The DNA here is from genome assembly GCA_033239525.1 of Nepenthes gracilis. NCBI lineage: Eukaryota > Viridiplantae > Streptophyta > Magnoliopsida > Caryophyllales > Nepenthaceae > Nepenthes > Nepenthes gracilis. The sequence continues at coordinate 14,218,537 of BSYO01000031.1, forward strand.
TATTATTGATATTTTATTTATGAGATTATTTATTATCATAATTCATATGATTTTTAAGAATTAGTATAACGGTTTGGGTCTACAATAACTGACGGGGTTCAGGTTACCATATAGCCAACTAACTTTGGATAAGTAACTATCTAAAATCCTTTTTAAATATATATTACAATGCTACCTAGGTACTCCTAGTTTTTTAGAATGAAATTTGTATCGATGAATGCCTTTAAGGAAAATCTTATAATGCGGATCATACTATTATTCAACATGACTTAAATCTCCACAAAAAAAAAAAAAAAAAGAAGGACTCAATTTGAGGAGAAAATGCAAAATAAAAGATATAAAAACCACTTGATTATTAAGAATGTCTTTAGTTCTTCGGGAGTCCTTTCGCTCTTCACAAATGATTCAACCTTCTTAGCATTATAGATGTCTCTACCTACTATATGTAATGAGTGCTTTAAAAATTGATCTCAACCTTCGATCAGCAGTATTTTAAATTTTTATTGTGATAGAGATAAGAGTGTCTGGCTTGAGCATTAGTCTTTGGGTCGGCTAGCAATAGATTGTTGCAGAAATAATAATTATTTTTGCTTAATTGTCAGTTATACAGTTATCTAATAATAGGTTACTTGAAAATAGATTAACTCCTTATATCTTAAGCAGTCTTCTCATAGGGTGCTAATGGCTTTATTTTCACGAGATAGCTCTTGCTCCAAGTTCGTGTTAATCTTGTAAGGTGCTACTAGATTGGAGTTACACTAGACGGCTTAAGTGTCCATCTCATAGCTATCTCATAGCTATTTCATAGGGTGCTATGGGATTTGAGTTTCACCAAACGATTTAAGCTCCCATCTTGCAGCTATCTCTCGAGATACTACTGGATCTGAGTTTCACTAGATAGTTTAAGTGGTCATCTTATGGCTATCTCATGGGTTGCTACTGGAATTAAGTTACACTCGATGGCGTGAGCACCCGTCACACGATAGGCCAACATTTTTAACATGAAGGTTTACAATCTATATAATGTGATTGGAAACATTTGCTAAACAGTTGCAACTCATTTTTTCAATATCAAATTGAAGTTAGAAATCAAATAGTATTACGAATTATGACAATCTAAGAGGATTAAACATATTGAACACCTTAGCTAGATTTCTTAATAAAATCTATTTGTATCACTGTATATATATATATATATATTGTGGATAGTATGACAAAGAAATTTCCAATTTCCATTGTTTGGTGCCATCAAACATAGGAATTACAAAGAAGATTGATTCCGTTATCTCCGATTTTTTTTCCCTTTTTTTCTGACATAAAGGATATGTAAGGCACAAACTCCCATTCTTTTTGCCGATAAATGTAAGATTTATATATATTAGAAGATTCTTAGTGCATCTCTGAATGGTGATAGAGTTAAATTAGAATTCCATGATTTGTTAGAATGGATTTATTTTTTAAGGACCTTCAATTTTTAATCTAATTTGTTACTTAAATATTTTCCTGTTATATCGTTTAAACTATTCACATATTAAAGCATAAAAATCATTTCATAATTTATTAACTAGTGTTCAGTAGTAGGCCATATTTTACCGACATTAATTGAGAAAACTCTCTAACTTAGATTGAATTTTCCTCCCATTTACTTGAATTTGTGAGGATGTAGCGGTAATAAACAAGCACAACAATAAAAGAATTTTATTATTGTGCCTTTGAAAGTGATCTTCAAGTGAACTTTGCATAAAAATCGAACAAATCACTAAATAACATGTCTAATAAATGTGGGATGATCCAAAATGTAATAGTTAGGTTGGAAATAATTTACATCATGTTGATTTGTTTTTTGGGAAAAAAAAAAACATTTCAATCATGTGCTAGGGATATGCTATTCAAATGTTAGTGAAATACTTTTGATATTGGTATATCTTTAGATCTGAATTATTATACAAATTATGAAGTCATTTGATCTTCTAAGGCGGGTTAAACTGAAGTAAGTCCGGCCTTCGTCACTTTAAACCTAAATCATATACATCATAACTAATAAATGAAAGGTCAGATGATTGTAGAAATTCGTTCTTTGGTTTATTTTTTGATATTTAAGTCGGAAATCTTTCTATAAGAAGAGAAAGATAGATAATACAAATGATGCTGATGCACGGGTGTAGAGATTGAGTATTTAAGTATACTCAATTAGGGTGCTGCTTATAGATAGAGGATTGAGTTTCGACGAGTGCACTCAACTAGAAAGCAACTTACATATGGAGGATTGGGTTTCGACAAGTGCGCTTGACTGCAAAGCAACTTATAGATGAAAAATTCGGTTCTAACGAGTGCACTCGATTGATGAGCGACTTATAGATAGGTGTTCACCTGGGAGAATAGTTTATTAGAGAGGGGGAGAAATGAACTTGCCAAGGAGTGGGCAATCATTAATTACATTCGCAGGTGAGTGGCTAACTAGAGGAGGAAAGGATTCTCGGGTGTTGACGATGAAGAGTCGGACACTCGTCGATCTCCTCTTCGGATTTGGATGGAGGGGCTCTCCATGCCTCACTTTACGAGTCATCTATGCTGGTCTTGCAGCATGAGAGCTTGGAGTTGGCAAAGAGACCTATACAACCATCGACCAAAGCAAGAAAATGAGACTTCTCAGGTGACAAGAAGAGAATGGCATGCTTTCTTCGTATTCTCTCCATCCCCTTGGACTTTTCTTGGCTCTTTTCTCTCGCCCTCCATCTAACTTTTTGGGCCTCAATCCTTCCCTTCACGGAATGGGAAGGATATATATAGAAGGAGTTAGTTCCGTTGCCTTGGGGCTCACGGCTCTGCTTTACACCAGCGGCCAATATTGCTGCTCAATTATTGAAGGCCATGCATGATTGGTGGCGTCCTTCCTGTGGTAATTGTTGAGCTGTTCGTACGATTATGGTAGGAACACTGCACTATTTGTTGGCTAATGAGTTGAAAGAGTATTCTGTGCCACGATTGGCTATGGATGCCACAAAAGACTGACGGTAACCGTCTGCTAATACTACTTCCATGGTTGTTGGGAGCCATGCATTGGTAGTGGCACATGGGCTCATTTATTGAGTTGGAGCTACTGAGTTGTTGGGCCTTCTCTGGGCCAAGCTCTGCATGCTACTGATTAGATCTATTGTGGCACCTTCTAGGCCTTGGGTTTCATGGAATCTAACTAGGCTTCTACTTCTCAGATACAAAGACTAGCGGGTTCGATTTTGGGTCGACTCATAAGATTATCGTACTTATCACTTGTCACCCATGTCGGGAGGCTGAGCTTCGTCAACTCCTAGCATGTCTGCTGATGGGATGCCTCCTACAGTGGCTAGCTCACGCGTTCCTTTTCTATTCATTTTGTAGCTTTTCCGTATAGTAGACCAACGATTCAGTACTCTGTTCAGCAAGATTCGAGGGTGATTTGCTAGACTAGTTGATTTTCTACGGATAGCACTGGCAGATGTTATCTTCTACATGAATGGCTCGTTGACTTTCCTTTTCAGCTGTAAATGGAGGGGTTTCCTACACCTTGCTTCATGAATTGCCCTTCCACCAGCCAAATAGTGTGAGAGTTCGAAGTGGGCATGGAGCCTATATTGCCATTGGCCAGGATCAGAGGAAGTTCTGAGAGGTTCGAAGATGAATTTAAAGTTTGCCTTGATGTCCATACTCTGATCATCTTGTTGTAACGGATAAGGCTTGGGTATAGAGTGGCCATTGTCCTCTTCTCCTAGCTGCTGCCATATAGTCTTTGCGGGGGCGGCTCAAGGAAGCAGTGGTTCAGCCCCTGGATGGGAGAAGGTTGTCTCTTTCCCTTCTCGTCAGGGTGAATGGCTAATCCATCTGTGGCCCACGTTGGACATTGGTGATTGTTGGGGGTGGAGTTCCCTAAGTCTACCTCGGATTTGTACCATCGCCACCGTGTCCAATCTAGTGCAGACTCATAGGTTACGTGGCTACTGCCTGTCTCAATGGAATGTCTCTAGTGGTTGCCTTCCGAGTGAGAGCAGGTGACTGATGCCTCGGCCATGTAGGGGAGGGCTTTTGCATGCGCTTCATGCTTCAACAGCTCGAGAGTGGCGGTACACAAAAGCCTCATCTTCTTGACCGTGTTGTTTTCTCGGTTGAGATTCCTTTTCAGGGTCAAGCGTCTACTTGCCCTTTGGGTGTTCGTCCCAATGAAGTAGGGTTTCAGTGGTCGTATTATCATTCAATGTATTTTTTCTTTCTTTTGGATTATACGTCTGTTATTGTAAGCTTTATACTTTGCAAATGGAATTAATGAATGAAACTAGTGAAAACTTTTTGTCTTTATTGTGTGGCTCCAATACTCTTACGTGGTGTTTAGATGCTGCCTTCTACCACTTGGACTCTGTCCCTTTGATAGTTCGGTCTATTGACAACTTGGTTTTCTGGTAATGCAACTTACGGTGGCTTGTCCTAATGCCTGGTTAGGACACGGGCTGGTTGAACCAACCTCAATCTTGTCAAAGCTGAGCACCGTCAGTTTTGTAATCCCTAGGGGATGATGCGCCTGGGCATCATTACCTAAAATGTGCCACCATTGCGATAGTCAAAGTGTCAGAGCGTATGAATCGTCAGTGGGCTACGTTAGGAGGCACTGCATCATTTGTTATAGTGGCGCCAGCAAAAAGACACGCCGCAGCATGCTAGGGTAAAGGCACGTGTTGCGGCCATCATGGGGATGCACTGTTTCAGCATCTCCAAACGACATCGTTGTTAGGTTAGGGTGTTGGCTATTTAAGCGTTGATCCCCAACCATTTCTGCATCCCTTTGTTCTACAAATATCTCAACCCCAGTTTTTCCATCCTTCCTTTTGTCATGCTCTAGTTTCCAAATGACTCACCGAGACGTCGTTGATATTTCATCCTTACTTGCTTCGTCACCAGAAACATCGTCCTCCATTGCCCCTGTGCCTTTGATTGAGGGGGAGGCAACAATGAGAAAATGATGGAGGAAATTGGAGAAGATGACTTAGCTAGCGTAGTTGTTGCCGAGGGGGGGGTGTCACCCAGGTGTCTTGATTTCTGAGCCCTAGGGGACCTTGAGGGTGCCTCCTAGCCTCGAGTCTATTGGATATTCTTGCTAGGTCCATTTTCCTTACCGTGAGATAGTGCTCTACAAATTTTTGTGGTTATATTTTTTTGTTGTAGCCTCTATCTGACCACCCCTTTTTGTTTGACAGTTGTGGGAGGTGCCTCACACGATGGAGGAGGCTTTGTGCTTGTAGGAGGCCAAGATTGCTTGCTTGTCGCAGGCGTGCACTAATCCAGTCGCAGAGGAGGTGGAGCACTAGGTTAATGTTGTTGTTGGCGAGGCATTGCAAAGTTAAGACCGGGCCAACTACCTCAACCGAGCCCCATCCGAGTTTAAGGTAGGATCGCAAGAGCTTTTAGAGGCCAATGCTCGGGCCTTGGATTGGATTGTGTTGCTCGAGGATGAGCTTTTGGAGAATCGACAGTGGCTCAACGATTTGCTAGGTGTATGCACTCGACTGGAGGGAGAGTTGAGGACCAGATTTCGCCTTGATGAGGTGGTCCCGATTTTGGACGAGCGGTTTCAGGAAGGCATTCACTTTTGCAAACGCATAGTCTCCTTGGTTGCCTGGACTTTCCTGTTGATTTCTTTGACTCGAGAAACACTGAAGCTTTTTGCCGTCCAGACTTGATTGGCTTCTCAATGAGAAAGGGTAGAGGACCTGCGCCTTACTCTCTGGTGGGGCCTCGACCGTAGGATAGCCATCTGATTAGACTGTAGGCATAGAAAACATCTTGAAACTTTTGACACCATTAGATACCTTCGAATATATATCTTGAGTTTTTAATAAACCAATTAGACCATTTTGATCATTGTTGCTGATACTTTTCTTGTCTCTACTGAATTTTTTTGTTTGACTCTTTTCTATCCACCGACTAAGCGTTAGTATTGTTGGGGATGAGTTGGACATGATTGCCAAATTGTGCTCGTTCCTACTGGGAGGAGGTCATGGCACAAGTATAACTTGTTTGCCGACTAAGCAGAGGTGCCATCACTACCAGGCTTGACTGAGCAACTTTGCTTGTTTGTGCTCTTTCTTGGGGAAGGATGTCGTAGCATAGGTAAGGGTGAGCCTCATAAGGGTCGGTTGGGTTTCATGGCCACAACCGTCAAGCTCTGGCGAAGTCTAGACCGTCACACACACGTAATCGTATTGGTACTCGGTTCTGTTAGAGGACGTCGTAACTCATATACATTTGGTCCTAGTCCATCAATCGTTGTTGACTGATGGTGCTCTCTCATCCAGGAGGACGTCGCTGTACACATGCTATAAAAACCCCATAAGGTTTTGTATTCAATTGCGTGTGGGTCGCTTGGTGGTGGAACTAAGGTTCAAATTTTATCGTGTATGGACCACTTGGTAGCAGGACTAAGATTTACAATTTAACCACACATGGGCCGCTCGGTAGCTGGACTGAGATTTAAAACTTGACCACACGCGGGCTGCTTAGTAGACGTGACTGAAGTTCTTTGATTGTGTAGATGTAGGTCGAGTTACAAGTGAATGAAAGTTTACCCAACTTAGGGAAAGTTTACCCAACTTAGGGGAAGTCTAGATTGTTTGATGTTATGAAATGATACGCAAGCACCCGTATGAACCGATTAATCAGACGAAACAACTATTTTATCAATTAAAGTATGGTTCAAGTAATCTGTATGATGCATGCAAGACTTATGTGGATTCGACATGTAATCATCAAGGGTGCTTATAGGGGATGGCATGCTATGTCATTGGAACTAGTTAACCGTCCTGAGTGTATGGCTTGTGCACACCGCTCCGGAGGGTCGTCGAGGCACTTTTGTCAGCATTCTGGCCTATGGCCTCTATGTCCATGGAACTTGGTCTTCCACATCGAGCTAGTAGGCCAGCACCTTGCCACAGCGCTGAGCGGTCCGTTTGCTAGTGGCTTGGACATTGTTCGTCAATCGATACAGCCTTGGGTGACTCGGGCTGGTATGGTGCTTAGTCGGGCGATGGCTGTTGCGATGCAATGGTCAGTGGGTTGAGTATGTCGAGCCCCTATAGTAAGAATCATGATAGTTTCGACAATATTTGCTGCTCTACACATTATGATGAGACATTGCCACAGGATCGCCCTTGCTAAGCCCTCGCATTACGCCTTTGCTCTAGTTAGGGTGCTCGCGAGTGGAGGGGCGAACACTCTGGGAGCCTCCTCTGGTTTGAGCCTCCCGCCCTTGCGAAAGAATGATAGAGTGACTGCCGGCACTGTAGGAGTCTTCTTGTTGGGGGAAAGGTTACTGGTTGTCTCAGGAATAGTGAAGGCGTCACCGCACTAGGCTTTCATCTTATGCTTTGGGATCAGGTCAATCTCTCTTCTGGGAGCAGGCCCTTCACTCGGATCCTCTCAAATACCAAGGTCATCCGGTAGATGAGTTTTTTCTTTGGCAAGCAGTCTCTTCCTTCGACTTCTCAATTTGGGGTGCTGACATTTGTACGTAGGAGTAAGGAGTCTGCAACCCTCGTCTATCCTGACAAGTACTTAGGGCCTAGGGCAACTTAAGCATGATGCCTGGTTGGGTAGTGAGCGCATACTCACCAAAGGCAAGTCACACATCGCCATGGCTACCTTGGGGGTCGTTGCCATGGAAGGTGATATATCTGGCCGACGTATTAGTTGGAGCACAGGTATTGACCGTGTTTGTTTTGCTGATGTGTAGTGGTTGGACTTTTTAATCATTTTTTATAGATGACACCAATAATACGTCCCTAGATTCGAATTATTGTATAGATTAGGGAGCCATTTGATCTTTTCGACGGGTCAAATTGAAGTAGATCCAATTTTCGTCACTTTGAATCTAAATCCTGCACATTACAACTAAAAAAATAAAAGGTTAAAGGATGGTAAAAATTTACTTTCCGATTTATCCTCTGACGCTTAAATTAGAACTATTTCTATAGGAAAAGAGAGATGGAGGATGCAAAGGATGCTGATGCACAAGTGTGGGGATTGAGTGTTTGAGTGCGTTAGATTACAGAGCGGCTTATAAATGGGAGATTGGGTTTTATTGAGTGTGCTCGACTGGGGAGTGGATTACAGATGGAGGATTGGGTTCCGACAAGTGTGCTTGGCTGGGGAGTGGCTCATAGATGGAGGATTGAACTCCGATGAGTACGCTCAATTGGAGATCGGCTTATAGATGGAGAATTGGGTTTTGACTAGTATGCTCGATTGCAATGTGGCTTATAGATGGGTCCTCTCTTGGGAGAGCGGCTAACTAGACAGGGGGAGAAATGCACTCGCCAAGGAGTGGGCAATCATTGAGTGCACTCACAAGCAAGTGGCTAACCCGAGGAGGAAAGGGTTCTCGGGTGTTGATGATGAAGAGAGAGACACTCACTTTTCCAGCCTTTGGATGGAGGGCTCTCTATGCCTCGCTTTTCAAGTTGTCTTTACCAATCTTGCAGCGTGAGAGCTCAAAGTCGGTGAAGAGGCCTGGACAACCATCGGCTGGAGCAAGAGAATGATGCTTCTCAAGTGACAAGAAGAGAATGGCATGCTTTCTTCGTCTTCTCCCCATCCCCTAGGACTTTTCTTGGCTCTTTTCTCAAACCTCTCCATCTAAATTTTGGGGCCTCGGTCCTCCCCCTTGGGGAGTGGGAAGGATATATATAGAAGGAGCCGATTTTGTTACCTTGGGGCTCACAGCTCTACCTTACGTAAGTGGCTGATATTGCTGCTCAATTGTCGAAGGTCATGCGCGATTGGTGGCGTCCATCCTGTGGTAATTGTTGAGCTATTTCTAAGATTATGGTAAGTGCCACCCGCATATTTTGGGGACACTGCACTATTTGTTGGTTGATGAGTTGGAAGAGTATTCTGTGCCGTGCTTGGTTGTGGGTGTCGCGGCAAACTGGCGGTAACCGTTTGATAATACTGCTTCCATGGCCGTTAGGAGCCACACGTTAGTAGTGGCACATGGGCTCGTCTATTGAGTTAGAGTTGTTGAGCTGCTGGGCCTTCTCTGGGTCGAACTTTGTGGGTTGTTGATTTTGTCTGCCATGGTACCTTATGAGTTTTCGGTTTCACGAAATATTGATTTTTTCTTCCCACGCATGTTGACTCACGGGTTGGATTTTGGGTCGACTTATAAGATTACCAGACTCATCATATAAATTACGTTATATATATATATATATTTGTATTAATGAGATCATAAAAAATCGATAAATAGATAAATAATTTATTATTAAAAATATTTTAAGAATAATTTGTTGGGTTATGGGTCGCTTTCGTGTGTGGCCATACTCACTTGTCGTGGCGGATGGAGGCAAGTATCCTCACTGCATGAGGAAGGCTCGAGTTGCGCCTGTTTGGCTCTCGAGGCGTGTTTTCCAATAACGGCCGCTCGGTTCACGCCCTCATTTCGCTCGAGCACAATTTCCAGAACTCGGCGCTTGATCAGCGCCCGGTTGGCGCTCGAGCGCTACTCGAGCGCGAGCCATTTCAATAAAACGCATACCGTGCGTTTTAGGGTTGATGAGAATAGTTTGAGCGCCGTTTAAGAGAAAAAAAGGAAGAGAAAGAGAGAGAAGGAGAAGAGGAAGATTTGAGTCTCCGGTTGGATTTTGAATCAAATTCCAGTCTCCACCAATTACACGTACGAAATTCTTGTTGCTGAGAAGGACATCTATCGGATTTTATCTCTATTCTTTCACTTTATATTTCTTATACGGGCTGTTTGAAGCAAAGGGTTGTGACCCTTGAGATTTGTAATTTGCGTAACAAATAAACTGTCGCTAGTGAAAAATTTCGGACTCCATGTCCCGTGATTTTTCTTCCTTGTTTAATAGAGAGTTTTCTACGTAAAAATCATGCATTTATTACTTGTGATTGATTATTGTGTGCTTGGTATCGTGTATTTTGTATTTTTTCACGGTTCAAATACGTAGTCAATTCCTAACAAGTGGTATCAGAGATTTGGCTGTGTTGGGTATTATGACTTGTTTGAATCGATTGAAGTCGGAAATAAAATGATTTGTTTGAATGGCACGAATTATGATATTGGTGTAGCAAGATGAAGGACTTGTTGTTTGTAAAATTGTTGCACCATCCAGTATTTGCTACGCAAAAATCAGAATAGAAGTCCGAGGAGGAATAGGCATTTGAGCATGAACAAGTCTATGGTTATATCAGGCAATTTGTGGATGACAATGTATATAATCACATCCATAATGAGACACATGTAAAAACCTTGTGGCAAAAGCTTGAAACACTTTATGCCTCGAAAATCGGTAACAATAAATTGTTTCACTTGATGAAACTAATACATGTGAGGTACAATGAGGGCTCGTTTGTTGCCGATCACTTAAATAAGTTTCAAGGATGTGTTGATCAATTGAGTGGTATAGGTATCAAATTTAATGATGAATTGTTGGGCTTGTGGCTTCTGACTACCTTATCGGACTCCTGGGAGGTGATAAGGATTACTATCACTAATACAGCTCCAAAGGGCATAGTGACCCTTAAAATAGCAAAGGAGCTTGTGTTGAATGAAGAGATGATACGTCGATCACAAGAGTTTTCTTCTACACATTTTGAAGTATTAGTCTTTGAGTCACAGGGAAGAAGTAAAGGGCGTGGCCCTAAACCTACAGAGAAGGGCCGAAGCAAATCTAGATCGAGGTACCAGAATCTCGAGTGCCATCACTATGGAAAGAAGGGACACATAAAGAATTATTATTACAAGTGGAAGCGAGAAAATGCAGAGAGTAATGAAAAGAAGGCAGATAAAACTCAAGATGAAGAAAGAGCTACTATTGTTACTAGGAGTGATCTTTGGCTGGTGTGTCAAGAGGATGAGGTGATCAATCTGGCTGATCTTGAAACAAACTGGGTGGTGGATAGTGGTGCTTCTCTTCACGTCACATCACAGAGGGAGTTCTTCACATCATACACTCCCGGAGACTTTGGAGTGTTGAAAATGGGCAATGAAGGTACATCCCGAATTGCTGGCTGTGGTGATATGTGCCTCACCACGAATAATGGAACCAAGTTGCTGTTGAGGGGTGTTAGACATGTGCTGAATATTTGGCTGAATCTGATCTCGGCGGGTAAGCTTGATGATAAGGGTTTTTGTAGTACATTCTGCGAAGGAGCATGGAAATTGACTAGAGGGTCCTTAGTTATAGCTCGAGGCAGAAAAGTTTCTAGGTATTCTGTGTTGCAAGCCTCGATTGCAGCGGGGGATGTGTATGTTGTTAGAGATGAGGGGTTTTCAGATTTGTGGCACCGGCGGTTGAATCACATGGGTGAGAAGGGCTTGAACTGTTTAGCCAGGAAGAATTGTCTTCAAGGTATAAAAGTAGCCCAGTTGAAGATTTCTCCCCATTGCATGGCGGGAAAGCAACGACGGGTCTCATTTAATGGTAACTCATCCACAAGGAAGATTGATCTCCTTGAATTGGTCCACACTGACATATGTGGCCCATTCAAGGTGAAAACTCTTGGAGGTGCTCTTTATTTCATCACATTCATTGATGACTGTTCTGAAAAATTGTGGGTGTATCCGCTGAAATCGAAGGATTAAGCTCTTACATTTTTCAAACATTTTCATGCATTGGTTGACAGCCAAACGGGAAAAAAACTGAAATGCATCCGAAGTGATAGTGGTGGGGAGTACATCGAAGCATTTGATGAGTATTGCCGATCTCATGGAATTCACCATCAGAAGACTCCTCCGAAGACACCGCAACAAAATGGGGTGGCCGAACGGATGAATAGGACTTTGATGGAGAGGTCCGATGTGTGCTTTTAGAGGCGAAGCTCCCTGGTTTGTTTTGGGGGGAAGCCTTGAGGGCCGTGGCTCATGTTGTCAATTTATCACCGTATAGTACCTTGAAAGGAGAAGTGCCTGAAAAGATATGGTCTGGAAAGGAAGTATCCTACGATCACTTGCGGGTGTTTGGATGTAAGGTCTTTGTTCATGTTCCCAAAGATGAAAGGACCAAGTTGGAGTCAAAGACCAGACAGTGCATATTTCTCGGTTACGGGGAACATGAGTTTAGATATCGACTGTATTATCCAATTGAGAAGAAGCTGGTTTGATCTAGGGACATCGTGTTTATCGAGAACGAGAACATAGAGGATATTGGCAAAGATGCAAAGACTGTCTCCAACAATGATGACAATCGGGTATGTGATTCTAATCTTATGCCGGTACCTGTCCGTCAGTAGAGTGAAAATCAAGGGAATGCTGAAGAGGAAGAAGAACATGAGACTCCAATGCCTGATAGAAATGAGGATGAGGCTGTTACTCATGATACTGCTGAGTCTATCAAGTCCATTCCACTCCGACGATCCACAAGAGATCGAAGACCCTCTATTCATCTGTCAGTTGAGGAGTATGCGTTACTTACCGACGGAGGGGAGCTCGAATGTTTTGAGGAAGCAATGGAGGACGATCACAAAGTGGAGTGGATGGAAGCTATACGAAACGAGATGGCATCGTTGCATGAAAATCACACGTTTGAATTGATAAGGTTGCTAAAGGGAAGACAAGCATTGAAGAACAAGTGGGTCTTCAAGTTGAAAATAGATGAAAACAGCTCACAACTAAGATACAAAGCAAGATTGGTTGTGAAGGGCTTCAATTAATGGAAGGGTATTGACTTTGACGAGATCTTTACTCCTGTTGTAAAGATGTCTTCTATTCGAGTGGTGCTCGGGCTTGCTGCTGTTCTTGATCTGGAAGTAGAACAGATGGATGTGTGGACTGTATTTCTTCACGGTGATTTTGAGGAGGAGATCTACATGGAGTAGCCGAGGGGATTCGTGGTTAAGGGGAAGGAGCAATTAGTATGTCATCTTAAAAAAGTCTATATGGGTTGAAACAAGCACTGAGATAATGGTACAAGAAATTCGAGTTTGTCATGGTGGGTTGAGGCTACCAGAAGACGACCTCGGATCATTGTCTTTGTTCAGAGATTTTCTTATGATGATTTTGTTGTTCTCTTGCTCTATGTAGATGATATGCTGATAATTGAACGTAATGCCTCCCGGATCACGGAGTTAAAGCGACAACTTGGGTAGTTCTTTGCTATGAAGGATTTAGGGCTGGCGAAGTAAATTCTGGGAATTAGAATTTTTCGCGACCGCAAAGCAATGAAGATATGGATATCTTAAGAGGGTTATGTGGAGAAAGTGCTTCAACGTTTCAACATGAAAAAGTCAAAATCGGTGAGCACCCCGATGGCTAATCACTTGTAGTTGAGCAATCGGCAATGTCCTTCTATAGAAGATGAAAAATTATACATGAGAGGTATTCCCTACTCTTCAGCCGTGGCTAGTGTAATGTATGCCATGGTATGTACGAGACCAGATATAGTTTATACTGTTGGAGCTGTTAGTCGATTATTGTCAAATCCTGGTAAGAAGTATTGGTCCGCGGTGAAATGGATTCTGAAGTATCTTCGAGAAACTTCTAAACTGTTTGTGTTTTGGAAACAACATGCCAACTATAGTTGGGTATACTGATGTAGATATGGCGGGTGATGTTGACTCACGGAAGTCTATTTCGGGATATTTAGTTATCTTCGCGGGAGGAGCCGTTTCTGGCAATCGAAATTTGCAGAGGTGTGTTGCTCTCTCTGCTACTGAAGTGGAGTTTATTACTATAACGGAGGCAAGCAAGGAGATTTATAGATGAAAAAATTTATTCGGAAACTCGGTATCAAGCAGGAACGATGTGTGTCACTTTGTGATAATCAAAGTGCGATTCACCTTTGTAAAAACTCGTCATTTCATTCCAAATCAAAACATATCGATGTGAGATATCACTGGGTGCGGAATGTCGTTGACACGGGGTTATTGTTATTGGAAAAGGTCGGGACCGAGGAGAATGGATTGGATTTGATGATCAAAGTATTGCAAAAGGGGAAGCTTGAAACTTGCCATTCTATTGCCGGGATGACGATGAATGCCCCCACACGGTCGTGAGAAAAAGTTTGTTGGGTTATGGGTTATTTTCGTGTGGGCTTATATCCACTTGTCGTAGCGGATAGAGGCAAGTATCCTCACCGCATAAGGAAGGCTCGAGTTGCGCCTGTTTGGCGCTCGAGGCTCATTTTCCAGTAGCGGCAGCTCGATTCACGCTCTCATTGCGCTCGAGCGTAATTTTCAGAACCGGGCGTTTGATCAGCGCCCGGTTGCTCCAGCGCGGGCCGTTTGTATAAAATGCGCATAGTGTGTTTTAGCGTTGATGAGAATAGTTTGAGCACCGTTTAAGAGAAAGAAAGGAAGAGAAAGAGATAAAAGAAGGAGAAGAGGAAGATTTGAGCCTCCGATTGGGTTTTGAATTAAGTTCCAATCTCCCCCAACCACACGTACGAAATTCTTACTGCTGAGAAGAATATTTATCAGATTTTATCTCTATTCTTTCACTTTGTATTTCTTATACGGACAGTTTAAAATAAATGGTTGTAACCCTTGAGATTTGTAATTTGTATAATTAATAAACTGTTGCTAGCAAAAAATTTCGGACTCTGTATCTCGTGATTTTTCTCCTTCGTTTAATAGGGAGTTTTACGTAAAAGTCGTGTCTTTATTACTTGTGATTGATTGTTCTGTGTTTGGTATCGTTTATTTTGTATTTCCTCATAATTTAAATACATAGTCAATTTCTAATATAATTAAAGGTTATATTCAGAATACCTCTTAAATATAAACATTACTAAACAATCTAGCGCTACCTCTGCCGTCTTTCAAGGCCAATATCCACCCACCGGCAATCCATCCCATTGAAGTTTGCCACCACTCTCCACTCTTATCCTAATTGGCTAGCAGCCCAGTATACGGACTTAATGGCCAGATTGACACCCAAAAAGTAAAAAGATTAAGAAAAATTAAATAAAAAATAATTTCACCTTTTATGGATACTCAAATATATCTAAAACTCTGCAGCCTTTAAAAAACTTCATCTTACCAGAAAGAAAGAATTAATCGTTACATGTGAAAATCTTTGATATAATCAATTCATTAAATATTTGACGATAACAGATGGCATGCAGGTCCAAAAAACCGACAAACGGTCTGTTAAATAGCCTTGTCCTTTACCCCATAAATGTTGATAACCTTTACTTGGCGGTGATTAATTTTATGCCAAAAAAAAATTATAGTTTGTTTTTCGGAAAAGGGATTTAAAGTTAATTTTTTTTTGGGCTTTTGGTCAACTTAGTTGATATTTAGACAAGTAAAACTTCTGGCGGCCCCAAATAAAATTAAATATAATTAGTAATAGTTCAAGTTTATAATTTTTATTGGCATCTATGTGAGGATTTTTTTAAAATGATTTTTGGAAAAAAAGCTATAGACCAATAATTGGGTCTTTCTTTTTTAAAATTTTATCAGAAATTTTTTTTTATCATATATATATATATTACGAAATAATAGTATTACTACAAAAAAATCGTAATCCAAAATATAGTATTAATTTTTTTATTTTAATTTTATTCATTGTAATTACTTTTAAAATTTTATTATTAAATTTTATTTTCTAAAATTTTAATTGTCATTGATTTTCATTTTCCTTGATTCTACATCTACTCCGTTTTCGAACCAATTCTATTGCCTAACAAGTTTCTTGAGATTTAATATGGAAAGCTTTAAAATTGGCTTTTGAATTAAAATTTTAAAAATTTTTAAAATTATTTAGTGTTGTATATTTTTAAATGTTTCGAGATATGATTGATTTGACTTGATTTAGTATTAAAAGAAAAGGAAAAGTTTAAAATATTATCAATGTTTTTCTTTTATAATTATTTTCTGAATATTGTTTAGTACTAATTATGTTTTAAGTTTTCTCACTTTTAATTACTCGCAGTTCGTTTCTTGCCTTTCCAGTCCATTAACAATAGATCCCTCGCTTGCGTTCTACCCTGTCCTTGCCCCATCCCTTTTCATCTCCCTCCTGTTCTCTCTTGCTCATTTCGCCAGTCTTAGATCTGAGGTACGCTGCTCTTCCGATCTATAAGAATTAACTTCTGTTTCTTCCCGAGGAATTTCAAATTGGTTGTAACCATGGAAGCATCATCTTATGAATTCTTCGGTGTCCGTGATATGAGAACCTGGGCGACCTTTCTTTTACAAGCTTGTATAATGAAGTTGCAATCTCTAGTTGCTTTCGTTTTTTCTATTAAGGGTCGACACCCAATTAGCGATTTCCCTAGTTTTCTGATTAGCCAGACAATTACCGCGACATGTGCGTTTGAACCATTGAAGTGTCTCTTAAATAAAGTAGTGAGTTTAATTACTTCTGGTAATTATTATAATTCGCATGGAAAAACTGGTGCACAGATCTGAAAAAAATTAAGAAATTCTATTTCAATCATACTCATTCCCTTACTAAAACTCCAATCGATTCCAATTACCTTAAATAATTTTCTCATGTTTAATGCAATACAAGTTTAGAAAATTAAATCGGTTTAGATCCCTTGCTCCGTTTCTAAATATTGATTGAGTATTTAATTGTGCTCTAAATGATACTATTTGATACTGACGTTGTAAAGTCTTGTTTATTGGGTTCTAGATTGAAAAAATGGGTGTGGCGCAAACCAATATTGACTTGGACGATGCAAACCTGGAGATTGGGATGGGTAAGTTCATTCTTTTCATGAATCAGTGTCAGCTTCTTTCTTTCTTCCCCCTTTTTGGCCGAATCCATACTGAATTGAATCACAAGATAACATGGATACAACTGTGAGAGCAGGAAAGTTAGGAGCTTATTCAAAGAAGCAAATCTAAAGAGTGAAAGGGCGATCTAGTCCATAAGGCTCCAAATTTGGAATTTCAAGTCATTTTTGAATAACATTACCATTATGTCAAAGCTTATCCTTAAGAAAATCAAAAGAGCAAGATAAGAAAAAAGATGAAAATAATCTAGCAAAATAAAGAGTGACTTACATAATAAATAGAGTTGATGGTACTAGGATGCAAGCAATTTTTGATTAATACTCCCCATCTCCTTGTTCTTTTTGTCCATTGTGCTAGTTGGTGAGCTGGCCTATTTGCTTCTTTGTGATGAATTGGATCAATGGTCAAAGAAAATATATATAGAGAAAAAGGATTTAGTAACTTGGAATTAATAGAAGTCCCCTGCCACTATTGATGCTGTCATTTGCATCTTAATATCACCTGTGTGATAGTCTTTGTAGCACCACGGGAGAGCACTAGATTTAATGATAATCCACTTCGAAGGTCTGGGCTTCTTTATGCTATGTATAACTACTCATGCTATAAATGTGGGAGTATTAACTTCTTTCCTGTGGGCTTCTGAAGAGTGAGAGAAATTGTTGGAATTCTATGAAAGAGTCTCGGGAGCCAGGATGCATGCCAGCTTCATACGATAATCTGCCTCTTGGCTTATGTCAAGACATAGATGATAAAACAGCCAAAGACCCTATTGGTTATTCTCTACCTATTCCTATTGATTCACCCTTCTCGTCCAATGTCACTTTCTTTAGCTAGGTTGAGAAGCCGATTTTTGGCTGTATACTATTTCCTTCTCATTGAACTAGAATTAGGAGATGGAGATATGCCCACTATTACTAATTCCTAGAGTATTTAGGTTGAAAGCTATAGTACTAATACCTAAAGTAGTAAACCAAATAATTACTATAGGCCAAGTAAATAAGAAGAATTGTAAAGAATATGAATTGTTGTGGTCACCCACCTTCTCCTGTGCCACCTTGCCTATTGGAGCCATCAAAATACATTTTTCATGGAGTTGTGGTTAAATTCATGACCTGTCTATCATCCTAGTTGGGCAACTGCTTGCCTAAGCAGATGGTTTCAAAAGGTGGACATTTGCTGCCAAACGCAAGAAGCAAGAAGGATTCCTTTTCTTTACCTGCCTGGCCGAAAAGTCCTTAAGAACGGGAAAGCTGATCAAAAGACTATTTCATAATGTACTTTTGTTGTTGAATCGAGGGGGCTTGTCTCGTACTAGGATCTAAAAGAGTTTTCTTCTAGCGAGCGGTAAATCAGTTAGGCGACACTCATCCCTTTCTTGACTGCTTTAGGTTTCATATTTCTCAAGCCTTAGTTGGTTGTTGACTTGGTTTCATTCACTCAATAATCATTGAATTCTATGGATAGAGCCTAGTGAATCCTTAGGCCTCCTAGCATCTTCTCAGGATAGTTGGTATTTCGAGGCTTGTCTATTCATGCAGTATTTTATTCTATGTTTATGAAAAGTTTTCCTTCTCCACCCACCTGATTTTCTTTTTGTTCATGAGAAAGGGGTGTTTCTTTGATGTGTTTTCGAATCTCAATCTCTAGAATCGAAACCAAGACCAATGAGCCTTCAGTCAAGCGAAAAACTTACGACTTTGAATTGAGGATTAATAGAATCCGAAGCTCTTTCAAATTCTAGTGAGTTGGACGGGAACGTGACACATGAGGTTATCTATAGAGCATTTGAATTGTCCTTTCCTGTTGGAATAGTTGAAATCCTTCTTAGGTTTCTTATTTTGCCCTGTTTAAGCAGCAGCCAAGGCACCAAGAGCTGAAAAAGGAGTAGACCCATACAAGACTTGTTTTTTTGACAATAAACTGAAGATACTATGAAGAAACGCCATAAGTAAAGGTAGCTCTCTTGGTCCCTACCGATATTGTGGTGCGAAAGCATGGGAGTGAGCAGGAAAAGATCAAGTAAATAGAAAAACAAGATATTGTAAAATACTCATCAATTGCTTGTAAAATGCAGATGAGTACCGTTGGTGTATAATAGAGATGATCTACCCTTGTTTTTGGTTTGTAAGGAAGTAGAGTTCATTGATTGTGGTGATTGGACATTTGAAGAGAGAAAATTACTAGAGCTGAGCGGATACAAGACTGAGGTCCTGTACGTATGCATATAAGAAGCAAGAAGTGTGGTTATAGAGTATGAGTTATGGAGGTAAACTAGGCAGGTTACTTGTCTTTCTGCTGTTGCTGGATGATTGAGCAATTGAAATATTATAATGGGCATTTCCCTTTAACCCATAACATACGTTTTTATGTAGAGTTCTGTCTATTCTGGATTACTCATCTTTGTTTTATATTTGAGTAACTTTATGGATTAGACCTTCCTTATTGTTTTGTTGGCCATGATTGAGGTTATATTGTTCAAGAATTCTTCAGTATTTATGTCCTCACTATTGCAGAGTATAGAACTGTATCTGGTGTTGCTGGGCCACTGGTTATCCTTGAAAAAGTTAAGGTGAAGTTTTACTTCATATTAGTTTTGGTACTTCTATTGTTCTAGTAATTTATTTTCTCTTGCAAAATCATTCCTTGTGTATTCTATGGTTGGCTGTGGCAGGGACCTAAATACCAAGAGATTGTAAATATTCGTTTGGGAGATGGGACCACTCGCCGAGGTCAGGTCCTGGAAGTTGATGGTGAGAAAGCGGTTGTGCAGGTAATGTATCTGACATGCTAGTAATTTTAAACTTGTTCTTATTACTTTAAAGTAATTTAAATTAATGGATAGTATATTTAGTTGTTTCAGTTGCATATTTTTTCATGAAGACTGTTTGGAACTTGGGAAAAAGGAGCAAAGGGGAAGGTGATTTGGGAATTATTTTCCAAGTTTCAGCTTATAAATAAAATTAAAAATTTTCTCTCCGTGTCATCAAGATATTAATGGAATCTCTTGTAAGTTTCTAACTAAAAAAGCTGTTCAGATTTACAGTCAGTGCTTCAGTTTCTTTGGTTGGATAAATTACATTCATCAAATACCTTGAAAATTTAATAGAAAATGCGGAGAATGGATAAGGCTAGTAGTTCAATTGACTGTACTTTGATGCAATTAAAAATGAAAAAAAAAAAATCGTATAGAATGAATATAACTAAGCTGGGAATAATAAGATAATGAAGTAACAAATGAATAGCTCCATAGTAAGTCAGAGACATCAAACCAATAGAAAATGAGAAAGGCACTTATAATGTGGACGAGACATGACAGTGAGAGAGGCATTTGCTTGATTTTAGTGGTAGTTGGAGGGGTAGAATCGGATTCATTTAGCCGATGCTATATTTTTGAGGCTTTGCTGGTGTTATTTTTTTTAATGTTGTGGTAATGAAGAATCTCTACTCCCATTTCGTGGGTTTGGACCAAACGTCGAGTGAATGACCTTCCCTGTACAGACTTTGCACAAGGCAAGTCTATATACACAGCAACAGGAATTGAATTTTTGACCATGGACCCAACCGCGATGCTGTAAGCTGCTTTTACAAACTGTGCTTACCCGTGCTGGTTTGTTGGTGTTAATTTTGTGTATCTGATATTTGCCATTGTAGTACTGTCTTAAGAGGTTCTGACCTGCAAATTATGTTTGAGCAATAAGTTTATTTGCTATTTGCGATGGTGTATTTGCTTTTATCTATCTAAAAAGATAGTGTTTTGTGCATTTAGTGTGATATATACAATGTTATCTACTCATTGAGTTTCATTTTATTTCTCATTAAAGAAAATGAAATTGCTGAAAAAATTTGTGTGAGGCCCTACCTGAGTGAAATCTCTACTACTTGAACAACATATGGTGGAATGCAGATCGTTGTTAAATGTCTGTAAATGGTCCTGCCTGAATGAAATCTCTATTACTTTAAACTACTTGTAGTGGATTGCAGATCTTTGTTATTTGTGTCATTAAGTTATTCATATGATTGCAGCTTTTTTATTACTTTATGTTAATCTTTTGGCAAAAATTGTGTTGGTTGATAGTAAAGCATTGCATATGTCATCTTACTTTTGGCAGGTCTTTGAAGGAACATCTGGAATTGATAACAAATATACCACTGTGCAATTCACAGGGGAGGTAAGAAGAAACACTTCTCTTCCTGTTGAAGATCCGACATTGAATGGAATATAAGTTTGGAATCAAAGAGCAACATTTCAATTGAATGTGCTTCCATGAACATAATTATGCCAATAGGCATGATTTGCAAATTGGTAGAGCTATATTTATTCATCAATATTC
The DNA here is from genome assembly GCA_033239525.1 of Nepenthes gracilis. Taxonomy (NCBI): domain Eukaryota; kingdom Viridiplantae; phylum Streptophyta; class Magnoliopsida; order Caryophyllales; family Nepenthaceae; genus Nepenthes; species Nepenthes gracilis. The sequence continues at coordinate 14,239,590 of BSYO01000031.1, forward strand.
AGTGATGGCAATAAAAAATATTGTTTTGTGGCACTCGGTATCATTTCTGTTAAATCAAAGATTTGTGATTTTGGTTTGAAGACCTTCGAGTTCAGGTTAAATGCATTTTATTTATTGTCTATGTGAATGTTAATTCTCAGGTTTTGAAAACCCCAGTCTCATTGGATATGCTTGGACGCATTTTTAATGGATCTGGAAAACCCATTGATAATGGTCCTCCTATTCTTCCGGAGGCATACTTGGATATTTCAGGTATGTGGCTTTGGAAGCCATGAAGATTAATTACACGGGCTTTTCTTTATAAAATTGTTTACATGTATTGTAGTTGGTGTATATTACTAACCTTTCTTTTATCTATTGTCAGGGAGTTCAATCAACCCTAGTGAGAGAACCTATCCAGAAGAGATGATTCAAACAGGGATTTCTACAATTGATGTCATGAATTCCATCGCTAGGGGGCAAAAAATCCCTCTTTTTTCTGCAGCTGGTCTTCCTCATAATGAGATTGCTGCTCAGATTTGCCGTCAGGCTGGGTTGGTAAGGCGGTTGGAACATTCTGACATTCTTATGAAGGTATAAATTTTCATGCTGTAACAAACATCCAATTGCTGAAATTAATCATGGCAGAACCTTTTCTTACATAAACTTATGAGAGGAAGTTGCCTGCCAGTTCATATTTGGATATATGCAGTTTCTCATTCTTTCTATAACTAGTTTATTTTGATCATCAAGTGCTGTTTAGTTGTCACCTTCATCATAAGAATTGGCTAGCTGTACCAAACCAGCCAATGCATGCGTTGTCCCTTTTATCCTTTTAGTAGTGATTCTGGATGTGACTAGCATCTATCTCTTACTATCAGCTTCCTAAATGCTATGTTGCTGCATTGTGGTTATCAGGAGTTTGATAATTTCTTTTGTCATCATATGCATATATGGTTGTTTTGATTTCCCCTTTCATCTCCACCCCCTTGTCTCTTCTTAGGATCATGTTTGGAGAATTTCATTTTATTTACAGGATGGAGAAGAGGACAACTTTGCCATTGTATTTGCTGCCATGGGAGTTAATATGGAGACTGCACAGTTTTTCAAACGTGATTTTGAGGAGAATGGATCAATGGAGAGGGTGACCCTTTTTCTAAATTTGGTATTTTCACTTCAGTAGTATATGATTCATTGCTTTTCTGATCTGTTACAAGTCCTTTAGTAATGTTTGCAATGTGGTTTCTGATATGCCCCTCTCAGGCCAATGACCCCACAATTGAGCGTATTATTACTCCTCGGATTGCACTCACCACTGCAGAGTATTTGGCATATGAATGTGGGAAACATGTTCTCGTCATTCTAACAGACATGAGTTCTTATGCAGATGCTCTTCGCGAGGTAAGAGAAGCATCTTAACATCTCCATGATCTCTTGGGAGTGGGGACATGCCATATGTCTGCACACTGCATATATTCAAAATGTCATTCCCCTTCCCTGTTAGGATTTCAGCGACTTCTTTAGAGCTCATGAATTGTGTTCTGGTATGTCAAAATTGATTACACGCAGCCCGCCCTGCCTCCTCTAAAAAGAGGAGGGGAGGGGGGAGGGGTTCATTACGTGCAAGCTTATGATATTAAGTTGCAAGTAACTTTGTGCTCCAGGTATCTGCAGCTCGAGAGGAAGTGCCGGGAAGGCGTGGCTATCCTGGTTATATGTATACAGATCTGGCCACAATCTATGAACGTGCTGGACGAATTGAAGGACGAAAAGGATCCATTACCCAGATACCCATATTAACTATGCCCAATGATGGTAATGATCTTCATAAGATGCCATGTGAGCAGGGATATTGTGTCAATTCTTTTGGATCTCAGTGCTCAGCTTCAATATTCATATAATTTTCAGATATTACACATCCAACTCCTGATCTTACTGGTTATATCACGGAAGGGCAAATATATATTGACAGACAGCTCCATAATCGACAGGTATTTAGATAAAATCTTGGTGTTGGTTCTCATTGACTGCAAATTAGTAATCAAGGCAGTAGTATACAAAATCAGAATGTTCCACCACATTGCTACTGGCCTCCACATGGGCTGCGATGTAGATATGTGTGGAACCCTTGTTGGGTCCATCTTACATGAGTTTATGGCGTATCATTTGTTGGGGAAATTGATGAGTGTAGACTTATTACTGAATTGGAAATAAACCTGCTGTCATTCGCAATACATAGTACTCTAAGGGTGGTCGTGTGCTACTGGAATATGACTATGTTTTAAGTGATTATCTTACATGAACATCTAAATTTAGGCATTGGATCATGGTATAGTTTAACTTCTTCAACTATTTTGATTTAATTGTACAAAGCTGATCATCACAGAGTTCTCCATTATGACTTCATGATTCTGTGGTGTATATTTCCCTCATTATGATGTTGAGTAATAAAGGAAATGGAACTAGAAGGTGCTGTAAGCTAATAAAGCTGAACCTGAACATCATCTGCTGCTTTCAATTTGACAGATATACCCACCTATCAATGTCCTGCCTTCACTGTCTCGTCTAATGAAGGTAAATCACATAACCCTTTGTTAGTTGGAGCTTTGGACCTGTTTGCGCAGCAGAAACTTGATGTTTGATTTAAATCCAAATGTGTCTATAAGTATTTTGGGCTGATGTAGATTCTTTACTACTGCAGAGTGCCATTGGTGAGGGTATGACACGCAAGGATCATTCTGATGTGTCCAACCAGGTCTGGCAACAGAGTCTTCTTGATTTGGATCTCCTTAGTAAAATTTGTTTCTTTTCTTTTTGAAATGTTTTCTTCTGGATGATGAACTTTGTTGCTTGTTCCTCTGTTTTCAGCTTTATGCAAATTATGCAATCGGGAAGGACGTGCAGGCTATGAAGGCTGTCGTTGGAGAAGAAGCACTATCTTCGGAGGATCTGGTATCCTTTTTTCTCTTGCTGATGGTCTATTTATCCTTGAGTTTCCCTTAGTCTTAGAAAATAACTAGTTTTTGCTCTAATTTATTCAGCTATATCTAGAGTTCTTGGACAAATTTGAGAGGAAATTTGTAACTCAAGGAGCTTATGACACCCGTACCGTCTTCCAGTCGCTTGATCTGGCATGGACGCTGCTGAGAATATTCCCTCGTGAACTCCTCCATCGTATACCAGCAAAGACTCTAGATCAATATTACAGTCGAGATGCAGCATATTGATGAAAGATGAAAGAGAGTAGACTATAAGTCTGCAAGGTCCACCAGATTGCCGCTGGTGTGCTCTTTGGTTTTCCTGTCGGTCAGTGCTGGTTAATACTTTCATGGTGCATCCTGCAAAATTAAAATCATTCTTTTTCCATTTTTATTCCCGTGAAATTTGGTTTCTACTGCTAGACTTGATGCAAGGTCCAGTATCCTTTTAGTAGGGCTGTTGTAAATCTAGTGCAAGAGCAACTGTGTTGAGTATGGCTATGGCTTCATGTATTGGAACAGAGACAGACAAGAGAGATAGGGCTTACCACAGACGAGGAGTTCTTGGGTGCCTGCTTCTGTCATATGGTTGAGTCCGCAATTGTTTCATTCCTTCTTCGGCCACTTCAATTGGAGCACAGAGAACAGTTTTTGCAATTAAGGGTGGCCTTGGTGGAGTTGGTAAGTCATTGTAATGTGGAGATAGTGGGGGCTTAAATACCGAAAACAGTTATCTCGCAATGCAAGAATAAAGATCATTGCCATCAATGCCAAAAAATTTCCTTTTCAACCACCTATTTTACCATTACATATTTGTATGGTGATTGCATAACAGAACCAGGTAAACTTTGTGAGCGTGACGAAGATGGTAAGGCTCTGACATAAGCTGTTGGACATAATGAAACAAACAGAAAGAAATAGAGTCCACGCGCGTATCAGCTAATGGTGACATTCATCAGAAAAGTAATCGTGACCATAAAATTCCAGTCATTGTGAGTCATATCATAGTCATTGAGGTTATGCGAAGCCGATTGTTTTAAGAAAAAATGTAGATGGATACCTATCGATTTGTCAGCAATTTCGAAGTTCTCCACTAGAAACCACCTTATTTTACGAGTGATGCGAGTTTTGGACCTTACTTATAAATCAAATGTCACTTGTTAGTTGAATAAAACTTTTAGACTAAGCATAGCATTTTAATCCCTTGTTTTGAAGTTGGTTTCTAAATGGTATATCATATCATCGGACTTGCATGAAGGAAGTTCTTGGATTTGCAAAATTAGAGATGCAAAAGGATTGGGTTGCTGTTGTTTAAAGAGTAAATAATCAACTACATATTATATTTCTAATTTTGCCAAACCCAAGCAGTGCTACAAAACCGGCCGAAGCTGCAGCGGACCTTTCAGCTTTGTATGTGAGGTTTGTGCCACTAAAATCATTGGCTTTGAAGTTATTATACATATTTACAACGGTAAAGTTATAAAATAATATTTTTACAATTTGAAGCGGTTAAAATATTAATATATAAATTAAAATTAAAAAACAATTATAAAATTTTACTTTATAGTCCGCACAAAATTCAGAAAAATAATTTTTTTGATTTTAAGGAGTTTTAAAAAGTTAGGTCAAATATATATAAAATTTTTAAGTTCTTTTACATGAAAACAAATTGAACATACTGTTGGGTCTAACTTGGGATGGACCAAAAATGGTGAGGCCCAGGCCCAGACTTCCCTAAGAAGCCCAAAGGACCCAAGCGCGCAGCCCATGTGACGTCTCAGGTTAGCAGCCAATCAATGCGCCTACACAGCCTGCCAGGACAATTGCAGACGGTGGGAGCCAGTGCAAAAGACACTAGCCAATGAGGGAAAGGTCAGTGCTGCAAGCCACGGTACAGGCCGTCCATGCAGCCACTCAGCCAATCACAACGCGGGCAGCAGACCAGGCATTCTTGGCACCTGGTGGCGGTTCCCTTGCCTCCGCTAGACGACAGTTGAGGCCGCTAGCCACCACCAGTGCTCAATGGCCTGGCGAATCCTGACAAATCTCTTGTCGGGAGACCCAGCTCCAAAAGCCTCCCAAGGGGAGCCCATAAATATCCTCTCCAATTAAGGAAGGGGGGTCCAATCTTAAGCAAAAAAGGGTGATCGGAGATCGAATATTCGATCTTTCATTCTGCCTACTCGAGGAGCAAGAACCAACTCTCTTCCCTCGAGCCTCCACTGTTTCACGACGGAGTTAGTGAGTCACCCATGGAGGTGCAACTCCCGGAGCCCAGACCTCCGAACACATCCCACTCACTCCCTTTATATCTACATCCTTTTACTCCCGTCACGTTTACTATTAAGCATGCATTCCTCCATCTATAACAGGAGATATCTGATTTGAGCGTCGGAGTGTTCGCCGTAGGACAACCTCCCGCTACCCTCTGACCTCCTGTTCGTAATTGCAGCGTGCAAGTTTCAGGTTAATAGCGATGGAGAATGAACCCGACCCAGATCCGCCCGTTGAAGGAGATTGGGAGGCTCTCTAATCCGTACCATAACTGAAAACCAGGAACGCATCATTGGCGCAATTTATGGGAAGCAACTGAAGGTCTGGTTCACACGCTTTCAACAACTTCAGTATGGTGAACACCCGAGCAAAAGCTAATGCCCTTGTTCGAGACGCCACTTCATGTGGTAATCGTCGTCCTATGGGCAGTAGGATGGATGACCATCCCAATCCATGTGTACGAGCACTTGCCATGAGGATGGATGACATCTCGAAAGCCGTCCAGACCATCTGCTCAAGATTGGACAAGCGGTCAAAAAGGACGCCGCCCTTGGCCTCTCAGACCGCCACGTCCAAGAAAAAGAGCAAAGGAAAGAAGCACCCCTCGAAGCAAGCTTGCCAACACAACGAGCCCGGGATCCAGGTTGCTAGGAGCAACAAAGTTCTATCGCAACTTGAAGATCACTTAAGTCCCAGAGTTCGGGAAGATAGCTCAGAGAGACGAAATCCTCAGTATTCACGGGAGCCCATGTGTCAAGCAGGGTCTTCTCGTGGTGAGTTCCCTCCAAAGGACCGCAGCCGTTCGACTTTTCAGACTAGGCAGAACCCTTACGTGTTGAGAGATTATCTCAATGAGAAGAGGATGACGGCTCCTCCCTTAATAGAGGAGAAACTTGAAAAGATTTGACGTGTCTTTGGAGATGATGTTGGAGGAAGAACTGTCGACCTATACAGATCACCATTTACTATGGAAATCAGGATGAGGCTGCTTCCTCACAAGTTCAAAATACCAAATCTTGATGTCTACGATGGAATTACCGATCCCATGGATCATTTGGATAACTTCTGGACGCACCTAGGCCTTCAAGGCTTAGATAAGATGACAATGTGCCAATATTTCCCATCGACACTTAAGGGTGATGCCAGGCTCTGGTTTTATGGACTGCCAACGAATTTAATCCAATCATTTGGCAAGTTGGCGGAAAATTTTCTCTCCCAATTTGCTTCCAGTCGAAAAGTAGAGAAGCAATCGTGGCACCTTGCTCGTGTGAAGTAAGGATCCAAGGAGAGTTTGAAAATTTTTTTTTAAAGCAATTTATTGCAGAAGCGAGATAGATCCCAAAGTTTACTGATGGAGTTAAGCTCACTGCGTTTTTGTCTGCTCTGAATGGAGGTAGCTTCTTCAAGCACCTTGTACACAAGGAGCTATAGACCTTCAAGGAGGCTGAGGCGATTGTTCGGACATACATAGCGGCCGAAGAGGCCAATGAAGCCAAAAAGCTTGAGCATGAAGAGATTACCCACTCGAGGACAGTGGAAGGAAAAAGGAATGATGAGGTCTATCAAGGTCCCCAAGGACCAAGGAAGCTGTAGAAGTCCGAGAGAATTGCTCAAAGGGAACTCAGGCCTTTGAGCTTGACCCCTTTGAATGACTCCCACACTAACATCTTGATACGGATTCAGGATAAAAAGTTATTCAAGTGATTGAAAGCCTTGAAGAACCCTAATGGTGGTGACCAGTCAAAATACTGTCACTACCATCAGTGCGGAGGGCACAATACTGAGGACTGTAGGACACTGTAGAAAGAAATTGAGGAGTTGATTAGGAAAGGCCACCTCAACCATTACTGGCAAAGACCCAAACAGACTTCCGATGGGATAAATGACGATGAAGCTGATTAGCCAAGGAACAGAGTGGTAGCTGGAGTCGTAAGCATAACATCAACACGACCGGCCAAAAGCAATGTTGGAGAAAGTTCCAAGATGGCCGCTGCCAACAAGAAGTCGGGGATAGAAAGTAGGGAAGAAGTTATTAGTTTTAGTGCCGAGGATATGGCTCATGTAATGTTTTCCCATTCTGACCCATTGGTTATATCAGCACTTGTTTCTGATGGCATTATAGACTATCAGTTAAAACGAGTGTTCGTCGATAATGAAAGTTCATGCAATTTACTCTATCTTGATACCTACTTTAAGTTAGGACTAAAGAAAGGTCAAATGAAGACAACTGAAGAACCCCCCTACGGACTAGACAATAAGCCAGTGCTAGTTCAGGAGTCGTATAGCTTGAAGTCACTTTGGGGACTTATCCGAGAATTGTATCTAATACTCTTTCCTTCTTGGTAGTAGACCTTCTATCGATCTATAACGCAATTCTCAGACGTCCTTGTTTGACTGCCTTCGGAGCGGTGACCTTCATTCCCCATTTGAAGATGAAATTTTCGACACCATTTGGAATTGAGAAGTCTTCGGGGATCAAGTGGCTGAACGGACATGTTATCTGTCTCAAGTCACTTAGACACCTTTTCTCCAACCTGTCGAAGACCTTGGCTTTCGTGACGAAACAACATTGCAACAAGCTCGATCTGGAGAGTCGACCGACCGAATCCCCCTAGATCTCAATGATTTTGAAAGATATGTCTAGATAGGAAGCTCTTTACCAAAGACTTTTCGAGAGCGGCTTATCAGTTTCCTTCGACAAAATTCGAACATTTTTGCTTGGACACTAAGTGATATGCCTGGGATACCAACTGAAATAATAGTCCATAAGTTGGACCTAGATACCAGTCACAAACCCGTTCGATAAAAACAACGAAACTATTCAGTTGAGAAACTGATTGCCATTCGCGAGGAGGTAAATAAACTTTTGAATGTTGGGTTCATTAGAAAAGTTTAATATCTGGACTGGCTGTCAAACATAGTCATAGTCAAGAAGAGTAACGGGAAGTGGAGGATATGTGTTGATTTCACGGATGTCAACAAGGCGTGTCCGAAGGATAGCTTTCCTCTTTCGAGGATTGATTTCCTTGTGGATTCAACATCAGGTCATGAGCTTTTAAGTTTCACGAACGCATATTCAGGCTATAATCAAATTCGGATGAGCTCAGAGGATGAGGAGCACATATTTTTCATGACAGATCAGGGGACATACTGTTACAAAGTTATACCATTCAAATTGAAAAATGCTAATACGACTTACCAACGACTCGTCAACAATATGTTTGAGACCCAAATCGGACGAAATGTGAAAATATATGTAGATGATATGCTCGTCAAGAGCAAAGTGGTCGACCACCATATTCAAGACCTTGAGGAGACGTTCAACGTCCTAAGGCAACACCAGATGAAGCTCAATCCGACAAAATGTGCATTCGGAGTGGCATATGAAAAATTCTTGAGCTATATTGTTTCACGCCGAGGGATTGAAGCAAATCTTGAATAGATTAAGGCCATCATTAACATGAATTTATCTCGGACAGTGAAAGAGGTCCAGAAGTTGACTGAAAGAATAGCAGCACTTTCTTGGTTTATGGCAAAATCAACCGAGAAATATTCATCTTTTTTTAAGGCTCTAAGGGGAACTAAGCCTAATGGTTTTCAATGGACAATTGATTGTGAAGCAACCTTCAGAGACCTTAAGGAGTATCTCTCTAACCCTCCTCTGCTGACTTCTCCTCAAGAAGGCAAAGAATTGTATTTATATCTGGCTGTGTTCGACAAAGTTTTGAGCTCAGTCTTGATTCGATATCAGTGCGACAGGCAGCAACTTGTGTACTATGTCAGCAAGGTCCTAGCTAACATAGAGACCAGATACACTCATGCAGAGAGGATGGCTTTAGCGATTGTGTATTCGCTTGAAAATTGAGGACAGTATTTTCAAGCGCATAAAATAATAGTCTTGACAGACTAGCCTTTGAGAGCAATATTGCAAAAGCCAGATATGTTAGAATGGTTGGTCAAGTGGACCATTGAGTTGGATGAGTTAGACATAGAATTTCGTCCAAGGACTACATCCAAGGACTGCTTTAAAGGGTCAGTCCTTAGCGGATTTTATTATTGAAACACCAACCTTTACTCTGGACACGTTAGGCCTACGTAACGATGATATGCATTTCAACCGTCAAGTTTGGACTTTGCACATGGACGGCTCCTCAATGAAAGATGGTTGTTGTGCTAGCGCTGTGCTAAGAACACTTGAAGGATCAGAGATTAAATATTCAATGATTCTCGAGTTCCCAGTAACAAACAACGTTGCGGAATATGAAGTATTACTCACAGGACTTCGGTTGACAAAAGAATGATCGATTAAGAACCTAGTTGTCTATAGCGACTCAAAATTGGTTGAGAATCATGTTTTGGAAAATTTTGAAGTGAGTCACCAACAACTTTTCAAGTACTTCTCAAAGGTCTAAAGTTTGACTTTGGCATTTGAGAATGTGAAAATAGTCTATATTCCAAAAGAAGAAAACAGCAAGGCTGACTTGTTGGCAAAGGTAGTAGCATCTGGAGATCATGAGCAGTATGCTCTAGGAATGCGTAACGTCCTCGAAAATCCTAGTATAGAAGATCCTGAACCATAAGTTATGCAGATAGTTAATGCGGAGAATTGGATGACTCCATATTTAAAGTATATGTCTGAAGGAACATTGCTCGAGGACTCGAACGAAGCCAAAAAGGTGAAAAAGATGGCGGGTTGGTATGTGATCATGGACGGCCAATTATACTGCTGTGGGTTTTCTACTACATACTTACAGTGCCTTACTCCAGGAGAAGTTGATTATACTCTTAGAGAGGTACACCTCGATATCTGCAAATCCCATATTGGGAGAAAAAAAACCTTATTTTTAACCCGATGAGGCAAATATATTACTAGAAGTACGATACCATGGACTTCGTACGGAAGTATGAAAATTGTCAAGTTTATGGGAACCTTACCCACCAGTCTCACACAGAGCTAAGAGCTTTGCAATCACATTGGCCATTTGCACAATGGGGGCATGACATCCTCGGACCATTGCCAATAGCTTCTGGGTAAAAAAAGTTCATCATTGTCGGGATCGATTATTTCACAAAATGGATCAAGGCCGCACTATTAGCTCGGATAACCGAGCAGAACGCCACAAAGTTCATCCATCAAAGTATCGTGTGTAGGTTCGGTATTCTAGAGTATATTATAACTGATAATGGGACCCAATTTACTGGTAAACGGCTTACCAAGTATTGTACGAACCTAAGGATAAGGTTGGTCCACACATCAGTTGCATACCCGCAAAGTAACGGACAAGTGAAAGTTACCAACCACACAATATTATACGGATTGAAAACGAAGTTAGAACATACTGGGGCTCATGGGTAGATGAACTTTCGTCGATTTTATGGTCATATAAAACAACACCAAGAGAACCGACTAAAGAGACGCCCTTTAGGTTATACTATGGAGCTGAGGTAGTTATTCTAGTAGAGGTTGGACTGCCCAATTTTCGAATGAAAAGTTTCGACCTAGCCGGCAATTCACAAAGGCTCCGAGAGAATCTTAACATGCTTGAGGAAGCTAGAGACTTGGAAAGATTGCGAACAGCAACATATCAATAGAGAATTATTAGATATTACAACAAGAAAGTGAAAGTACGCCAATTTGAAGAAGGAGACTTGTTTCTGCGAAGTATTGAGACCACAGGAAAGAACACCGACTAGAACAAGCTTTCTCCGAATTAGGAAGGGCAATTCCCAGTCTCGACTATAGTTCGAAATGGGGTGTATAAATTACGCACCCAAGAAGGCAGACCAGTCCCTCGAATGTGGAATACTTCTCACCTCAGAAAATATTATCAATAAATGTACGAGCGACCAAGTAAAGTTGATTGCATCATTTGAAATGCTTGTGTTACGTTTAGATTAATAAAGTGAATTCCTTCTGTTTATCACCTGTCTTACATTTCATTTGAATATTTGCATGTCACTTTATGAAACTACAAGACCTAGGTTGCCCCTAAATCAAGTGAAACTTTCCTCTTCACTCGTTCCCAGAGCTGCCCTAGAGTGGCCAACAAAACTCGAACATATCACCAAGCGGCCCAAAAGAGGTTGGATTTTAAAACTAGAACACATCACTGAGCGACCCAGAAAAGGTCAAATTTTAAGACTCGGATAGATCACCGAGCGGCTCATTAGAAGTCGATCTCCCAAAACTCGGTAAGAGCACCGAGCAACTCGTAAGAGGTTGAGTCTTAAAACTTATGGGGCTTAAACGGCATGAATGCAGAGACCTTAGAGGAAACATCATCAGCTAAACATCACTCACAAGGGATGGAACACCCTTATAAGGTGTCCAAAAAAGAACCTAGCCTATGGGCAATCCAAAGAAAGAGAAAGGGAGATCAAATTAAAAGGATGTATTTTATTCATATAATGAATATACATCTAAAAAAAAAAAAAACTTAGTTCCCGGAAGATCCTGGCTCAGAAGGGTCTAGAGTTTCATCCTCATTCGGATGGCCAATCAGGTCTGATTTACATTCGGCATGGCATTTCTTGGATGAAGCAGAGAAAGAGAAAACTTCGGGATCATTAAACGGATGATGCATCGACAAAGTCCAATGCCATCCCAATACTTTTACTCCAGTGCAGATTTGATGTCTTCGGCCTTTAATGAAGTCCTAAGCTCAACTTCCAAATGAAGATATCTACTCCGAAAGGAAACATGTTGTTGTTGCTGGATTTGCAGAAACTTCTCAAGTGAAGAAATCTTATTCTTTGCCTTTGTGAGCTCACGCTTGAGACGATAGGCACGCTCTTCTAAAGCCTTGAAGGGGTCCAAGTCTACGTAGGATTGGGCGGCTTCATCAATAATTGGAGTAAATCGGCCGACCCACTCACATAACTATAAGAAAGAAGCCAATTAGTAGAGCCTTAGTTAAAGTAAAATATCAAAAAATACTAAGGAACATACCTTCGAAAAGGGGCATCTCCTTGGTAATTTTTCCTCTCTTTGGACTTCGGGTTCCAATTGTTCCGACGTTTGAGCCACATTTACAACAACAGCAACTTCCTCGGCCTCAGCTTCGTGAGCTTCAACAATTTCCTCAACCTCATGAGCCTCAACCATGACCTCGGACTCATGAATTGCTTTACCAACAACTAACACTGGGGCCTTAACTATTTCAAAATAGGCCACGGCCCTAATTTCCGCTTGATTTATGGATGAAGCCACTAGAGTTCCCAAAACGTCCTCGGTCATGGCTCTCTAAATGGCCTCGAATAAAATATCCCTCTCCTGATATACTTGGATTGCGAGGCAAGGGAGCGCGAGCTGGGCTCTTCAACTGCCCTTTATTTCTTCCTCCATCTCAACCTGCTCAGCCGGCACCTCAGCAGTGTCCTTGGATGGATTTTCAATAATTGTGTTCGAGGCTTCACCAAGAAAGGTGGTCAGAAGGTCAGGCAAGCTCTCCTCAAATGATGAAGGAATAATGAGTGGCCCAACATTTGTCCTCGGTAAAAAATGCGTGAGCCATAGATTCGTTGACAGCTGAGGGTCCGACCACCTCAGTGCCTTGAGCTGAAGCCATTTCCAAGGACCTTTTCTTTCTCACTAGTCATTTGATGACGGCTTCATCGTCATCAGAAGAGGAAGTCTCGGCTCTTATCTTCGTCTAATGGCTTTTCATTCATCTGTCAGACGGCTCTCTTATTCTTAGCAGCCTTTCCTTCCTCTTTATCTTCCTCTTCTTGGCCACTGAAGATGTGGGGATTTTCAAGCCCTTAGGCTGATGATCCCATGTGGCCTTTTCTAAGGCCTCATTATTTAACCATAAGTTCTTTTTATTCTCATTGAACAAACCAAGATTAGCCAAAACCAAGCCGGTGAAATGTTGCACCGCTTCTCTTTCTTACTTTGTAGTATCAGAGCAAAAGCCTAGCGCTACATTTTCCCATTCGTTCGAAACTCTCCACTCAGGAGGGACAACTAGGAAAAAGTACTTATCCTTCCACCGTTTGGTGGAATTAGGATTGCCCCCACTAATGGGATTGCCCCCACTAATGATAACGAACTCAGGGTGAGAAGAGATTATAATCCAATCCTACCCATGAGGAAACCTCAAAATAACTTTAATTGCCACGCTATTAAAAACTTTGTTATGGCAGTGAGCAAAGACATAAAGGGAAGCTAGATACCTCACGGTATTTGGTTGTAGCCAAGCAATTGGAACCTCCAAGGCCTTCATTATTTAGTAAAGCTCCAAAGTTATAGGAAATCAAAACCTCCCTTTCAGATGGGTCTCATATACAATGATGAACCCATCTGAAGGCGAGCAGGTCCTATCATCACTGCCAGGTACCAAGAAGGCGTACGAACTGGGAATCTTATACTTGGAGCGGATAACCTCAATGTCTCCGTGAGAAAGTGTGGATGCAATGTCCTTAACACCGAGTGCCATGGTAAGAGAATATGAGGAAGAAGAAGACGGGATGAAAATAGAAGCTAGGTGTTTGAAGTAAAAGGCAATGCAATCGAAGGGAATATCAGCAAATATAGGGACTTAAGACGTCGATTCAATTCAAAAGATATGCCTCAACATTGAGGCATGTGTCGGCTTTCAATTGGGCAAAAAATAATAATGGCTGTTACCTTTTCGAGATGACGTCAATCGTATTTAATGCCCTAATTGGGGACACATACCAGCGACTCGGACTAAAGTCATGTCCTCAGACAAACTTTAGCCATGTAGTGGGATTCAAGAATATCCTCGGATTGAAGTTATATCCCTCGACGTGTTTTAGTCATTTCCGTCGGATTCAAGAATATCCGCGGACTGAAGTTATGTCCTCAGAGATATTTTTGTCATGTCGTTGGATTTAAAGAATATCCTCAAATGTATTTTAGTCGCTCCGCTGGATTCAAAAATATCCGCAGATTGAAGTTACATCCTTGGGGATATTTTCATCATTTAGTTGGATTCGAGAGTATCCGCGGACTGAGGTTATGTCCTCGGACATATTTTAGCCACGCAGCTAGATTCAAAGAGTATCCGCGGATTGAAGTTATGTCCTCATAAGCATTTTAGCCATGCAGCTGGATTCAAGAATATCCACAGGCTAAAATCACGTCCTCGGAGACATTTCAGTCATTCTGCTAGATTCAAGTAATGTCCGTGAACGAGTAAAGCTGTTTATTCATTGAAGATGGCATCAGGTATAAAAGGAAGACTACTACTTTTATTCATTAAAGTTGTTTATTACAAAGTACAAACTTTGCATCAGTAAAAATACGAAAAGCAAAAATACAACAGAGAGCAAGATACTCAGGAAAACGACACCCTAGGGTGAGGGGACGGCCTAGGGAACATGAGCACATCAACTCACCCCTGTAGCATAACCACAGCGCCAATTCCGCCCCCGTGTTGGTGTCTCCGATGCCTACCCACCGCTGAAGGTGCATTAGGGACCACGACAGGCGAAGGGAAGGCACCAATCAAAAGTCCCAACGGGGCTGCGACTCGCTCGCAGGAGCCCCAAGGGGACTCCAGGTTCCACCTCCTCTCCAGGCGGTATAAATGAACTACAAGTCGCGGTAAGAGGCGGCGAAGGCACACTATTGAAGGAACAAAATCCCCAGAAATAGCATGCCAGCCCCATTGTATCCCACCTACGAACTGGAGTCCTGGCTAGCCGTGGAAGAGGCACATAACAACAACAGAGTGGCCGAACTACCCTTATTGTAACAAGGAATTACCCACAAAAAGGACATGATGACAAGCTTCAACAAGTAGCACAGATCTCCCGCAAATTCATCCGATTCCTTTGAAGAACCCCATGGGGCGCTGGGCAAGCCAAGGACTCTGTATCACTTCGAATGGCCGAACATGGGCCATCCCAACCGGAGAACACCTCAATTTATAGCTGAACCAGCACCCGGTGAGAACCTAAAAGGGCATGCCATCGAATGGTCGTCTATCAAAGAATAGGAAAGCCATTAATGTAGAGCCAGACCTCAAGCGGCAATCTTTCCTAACAGAACTCTAAATCCTTGCATTGCATCTGAAAAGTTGCGTATTCGCATGGGAAAGGAGCGACGCCATGAAGGGACGAAAACCAGCGCATCTCGAGGAGAGCCCACACAGACAGCCAGTTGGACCCATCATGGATATGCCAGGCCCTAGCAATGGGCCATCCCCAGGTATGGGCGCTAGTGTTGGGTCTAACTTGGGATGGGCCAAAAACAGTGAGGCCCAATCGATGGGGCTTGTGCCTAGTTGAGCAGCGAGGCCCAGACCTCCCTGAGAAGCCCAAAGAACCCAAGCATGCAACCCGCGTGACGCCTCAAGTCAGCAACCAATCAACGCACCTACACAGACTACCAAGACGGGTGCAACAGTGTAGAAGACACCAGCCAATGAGGGAGAGGCCAACGCTGCAAGCCATGGGGCAGGCTGTCCACGCAACCACTCAGTCAATCCCAACGCGGGCAGCAGACCAGGTGTGCTTGGCACTTGGTGACGGTCCCCTTGCCTCTACTAGACGATAGTCGATGCCGCTGGCCACCACCAGTGCCCAGTGGCCGGCGAATCCCGGCAAACATCTTGTTGGGAAGCCTAGCTCCAAAAGCCTCCCGAAAGGAACCCATAAATATCCTCTCTGGTTAAGGAAAGAGGGGGCCCAATCTTAAGCAAAAAAGGGTGATCGGAGATTGAGTATTCGATCATTCATTCTGCCTACTCAGCAGCAAGAACCAACTCTCTTCCCTCGAGCTTCCACCGTTTCACGATAGAATTAGTGAGCTACCCATAGAGGTGCAACTCTCGGACCCCAGACCTCCGAACACATCCCACTCACACTCCTCTCATATCTGCATCCTTGCACTCCCGTCACGTTTACTTTTAAACGTGCATTTCTTCGTTTATAATGGGAAATATCTAATTTGAGCGTTAGAATATTCGCAATAGGATAATCTCCCGCCACCCTTTGACCTCCTGTTCATAGTTGTAGTGTGCAGGTTTCAAGTTAATAGTAATGGAGACCGGACCCGATCCAGATCGGCCCGCTGCAGGAGACTGGGAGGCTCTCTGATCCATACCACAATCGAGAACCAGGGACGCATCACATACTTTCTAAATATTTTATATTTCTAAAAAAATTAATTTGTTTTGTGTTTTCCATAGGCTACCAATTTCGATGTACCTCAGTATTCTGCACCATTTCTATTATTATTGTTGGTGATAGTAGTTGGGGTTAATTGATTATTTCATTTACAACCATTTTATTTTTATTTGTATAGGATAGTTGGCCTTCTGTTTGTCTTACGTTTTAGAAACTCACAGGAGATCCTTCACGAAGCATTAGAGTTGCATCATATAGATCATTTGAAAAAACAAAAAAAAAAACAGGGAAAAAAAAAGGAAAAAGTGAGAGAGGAATGCTGCATCATGTTCTTCAAACAAACAATCCTTTGAACATTGAAGGATGACAAGAGAATTTTAACCCATTTCTACCTCGATTCTCCAGTCACAACCCGAATGAAATACCATTAGAATGCCCTTCATCAAAATATGATATAGGTCAGGCATATCTATTTTTGCTGCACCATCAGTTCGTATTTGCATATCATATAGCATGTCTTACGTCTTTTATGTATGGAAGGAGAAGCTTTGAAGCAGCATCAGCATGGCATTGCAATTGTTTTCCCAAGGCATAAAGCTTCCTTGTATTGGTTTAAAAAGTCCATTCAATCCAAAGACGATGAATTGTCAAAGGAAGATCCCATTGATGCCTACTACTCTTAGAAGAAGACCAAAAAAAAAAAAAAAAGGAAATAAAGAAAAGGAAGCAGCATCAGTAAACAAAAAACAAATATTTTGGAGGCAGCCTAGAGTGGTTTACTATCCATTTGCTTTGCCAGTTACCTGGGCTCATCCATCAACTTCTTCCTTCCTATCCAATGTTACCTATCAAAATGAAAGAAATCAAGAAATTTACATGGTTATCAATCAGTTGGACATGCTTTGCTGCTCTTGTTCATGACAAACAAAATCTCCACTAAATAATGACCTGCAGACCCAGGCCACCGGCCCCAGGATTCTGCAGTTGCAGCCTTAAATTGTCGGAATTTATTTCAAAGCTGCCCTGTTGTGAAGCGTTACAAATTCTACACAAATGTTCCATTAGCAGGGGAGCTGACGTTAGGCAACAACCACCCTTTACATACAAAAGAAGAAGAAAAAAAAAAAGACAGTTATTTATATGCAAATAGAGGTTTTTTCAAGTTTATAAAATTTGTATTCGGTTATGCTGTTAGCACCTAAACTTTCAATATTTTCAAAATAAAGCCTTAGAATTTGTATTCGGTTATGCTATTAGAACCTAGTCATTACATTTTGTCAGTTTTCCCTTTGATTTTGAAATAAAAGACTAAATGCCCTCATTCTAAGTTAAAATATGTAAGAGATGGCCAACTGGAAAAAAAGGGGGAAAAGGTGGCTTCCACAGGACATAACCAGGCCGAAACAAGGTGAGAAAGCAGGGGAGAGGAATCAAAAATCAAATAAGAAAAATATAAGAGAGAAGTCACTTTAGTATATGTATACTAGTAGATATATTAGTGGAATGTATGAACAAAAAGAAAGGATGTAAGAGCTGGCCAATGGGGAAAAAATGAAAGAAGCTGGCTTCCATAGGATGTAACCAGGCTGAAATAAGGCAAGAAAGCAATGGAGGGGGATCAAAAATCAAATAAGAAAGATATAAGAGAGAGAAGCAGGAGATCAGGGGTCAGAGGGAGGCAAAAGAAGAAAGAAGAGGAGAAAAAGAAGCAACGGTACCAGAGGACAGGGGCTGATTGGGGGGGGGGGGTAGGGAGGGAGAAGAGGTGAAAGAGAAAATGAGGTCGTGTGTTCTAAGAATGAAATGAATTTCTGCATAGTTGGCACTTTTGTTAAGTGAAATTTTACAGTTCTCTAATTTCTTAATTTCACATTTTGATTTCATATTTCTGAAGCATATTATTTATCATCCTATTGTTCTGGTTGAATTGTTGACTCCGTTGTTGAGTTTATCCTTGGTTGTACAATATTAGCCATTTTTTGTATCATAAAATCTCCTTCGGTTGTTGGAAGTCCTTATTTCGTATAAACAATATATATTTTTGGTATGGAAATGTGTTTTTGGAGCCACCATGAAAATGATTACAAAACGTGAAGATTGTTTTGTGCCCAATAGGGTGAGATATTGCAGTTTTTTTTATTTTTTTAATAAATAATAACTTGGTGATGTTATTCAATTATTATTGTATTATTGTTATCCCTTCATTTTCTGAAATAATCCTCATAGTCTACGATTTATGGTTACAAACTGTTTATTATTTTATTCTTTGCATTCAAGGTTGAATTTTAATTCCATTCTTTATCTTGGCCCTCAAAGAAGTATTTGTAGTTGTCTAACATAATGGGCTTCTGTGACTCGTCCCATTTAATATTTTCAGATGTAGAATAATTTATAAGAGATTTGCGTTGATCTGGATTAGAGTGCATAAGGAAGCTATGTGATTGTAAAATTATTTGTGTATCATTCTAAGTGTGTAATTTGGTCTTTCTCTGGATAAATTTGTATTTATTCTCGTGTTAGCCGAGTGGGTTTAGGCCTCCAGGGTGTAGCTTGGGTTCATGGCATGTGATGAACCAACCTGTGAGTTGCAGGTGGGGGAATATTAGTAATCAAATATTGTCTATTATTGCTCCTCACCCCCATTTACTTTTCTCTTCTTGTTTGACTAATTTAATTTTCTAAATGGCTGCAATATGTTTTGTAACTTTTACACGATGCATATTTGTCACCTCATCTATGAATCTCACATACTCATTCCAGACCAGGGTTGTCCAGGACAAGTTATTGTTCCAGTTATTATTTCAGCTAGTCATGTTTCCTACTGCTCATTTCTCACCATTTACTACCTATAACACTTCTCAAAATTTGTTTTCTCTCTGCATCACATCTCAATTTTTATTTTGACATTTACTCCTATTTTAGCCTAGAAAAATACAATCAATCTCCACAATGTCTTTGGGAACTCTCAGCAACACAACTTTTTCACAACTAAAGCACTTGTCCTCAGCATTGCATTTTTCTTTACGACTAAAGCACTTATCCACTCAGCTTTTCAAAAAACATCAATAAGCCCAACATTAATGGAATTTCAGCACTTTCCGGTTATACTAAACAGAACCTTAGATCTTATTATACCAGAGATGTTGAAGCATATATACTGTGGCAAACGTACAAAAATTAGGACACTAAGAATGTTACCTGAACAATATACTGCTAGTATATCTCATTGTCAGGAATATCTGGTGTCAGGAACTTCCTAGGATCTTTACTGATCTCCTCATAATTAAGTGTTGGCTTCACTCTTTCTGGTACAGGTACAAGTGGAATAATGCTGTCTCTATCAATAACCCCGTCTATAATCCCATATTCAACTGCTTCAATTGGAGACATATAACGGTCCCTATCAATGTCTCTCTCAACCTGATCAAATGGGCGACCAGTGAGCTCAGAAATAATTGTTGTAACATTATTCTTGTTATGCATAATTTCGCGAGCCTGAATTTCCACATCTATTGCTTGCCCACTAGCACCTCCAAGAGGTTGATGAAGCATTATCCGTGTGTTGGGCATTGCAAGCCGTTTGCCTTTCTTGCCACCACCAAGAATTATAGAAGCTGTTGATGCAGCAATGCCAAGTGCAACAGTGGATACATCAGCCCGAACAAGCTTTACAACATCAAAGATAGCCATTGTAGCACTGATAACAAGAGACATTAAAAGAAGAAACGTCACTACCCAAATGGAGACAAAATGAAATTTATGTACCAACATATCTAAATTTTCATTCAATGCCAAATTATCTCCATAATATTTTCTATAACTATGAATCAGTGTACAAGACTTCTTACATTGTAAGTTTTGGGGAAAGTTAGATGTAGGCAATTTATCCATGTGTTTGCAAAGACACTATTTTAGTGCATTAAATCTATGATTTCTAGGTTACAATGAAGCAAACTTATCATTATACTAAGACTCATATATCCATTAGGAAAAAAAACCCTTCTCTGGGGCTAGGAAATGAGGAAAGGGATGGTACAGCTCCAAACCCACCCATGGGCAAGGACAAAGGACTGTATACAAACTAAGGTGACCCCTCGGCCTCTAAGGGGAAGAACCCTGGCATGACTCTTTCCAATCCTCATGACTGGACACATCGACAGCTTCCTGAAGTTGAATATCAGTGCCCAATGGTCTAGCACTGACAATGCTTTACTCTTAAATTGTAACATCAACAACCCATATAGAGCAAGGTTAATGTCAGAATACAGGATAACATTTTTTTTACCAGCAGCAATGCCTGATTGATATTCCAATTATATCAGTTATTTCCAACCCTTCTTGTCTCCTTTCTAGGGGAGGAAATGAGAATAAACAAATATGATCATCCTCCCATAACCCTCCTCGCCGCCCCCCCCCCCCAGGAATAAAGGGGAAAATCAATTTTATTTATATAAGATGCTGTGAACAACAATTCAAATTCCTATGCAAAGAGGCACTTTCAAGTTCCCTTAATATTCCATATTTTACATGGGCACAAAGGAGTAAGATAATGTCACAACTCTAAATGCACAATAATTGAATGATTCAATCCCAGCCTGAACTGACCACTGGCCCAACAGTGATGCCCCATCAGGCCCATTGTCCTTATTTATACACAAGGGGAAAAAAGAGCCCTTGTGGGCAGTAATATCAAAATCTCATAAGCTGAACTTTCATTCTTCACATCACAGATCATGATTGGGCATGGTGGATAGCTTAAGTTCATTACTATTGCAAGAACAAGGCAACAAAGCCTTAAGTCTTACAAAGTAAAGTTAACTATATGAATCTACCACTATTACGCAACCCACTAAGGTTAGCTCAATATTTTCTGAGAATAATAGTGACATCATATCATTTCTTATTACCTTATGCTAAATTTTTCTAGGCCCCAATGTACCTTTCTTCTTGCCTTTCACCTAAAACAAATCACTCGTATTCATCAGCCTACGTTGCAAGTGTCCAAGCACCCAACACATCATCCCTCATTTTTTTTTCTCCTCAATGTGTGATTTTTAAATGGCTATGGGAATAATCATTCATTATTTCATCTTACAAAGCATCTCATTCATCTATTTTAAGATTCTCATCTTTGCAAAGATTATCCATTCATCGTTAATATATCAGTCAAATATTTGGTATATTAGTAGATATTTTAATATCAGCCTACAAATTACGATTTTGTCATGGTATTGAGAGGCCCAATATCAATATATATCGACCGATATTCGATATATTGGTCGATATTTTTATTCATGATTGCATTGTAGTAGTCTCCATTTTTTTATTATGACAAGTAATCAATAAAAAAACACTAAACCTATGTACCAGTTTTCTTCATTGCCTTCTTGACTCAACAGGTCTCTGAACATCTCACTTAGTACCTCTATGCCAAGTATTATGTTGAAATAAAATTTAAACTGTCTCATATGTCAAACTTTAATCAATATTATCAGCTTCAAAGGAAGCAAATGCATTTATCATGGCCTCTTAACTCGAAACTCAATAAAAAAAAAAACTTAAGAAGAATAATTGATTTTAATCCTTGACCACAGCGAATGAGCTTTTGGTTTCAGAATTAATCACTCGGAGTTGGTGTACAACGGAAGGATAAGGTCTCACCACTTAAATCATAACACCTACCTTGGATGCCCCTAGAGGAAATAAAACCATCACTTCAATAGAGATTATAGGCATTGCCAATTTTCAACTGATAATAACAACTGAAGATAAAGAGGAGCATTAGAGCCAATTAGGACTGTCTCAAGAGACCTTGCTATCTGCAACCCATAAACGAGGCCCAGGGCAACAGGAACAAAGTGTATAATGAGAAAGCCAACAGTTTAAAGTTCAGAAAAGAAGCTGGGAACTTTTAAGGCGGTAAAAAGGATAAGAACCCTTGTTTGGAAAACCCTAATCAGCAGCAAAAGACTGCAATTCTTTCCATGGTTATTTTTTTGAAACGTCCTCAAAAAAGGATGATGCTCAAAAGAGATTTTATCATGCACCACGTGTAAAACATTTCAAACTATCCGACTCCTCTTGCCAATTCTTTATTTCCACTAGTGTCCCCTCATAATTGTGTAGTCTAACTTCCACCGACCAACCAGCTAAAGCATCTGAGCTAAGGTTTACTATTAATCTTCATCATTTCCAGTATTTAGCTGTCCAAGCACAAGATATGGATTCCTTTAGACGTGCCACAGGCGGCATAGCTCGTGGTGAACAGTATTGGGCCGTATATAGTACGATCCAACATATTGGATTATGCTCGGCAGCAATTTAGCCCCCATGTGCCGTGCCAGCTCACAACACCGCTCGATCAATCTTTTTTTTTTTTTTTAAATAAGCAACAGTCATGTGACCATTGCATGCAAGCCAGGCGGCGGAGGAGGGAGAGGAGGGCCTCCCTTTATTAAAAATTAAATTAAAAAAAAACTACAAATATAACCCCTCCCCACACCACACACACACACACACACTACACACTTTCTCTACTCTCTCTCTACTCTCTACTCTCTTATATTATAAGAAGTGATATTAATGTAATACTTACTAATATATTTATATTATTTTTATTGATTTTTATCTATAATTTATATATATACTAATATTGTCATTTTATAAGTTAATTATTAATTACCACATATAATTTTTCCAGTTTTAATAGTAAATAAATATGAAAAAATTATTCTGATACTCTTATACCAGTTATATTACATACACACAATGATAATGGTTCTAAAATACCAAAATTATAACCTATCCCAAATACTACTATTGCTCCTTCTAGTTCTAGCTACCCCTAGAAAAGGTTCCAATAGTGTATGACAACTTTTTAAATTTAAATTAGTTAATAGTTAAGAATGGGCCTTTTATAAAACATATAAAAAAGTTTATATTTGTAAAAGTTCTATACTTATTGAACATCCAAAGAGACACATGTAAAACATAAGAGATAACAATTATCTTCAACTAAAACTGAATTAATGAGAGACATTATACTCACGTCTCTCTCAACAATATGAGAGACAACAAGCTAAGCTATAAGAATATAAAGATCGATTATCCAATAAGAAAAAACTTGACGTACTAGATGCTGGAGACCGTATATTCCTTTTATTTTGTTTTAACTATCTTTCACAATAAAATATTTCAGTATCAGAATTGATTATGAATATTGATTAAAAGATAGTTAAAATGATTAAATATTTTTAAGAAATAATTTATTCTACTACTAATGAAATTGTCATTACCCATTATACCACTCAAAATCTACCGTTAAGTCAATTGTTGTCATTTACAGCTTGTATATACACAGTCAACATTGAAAATGTCCACTCTAATAGAAGAAGCAAGCAATAGTAGCAAAACTGGTTGAAGAGATTTGCTTTCTTTTATACAGGCTTAATGTAAAATACAACCAATTAGTAAATATGCAATACTAACTGAGCTTCTTCATTAGTTATAGTTGGACCACATTTTTAACATCGCAAAG
Organism: Nepenthes gracilis; assembly: GCA_033239525.1. Lineage (NCBI taxonomy): Eukaryota > Viridiplantae > Streptophyta > Magnoliopsida > Caryophyllales > Nepenthaceae > Nepenthes > Nepenthes gracilis. Next base: position 14,263,455 of record BSYO01000031.1, read on the forward strand.
AGTTCTAGATTTTGGTTAGTAGAAGATTAATGAGCACACATTTTCTATATTCATATCAATGATACGAGACTTTTTAACCCCACTAGTAAGTATGGTGTCATCATAGTCAACCTTCAGCCTAGTAGTCGATTATTTGATGAAAAAAGAAGCAAGATTACACCACAGATTGTAGAAATGTGCACCTTTTTTAAGAATTAGTTAGATGTAAAAGATTGCTTCAAAAACCTAATTATTTTGAGTTCCAGTGAAAAGAACAATTCCAAAAACGGCGATAGTAGAAATATAAATGACACCTAAAAATAAGTGAATTATTATTACATATATTTTGTTCTACTTTTATAAATTGTAATATTAAAAATATTTAACGAAATAAATAAAATGTGATGCATTTATATAATATTTTATGCAATTTTATTTTTTTACGTATTTTATTTATTTATTTTATATATAGACGTGCCTAGCATGGCAAATCTTGGAGGCATGCTCAACCCAACACAACCAGGCCATGTGCCGTGTTGGGCCATGACAATTTTGTCTTATGCAAACATGGTGTGCTAGCATGGCACGTTTATATACAAGCAGCATGAATAATATGCCACGCTGGTTGGCATGACCCATTTAACACTACTAGAATCCTTAACATTGGAAATGGATCTTAGCTGACACTCATCAGTGTCTAGTTCTCATCCTCTCTCCCAGGATTAGGAATTATCCATATCAGTGATTGTAAATCACTATTGCTGAATCTACCATTGCTCCACTGACCTCATTGTCACCTTCCTGCCCCTTCAGTCATTCCTGTCTAAGAAATGTTGCCCTATAAACAGTTCCTAGTTGATAAACTGCAATATATAACAACTTGTAAAGATCCAGAAACTTATCTAGGAAGAGATTATTGCATTCAAAAAAAAAAAAAAAAATCTTCTCTAGATTCAAGTCCTCACCAAGTGATTCTCTTTCCCAGAATATAAATCCTCCGCCAGAGAATGGCTCACTGATTTAGGCTGAGCATATACAAAGGACTTCATTAACTATCCCACACAAGTACATAGGAATACAACTACATTAAATGCTTCCTTCATCCACTGCTAAGTCATGACATGAAAATGTATTCATAGAGCCAATAATTTTGTAGATTCCGTTAAGCTTTGTCATGAGAATCGAAAGAAAAGAACATGAAGAAGAAGGAGGGGGTAAATAAACTGAACAGGTAGCTAGTAACTGCATGCAATTCTGGCATTTGATTGATTAAGATTAGGAATGAATTAATTATAGAGGAATTCCCACCACCAATAGAGTGAATAGATTTGTTAATTACAAGAAAATGGAGAGCTTTTCATAGTATTGTGGACAAACTCCATAAGGACTCAATATGGTCGTGAATTCAAAATTATTGACAGCAGGATGTCTAATTCCAGACACCATATCTCCCCACAGAACAAATACCCTTTGGACTCTGGCACACTCTCCTTCCTTTTTCCAACTACGTAGCAAGGCATTTGATTAAAAATACGCAATTGTTGATTAATCACGGCTCAACATCAACTGTTGCACTAGAAATCACACCTATCAAGTTTTATCCTTCACTGTCAATCATTCAAGCCTATATTCTATTCTTGGCTGTTTAGCTTTCATATTTCGAATACATTACCACTCCAACGGCGTGGTAGTAGGACCTCATTCGTATTATACTACATAGTTGCCTCATCTTCCGATGCAGGTAAACACTATAAAATTCACCTGAATAGTTGTGAATCTAAACCAATTGAATAAATGAAATGCCTAGTATAACTCTAAAGTCAAATTTCTTCTCCGATACCGCCCACAGGGATGGGAAAGAGAGACAAAGGGCAAATTTCGAAAGGACTGAAAGCAATAAGAATTATTATACAAACAAATCTTAGCACTAAAATACCAATTTCCCGACAACGATCAAAATTTCCCGATACTTCTCCCAGTTTCAATTTTCAATTAGAAAGACTAAGAAAAATGTCAAAAAATGAAAGAAACAAAGGGGAAAAAAATCCTCGTGTTAAAGGTACCTGAGAGAGCCACCAGGGGAATTGATGAAGAGCCTAATGTCTTTGGTATGGTCCTGAGCATCTAGCAATAGCAGCTGGCTTATAATGGCATCAGCGACAAAGTCATCAATGTTACTACCCAAGAACACTATCCTCTCCCTCAACAACAGTGCCATGGCGTCGGACTCTGCGCCCCGCATCGCTGTTGCCGGAGTCTGCGGTGCAGCGGAAACCATTGGCCCAATTCGTATCCCATCAAACCCCATATTTAAGGTTTCCACAAAATTTGGCGAAGTTGTTTGGTGCAATTGACGAGAATTGCAAAGAGTTGAGAAAGGCGAGCGGCCGTAAGAAACGTGAATGCTGGATTTGAAGAGTAAGGTTTTTGAAAGAGGTCTACGCTGTTTGAGAGAAAAGAGTGAGGGGGCAAATGGAGGAGAAGTGATGGAAAGTAAGTCCATGTTTCTCGTACAGGGGCGTAGTTCTCCGGCGACCAAGGGATTGGGAGAAACAGGATGTATACGAGTTATCCCCATGGTAGGTAAGATAATATAGGAGAAACGAGTCAGAATAAGAGATCGTGCTTCGCAGGTTGATTTGGTATTTATTTCCTGTGACTATGTATATCATATTTACTGGTTGATTTGGTATTTTGTTTAGGTTTTGTAAATATCTGAGGATTTTATTTTTTTTATGAAAAAATAGATAAATATTTAAGACCATATATTTATATATCCATATATTTGTATGAAAATGAGCATGAAACCTGTGTGGGCCGTACATTAGTTTACATGTATCGTTACCTAGTGATTGAGGTCGCTATCTTTGTTATCTGGAATCTGATTTGTTATTTGTTTCTCTCCCGACGAGGAGAGCATCTATTCTCGACCGAAAAAGTATCTTTGAATCCCAGTTCCACCAGTAGGAAAAAGCTCTGTTTGTAGTTGACTCGGTTTGTATTTGGATTGCATCTAAAGTTGTATGTGAAAAAAATATAGCGAGCAATTTCCTTATCTATGGGAGATAGTTTATATAGATGGCCATAACTGTAAGTTCTAATAATGGTTGATCTGATTTAAGGTTACTGGGAGTATGTATAATCTTTCCTCAAGTTGGTTCATTGGCCTTTGGTTCTCTATTGTTGTGCATACTTTGTATTTTTATATGGATTTGTATTTGAACTCTATTTTGAGATGTGCGGGTTTGCCCATATACGGGATTTCTTAGGTATCGTACATCTGGATATGTGATTTATTTTAAAATATGTTTTGATTTATATGATTTCATTTCAGACTTTGATTCGATTTATATGCTTTTGATCTGGAATCTATTTTGATCAGTTTCTATTTCAGTGTATAGATTATGATATGATTTAGATTATCTAATTTTACTCTGGATTATTTTTGTTCAGTACATGTCTCGATGGGACTATATTTGATATGGACTCTAATTTAAGTACGAGACTACTTTCAAACTTCTAATATCGAATTTGTACCTTTTACCCATTTTTAATGTATTTATAGACTCTCTCTCTAATTTCTGACATTATTATTTATTATATATAGCATGATACTTGTTGAATTTTAAAATCATATTTTTTATTTCTTGCCCTTTCATATTAGTGGGCTTAGATACCGTACAGAATATTGGACATAATTTGATGCAGCTTTATTATTTTGATGAATTTAGTTTTATTTTAGACTAGGTTTATTGGCTGTATTTTGGATATATTTTGGACTAGACTGTTGTTGGCCCATGGTTATGTATATGAGACAATTTGGTTATTGTATATTAGGTTTTGTGGTTATGGATGGTTGCACCTCCTTTGCGATAATTGTGTAACAGGTCATTTGTTATATTATTCAGACAGTTATCTGATGAGATTTTGTGTGGGTTATAGTTGTCAAATTGGTTTTATAGTTTGTATGTTTTGTTATGCTCAGGTTTAGGATTTGTTATATTATTTAAGATTTTATTTTTATAAATTTTAATTGTTTGACCTATTTTAGTTTGGGTTCATGACAGTGAATGGTATCAGAGATGAGTTGTAAGGAGATGTATCTTGAATCAATTTTGAAAAAGGTAATTGATTGAACATTTTATATGATAGGTAATTTTTATGGCAGACAATAAAAATTTTAGTTGTGGAGGATCGTGCTCAAAACGGGAAGATGACTACTCGGCTATGATGGACAGAATGACCCATCAACAAGATGAGCAACATTATGGACTGAATAACTAGCGATAGGATGAGAAATTGGCTGCCCTGAGGAGGATGACCGAACAAGGATAGGGTAGGATGCCCTGTGAAGAGTTTGATCCGATCAAGGCTGAAAATTGGTTTTAGAAGATGGAGAGGTTGTTTGAGGTTATCGACTATTTGAAGGAGGATAAAGTCAAGTTTGCTACGTATAAGTTGAAAGGTGAGGCTAACCGGTGGTCGGCCACTCAATGCCATATTTTGGATTTGGAGAATGAGGAGATTTCCTGGGACGTTTTTCAAGAGGCATTTCTAGAGAAATTCTTCCCATCTAATATCCAGGAAATCAAGGAAGATGAATTTAGTTGGTTGAGAGAAGAGAACAAGACGGTGACAGAGTACGATACAAAATTTACGAAACTGTCTCGATTTGCTTCTCATGTTATTGGAGATGAGGCCTTGAGAGCCCGAAAAGTTTTACAATAGCTTCATTATTCTATTAGAAAGAAGTTGGTGCCCCTCCTTTTGCGGACATATAGTGAGGTATTGAATTAGGCATTATTAATTGAGCAGGAGCAGTTGTGGGAGAAATATTTTGAGAGAAGATCCGAGCAGTGCGATTAGTGTTCGAGGGACGGAGGCCACCATTCAAGGTCTAAGGGTCAGGACAAAGGAAAATTGATCGAAATAAAGTCGTCTTCGCCAAAGCCCTAATTCATGAGATCAGTGTGCGAGTTTTATGGGAGAAACTATGTCGGGAGAGTGTGTTTTCCGTAGACCAGAGCTAGCTACAATTATGGCCAAATGGGTCACTTGTTGAATGATTGCCCAAGTTTGAGGCATTAGGACAGGAGGTCGACGGTTCCCGATTGAGCATTTGCAGTGATGACCCAAGATGCTAGAGTAGACCTATCAGTTGTGGAAGGTAATCTGCAGATCTTTGATTTTATGGCTCATGTATTGATTGATCCCAATGTTATGCATTCTTTTATGGCCCCTGAATTTGTGTGTAATTTATGTGTGCCTCATTAGTTTCTAGAATATGCTTTGATGGTGTATACCCCGATGGGTAAATATTTATTTGTTGATATTGTGTACCCTCAGTGTCCTGTTTGTGTTTATGGTTATGAGTTGTTGGTAGATCTAATTTTATTGGACATGCTAGACTTTGACATCATATTGGAAATGGATGGCTTGACGTGTTATTACGCTACTGTGAGCTGCTTCCATAAGTCTGTTTTATTTTACATCTCGGTGTATGAGTCCTTCAAGTTGAGGGAAGAGTTGGAAAGGAGACAACGGGGTTGATATCGGCATTACAAGTGAGTCATTTGATGAAATACAGGTGTCAAACTTATTTAGTATATATAACCATATCCGGGAGTTATTCTTTAGCCATTGTGGATATTCTAATTGTTTGTAAATTTGATAATATTTTGTAATATCTCAAATTTTTTTAATTCAATTTAATTAGATTCATTTATTATTTTGAGTAATTTGGGTGTAAAAAAATTTTAATTAATTAAATATTATAAAATTTTGGATGATATTTAAATTTGTTGGACCGGCGCTCGAAATGCACCCGAGTATCGATTTGAGTTTTGAGATTTAAAGAAAAAGGGATAATAATAATAATAATAATAATAACAAAAACATGAGAAGAGGGGAAGGGGTAAATCTGGGGTTTCGGGGGAAAACAGGAGCGGGGAGGAAGAAGAGGGGAGAGAGAGAAGGAGTAGAGAGAGAAGGAATGAAAACGAGGTCCCAAGTCCAATTTTGAGTACGAGCCAGTTAGAGAAGTGATAGATCGGGTCAAAATATGTGCACTCATATCCTCTTTGTTTTCTCTTTTTATTTTTGCTCACATTCTCTCAAATTTTTCATTCCGATAACCTTCAAAATATTTAAATCATAGAACCCATGATCCTTGTTTGAATTATTTGTCGTTTAATGTTCAAATTTCCCCTCGTTTCGCGCGGTTTAGCTTTGGCCAAACCCTAGACTCGCGCCTGACTTCTGTTCGCCCATTATTTTGGCTTCCAAGCTTAATTTGGCCCGAGATAACAAAAACCCATACATTGAACAGGATTATTTATCGATTAAGTGTCCGATTTTTTATATTTTGCTCCGTTTTGTACATTTGGACCCCTAATCCCGCGAATTTACTGGTCACCCGAGGCCCATTATTATTTTTACATGATTCCACATGGTTTAATTGTTATTTAAGTTACATGTATTTGCATATGCTTGTTTGTATATTCCGGAAGAGTATATTTGTAAACCATTGTGAAGGAAATATCGTCCTGAGGCCTTAAAAGTCATGTTTGAGCTCACAGTGGTAAGAGCCTCTACCGTTTCCATACTTTACAATATACATGCATATAACTTAAGTCACATGAAGACTTAATTCCAAAGGAAAGATGAAAATTATACAAGTATATGAAGGAAATGTCACAATTTATTATATGTATGATTTGTTCTCCTAGAGAAAGAAATTTGTGAAAGAAGCTTGGTGGGTATTCCTTCAAAGAATAAGAAACCATGAAACTAGGACCATAGATTTATATTTCGGAGGATAATATCCCTTGATAGGCAATTGATATTATAGTAAAAACTCAAGGATTATCCTGACTGTGTATTGTAGCGGGTGATATTTCTTAACATGCCTTAAGATGTTACTATGGAAGTACGAGGATTGCCTCTGGACCACGGGAGGTTATGGTAGCATTTTATTAGCCATGTATACCAGGTGATAGGTATATTGCTCACCATGTGATATTTGGCCTTGTATACTGGCAAAAGGTATACCGTCCACTGCAGGACGTTAAGTACATAGTTAGGCCTTAAATCATGTAGAGTATCATAATTATTTTCTTATTTTTTTCACACATTTAACTAGTAAGGTTTACTGACTCTGGTCCGTAAAGATAAACGTAATCCAAAAAGTGTATTTGATTATATCTCATATCATCATGCATCTTTACATATTGCTCAATCCTATTCCCTTATTTCGTCTGATTATACTGCTTATTATTTTGATTATGTTATACTTCTTGAGCATTTGGCTCACCCTTACTGCTTTCTTCCTTCCAGATGAGCACGCTCTTATGCACAACGAGACTGAGTAGGACGTAGGAGTAGAATAGGCCGCAGATCTCGGTTGAAGAGCTTTTGGGATTTAGTTTTGTGATTTTGTATGAGATGGATACCTTATATTATTTGAGATGTTTTTGTATATTGATGTATACATAGTTTAGATGTCGCTCTATATGTTAGATGTATATACTTTCGTAGATTTTTATGATTATATTTGTATACCTAGTGGCATCTTGTCTGAGTGACATCGTACTCGAAGTTATAACGTCGGTGTCACATATGTCTAATTGTAGCTTTTGGAACCGTGTTTTGTGCTTTTGTGGAGTATGTGGATGTCGTATAGGGATTTATATAGGTTTTATATCAGGTTGACGATCGTATTACAGCCAAAACTATACCGAATTTTCAGTTAAAAATACGGTTCGTCACATGTTTTTTCGGAGGACTTACTTGGGTTACCTCTAGATCAAGAGATAGAATTTGCTATTGATGTGGTGCCTGGATTGGCACCTATTGCGAGAACTTTCTCTAGAATGGCCCCACTTGAGCTAAATGAGTTGAAGTAGCAATTGAAGGATTTATTAGAGCAGGGCTTCATTCGATCGAGTGTGTAATATTTAGACCCTCATTTGGTTTATTTTAATATTAATTATAATTCTGGGTTAATTGGATGTGTTGAAAATTGATTATATGTTATAAAATTTTAAAGAAAATTAGATCAATGGGTTAGTGCATGAAGCGTGCCCGAATAGCGCCTGAGCGCTGATTGCCATGAGTTAGTACCCAAGATCACACTTGAGGGCTAAAAGTCATGAGCTTGGTGCTTGAGGCATATCTGAGTTGGCACTTGAGCACCATTTTGGCTATTTAAGGGGGGAGCTATGCATTGTTGTGTATTTGTGCTGAAGAAAAAGCATAGGGGAGGGAGAGAGAGCAGGAGAAAGGAGAGAGAGAAGGTGGAGTTTGATTATTTCAGTACATCCTTTTGTCAGATATATTTCGTATAAGGTTGAGACAAGTATTTATAAGCCTTATCCTTGATTTGTTTTCGTGCTTGATAATGTTTGCTTATGTTTTGGAAGTTTTATATATTTGCATATTATTTTAATTACCTTATTTGTTTATTGTGAATATGAATGCCATATTTACTGGTCATTTTGGGATTTTTGTTCGGGTTTTATGATTTTATAAAAACATATATAAATATTTGAGACCGTATATATTCTGTATCATTAGATTTATACGAAAATGTGTATGAAACTTGCTTGGGCCATGCATTAGTCCACATGCATACTGTCCGGAGATGAGGTCGCTACATTTGTGATTCAATATGTGATCCGATGGGGAGACTTTGTTTTCAACGAGGAAATTATGTAACTCCCTTTTTCGCTGGCAGGAAAAAACTTTGTTTGTAATTGACATACCCCAAATGTGTTTTAATGAAAACCATCATAAGGCAATTGAATGAAAAATTAATATATTTGGACATTCAAATATATGTATGAAATTTAAAGATTTTACACAATATCGTGGGTGGTAAAATTTAGTGAGTTTATTCCAATCTATGGGCGATAATGTTCATAGATGGCCTAACCTACTAGCCTAAATTGCAGTTAATATGGCTTATGATTATTAGGATTATAGGTAACCCTTTCTCAAGTTGATTTTTTAATCTTTGGTTCTCCAATTTCATATATACTTTGTATTTTTGTATAAATTTGTATTTAAATTTTGATTTAAAATTTGCAGGTTTTCCCATAGATGAGAAAATGATCAGTCTAGTACTTAAGGATATGTGATATGTCCCAAAACCTGTTTCGATTTACATGGCAGTGTTCCGACCTTTGTTTATTTATATGTGATTTGGATCTAAACTTCGTTTTATTCAATATACGTTTTATATGGATATGATATCAGATCACAACTTGTTATGTGCTATAATTTGGATTATGAGATTTGACTTCGGATCATGATTTGTTATGAGTACATTCTGATGGGACCATATTTGATATGAACTATAATTTGAATATGAAACTATCATTAGACTTTCTATTAATTTTCATATTCCACGATTTGTTTTATATAATTTGTTTATATTATTTGACCCCTTCTCTAGTTGCAGATATATATATATATATTATTTTTATATATGTTGATACTTATTGAGTTTTAAACTCATATCTTCATTTTCATTCATTTAGATTAGTAGGCTTGGATACACTTACAGGAATTCAGATATGATCTGACGCAGTATTATTCATTTGGTGAGTATGAATGTTTCATTTTGATTTGTGTATGGATTTCGGGGATGTATTTTGGACTTTAGAAACAACCATGTGTAGGCTTTTGACCGTATATTGAGAATTGTTGGATTTATTATATTATGTAGATGAGTTATTGTTATTGTTCGGTTATCTCTCTTACGATATTTGAATAGCAGGTCTCCTATATGTTGTCCGAATTTATATCTGATGAGATCTTATATGAATTATGATTTGTTGGGTCCTGTGTATGTCTAATTTGTCATACCTGAGTTTGGAATTTATCGTTTATCATTGTATTTATTTGGGATTTTATTTATGTAAAATGTTATCATTAGACTTGCTTTTGGTAAGATTTGTAACAGAGTGTGTCACTGTGAGGTGCTCCAGTGTTATTTGTGAAGAAAAAGAATAGGTCGATGAGATTATGTATTGACTATCGGAAACTGAACACGATCATGATTAAGAACAAGTATCCCCTCTCGAGGATAGATGATTTGTTTGATCAGCAACAAGGAGTTTGGGTATTTTCTAAAATTGATCTACATTTGGGGTACATTAATTGAAGATTAGGCAGGAGGATGTGCCTAAAATGACCTTCAAGATGAGGTACGGCCATTATGAGTTTTTGGTGATACCATTTGGGTTGACAAATGTACCATAATCTTTTATGAATATGATGAATCGGGTTTTTTAGCCGAACTTAGATTAGTTTGTGGTAGTCTTCATTAATGGTATTCTAATTTATTCGAGGAGATTTGAAGAGCATGAGACTCATTTGAGGACTGCGCTACAGATTTTGAGAGAAAAATGGTTGTTTGCTAAATTGAAGAAATGTGAAATTTGATTGGAGAAATTTTCATTCTTGGGTCATATCATTTTTAAAGGTAAAATATCTGTAGATCTGAAAAAGGTAGAAGTGGTGGGGAAATGGGAAACATTGACTAATGTTGTAGAGGTTCAGAGTTTCTTCTGTCTTGCCAATTACTATAGGCAATTTATGAAAAATTTTTCAAGGATTGCAATACCTTTAATGTGATTGACACAGAACTAGACAATTTTTATCTGGGATAATGATTATGTGAAAAGTTTTTAGGAATTAAAAAATAGATTAACTACGGCGCCGATTTTGTCAATCCTTGATGGATTGGGTGGTTTTTATCTCGGATCATAATAGTTTGAAGTATCTATTTTTGTAAAAGGAAGTTGAATGTGCGACAATGGAGGTGGATGGATTTGCTTAAGTATTATGATTGTGAAATTCAATACCAGTTAGGATAGGTGAATGTAGTTGCCAATACTCTGAATCAGAAGTTTTCAAGTTTGATGGTCCATTTGATAATTAAAGAATGAGAGATTTTAGAAGGAATGAAAAGATGAACTATTCGGTTGCACTCCCAAGGGTTGAGAATAATGTTGTCATTTCTTCAAATGCTGCTAGTAATTTTAGAGAAATTTAAGAAGATCCAAATGAGCGACTCGTATTTGATGGAGATTGCTAAAAATTTGGATAATGAGCCATGGTCGGATTTCAATGTGCAAGCCGATGGGATTCTTCACTTTCAAGATAGGATTTGTATTCAGAATATTGAGGAGTTAAAGGAAGAGATTTTGAATAAGGCCCATAAATCGACGTATACGATTCATCCCGGAGAGAATAAAATATATCAAGATATGAGGAACACTTTCTGGTGGTGGAACATGAGGTGGGAGATTACGACTTATGTGGCAAGGTGTATCATGTATCAATAGGTGAAAGCCGAGGATAAAAAGCCGCTAGGATTTTTGCATCCTTTGTTGATTTTCAGTTTAAAGAGGGAGCACATAATAATGGATTTTGTCTCGAGGTTGCCTAGAAAGACGAGGAATCTGGATGCCATTTGAGTGATTGTGGATAGGTTAATAAAGTCGGCTCATTTCTTATCAATCAGGATGATGTATTCAATTGACAAGTTGGCCTGCCTGTACATAAATGAGATTGTAAAATTTTATGGTATTCTAGTTTTAATAGTTTGAGATCGATAAAGAAGAGATCATGAAGAAGGCACAAAGGACTCAATACATGATTCACCCGGAAGTAAACAAGATATACCAGGACTTGAGGAAAATATTCTGGTGGAGAAACATGCGAAAGAAGATCGTGGCCTTTGTTAGCCAATATCTTATCTGTCAACAGTTGAAGGCTGAAAGGAGGAAACCTTTTGGATTACTGCAGCCCTTACTTGCCCCCAGTTGGAAGTGGGAGGACATTTCGATGGATTTTATGTCTAGTTGCCCAGGACTTCGAAGAACCATAATGCAATTTGGGTCATTGTGGATCGGCTGACGAAATCTGCCTATTTTATAGCTATTCAGACTATGTATTCCCGTGATCATCTGGCACAGCTGTACATCAACGAGATCGTTAGATTGCACGGTGCGCCAGCATCTATTGTATCCAATCGTGATCCCCGGTTCATCTCTAAATTTTGGAAGAGCTTGCATCGAGAATTAAAGACAAATATGAAATTTAGTACAATTTACCATTCTTAGACCGATGGCCAGTCTGAGTAGACAATTCAAATATTAGAAAATATGCTTAGAGCCTTGGTGATGGAGATGAAAGGAAATTGGGATCACCACCTGGCATTGGTTGAGTTCGCTTATAATAATAGTTTTCAGGCGAGCATCAGTATGGCCCCCTATAAGGCAATTTATGGTGGGAAGTGTCGATCTCCCATCCATTGGGATGAGATAAGGGATAGGCGTTTGCTAGGTCCGGATATAATTTGGAAAACATCAAAAAAGATCACAATAGTTTTTGAGAAGCTGAAAATTGCCTAGAGTTGACAAAAGAGTTATGTCGATTAGAGGAGATCCGAGCTTAGATTCGAGGTCAGCGATTTTATTTTCCTCAAGGTGTCGCCATAGAAAGGAGTCTCCAAATTTGGTATTAAGGGAAAATTGAAGCCGCAATTTATTGGACCCTTTGAGATCTTTGAGAGAGTTGGTGAAGTGGCGTATCGTTTGGCGCTGCCGCCGAATTTGGCCGAAGTGCACAATGTCATCTATGTTTCAATATTGAGGAAGTACGTCTACGATTCGACGCATGTAATTGATTATGGTCCTTTGGCTATCAACGAAGATTTATCATATTTGGAGGAGCCGGTGGAGATCTTAGATCGCAATGACCAAATTTTACACTCGAATACGATCCCTCTTGTGAAGGTTTTATAGAAGAATTATTCATGCGAAGAAGCGACATAGGAAAGAGAGGATGAAATTCGAAAAAAGTTTTCCACTTATTCTAAGGTATGTGGATTTAATTAATTACTAATATTTGATAATTTTGGGGACGAAATTTTTATAAGTGGGAGAAAATTTAATATCCCAAATATTTTTTGGAGGATATTATAAGTGGGTAATTTGGGTGTAATAAAAATTAATTAAATATTATAAAAAATTTTTGGATGATATTTGGATTTGTGGGCCCGACGCCCGTAGTGTGCCCTTCTAGTCGCCCGAGTAGCGAGTCGGGTTTTAAAAAAAAGAGAGAATGAGTGTATATAATAATAATAATAATAATAATAATAATAATAATAATAATAATAATAATAATAACAACAAATAGGAAGGGGGCTAGCATTCGGGAAATGAAGGAAAAGAAAACAAAACGCGGGACAGTGGTTTGGGTAGAGAGAGAGAGGAAGGGAGAAGAGAGACAAACGGCCAAACGAAGCTCTCCGGGTCTGATTTCGAGCTCAAACTAGTTGGAGAAGTTGTAGATCGGGTCGAAGCAAGTACTCCCATACCCTTTTTATTTGCTCTTTTAAATTTTTATTTATTTTCTTTTAAATATTTTCGTCCCGATACTCACCTAAATCATGAAAAGCATGTAGCCCATGATTATTATTCAAAGTATTTATGGTTATTTATCCGATTTGCCTTCCGTTTGACCCGGTTTGACTTCGCCAAACCCTAACCCCTGCCCAAATTCGGGATTCCCCTTCATTCCTTCGTATTATGTTAAATTGCCCCCAAAATATAAATCATCATGTTCCAATGATACATATGTATCAGCAAAGTGTCCGATCTCATAAGATTGACCCATTCGCGATGTCCGGACGCTTTAAATTAACACTGTTACTGTTCACCCAAGAATAAATAGAAAATTTGCATGCTTCCACCCTAATTAATTGTTATGAAGGTATGACTAATGGCATGTGTTTAATTATAACTTCTGAAAAAATATGATTGTGCTCCGTATGTGGAAGAAATATATTTCGGAAGCCCCCAAAGTGATAATTGCCTAATGTGGTAAGAAATTCTAATCTTTCCTATACATTGTGACATCGATGCATCCAAATTGACTTGTGAAAAAGACTTAAATTCGAAGGAAAGATAATAATCGTATATATAATCGGAGGAAAGTCCACAATGTAATTTGGGATCAAATGGTTCTCCGGGATGGAGATATTGATGATTGGATTGTGGTGGACTTTCCCTCAAATGAATAAGAACCGTGAAACTTGGATTATGGAATTGTAATACAGAGATAATACCCCTTGGCCTGCCTGTAGTATTATAGTAGAGACTCAAAGATCACCCTAGTCGCATATTTTAGCAGATAATACTCTTGACAAGCTTTTGGATATTACTGTGAAAGGACAAGGACAACCCTGGGTCCCGGAGATACATGTGAAGGCCTTGTGTTATCGGCCCGTCTACAGGCGTGATATGTAGACGTCCCTTACCTCTGGGTCAATAATAGGAGCTTATGACCTTGGATCATTGTGGTGTATCATAATATTTTCCTCGTTCTTCTACATTTTTAGTTAATAAGGCTTACTGATGGTAGTCCGTAAAGATGAATAATCATGCATAAAGTATATTTCAAAGTAAAGTAAATTATATTCCAAAGCATATTTGATCATGTTTCCGTTTATGCATCTCCTTCATAATTATGTCTCTTTCCTTTGCTTATCTTTGCTTATACTGTCTGTTATTTTTTATTATGATACACTTGTTGAGCTGTTAGCTCACCCTTACTTCTCTTTCCTTCCAGATGAGGAAGCTATTATGCCCGATGAGTCCAAATAGGCTGTAAGCGCAGGATAGACAGCTGATACAAATTTGAGAACTTTTGAAGACTTAGTTTTGTTATTTTGTATAAGGTATGGATACTGTAACTATTATTTTGACGCTTATGGTTATATATATGTATGTCATGATGATTGATGGATGTTTAGTTAGTTTCTGTTGTTCATTGATAGATGTAGTACCTTCTGCAGGTATCTTTTATAGTCATAATTAATTCTTAACTAGCATCCTTTTAAACCAGCATCGTACCGGAGTTACGATGTCAGTGCCACCTGTGTTTTTGTTGTAGCATTTGGGGATCATGTGTATATATTGTTTATATTTGTGGTTTCTGCATAGGATTTTGTATAAGTTTGTATTTGACGGACGTTCGTTTTATAGACGAAAATCTATATTAGCCGAAAAACTTATATTGGCTGGATATCTAATTCAATCTTATATTGGCCGAAAAACTTGATGACTAAGGTTGTAGAACTATATGTGTTACAAGTTTCGGCTTCTAACGGTGACATAAATGTGGCTAATGGGGTGAATTTTTCAAGTTGTGGTCTAAGAAGCTTAGCTACATGAGTAAGAAAGAGTTAAATTATCTTACAAATAAGAAAATTTTTTTGAGAAGTGAAAGATGTCGAATTAAACACTTACCCTCATTGTATGGACGGGAAAGTAAATAAGAGTTTTTTTTCCTATGGAAACTTATTTACAAAGAAGGTAGGCCTATTTAAGTTTGTGCACACTAATATATAAAATCAATAAAGGTAAAAACTCTTAGTAATACTCTCTAGTTTATTACTTTTATTGACGATTATTCAAAAAAATTGTGAATACATCTCTAAAAATTAATAATCAAGCTTTTAAGACTTTTGAGCAATTTTATATCTTGATAAAAATGCAAGTAGGGAATAAATTAAAGTGCATCAGTAATGACAATAGATGAGATTATCTTAGTGATTTTAATGCATATTGTCGCACGCAGAGTATCCAACACCAAAAAGTTCCGCCCAAAATGCCATAATTGAATGGAGTGGCAAAAAAAAAAATGGATTGAATATTAATTGAGTACGATAAATTCCATTAGAGGCAAAGCTAATTGGTACCTTTTGGGGGGAGGGGGGAGGAGAGCTTTGAATGGCATGAGCGGAGTTATTAGTCTTTCTCCAAGTGTTTCATTGAATGAGGATGTTCCTAACAAAGTATGGCTCAGAAAAGAGATCACTTTTGTTCATTTGAGAATGTTTGGATACAAAGCCTACATTCAAGTCTCAATAGATAAGATGACCAAGTTTAATACCAAAACAAGAGAATGCATCTTCCTTGGTTAAAGGGAAGATGAGTTTGACTATAAGTTTTATGTTCCAATAAAAAAGAAACTTGTGAGATTAATGGTTGTATTCGTAGAGGATGAGGCTATTAAATAGGCAATGGCTTGGTTAAGGGAACCCATCAAAGCCGTAGTAAAAACAAGTCCTTATAGGGTAATTGTTACTACTTATGGACTCAAAGCTGGGATAAATCTAAGAAGATGGCTCTTCATAACAATGATCGCCTACTTAATATTGACCCGATATTGACAATCCCATTACCCATTCAAATTGAAGGCAGTGAAGATGTGGGCGATGCTCACACCCATGAGGAGGTAGAAGATGAGTATGGTGATGATTATAATGATACTCATGGTGATGTCTCCCAGTCTATAGTGGCCATTCCACATCGGTGATCTTACAAAAATCAATGTTTTTCTAATCACCTATCAGTTAATAAGTATACATTACTTACATATAGTGGGGAGAAAGAATTATTCAATGAAGCAATGGAAGATAAGCATGAGTAGTGGATAGATACTATACAAGACAAGATATTGTCGTTGCATGAGAATTACATATTCAAGGTGATGAAGTTGCTTAAGAGTAAACAGGTACTAAAAAACAAATGGGTGTACAAATTAAAGTAGGAATATGGCAATTCGTAACTGATATACAAATTAAGGCTGGTTGCAAAGGGCTTCAATCAATGGAAAGGTATCGATTTTGATAAAATCATTTTTCCCATGGCGAAAATGTTCTTCATTCGTATTATGTTCGATTTGATAGTATGCCTTAATCTAGAAGTGGAACAATTTGATATGTGGATGATGTTCTTCCGTGACGACTTGAAAGAGATCTACATGAAACAACCGAAGGAGTTTAGTGTTGAGGGAAAGGAGCATATAGTATGTCGTTTGAAAAAGAGTTTTTATGGCATCAAATAAGGCTCAAGTAAATGTTACAAAAAGTTTGACTCTATCAAGGTATATCAAGGCTACCGAAAGACCTTTGGATTATGTGCTTTTGTGTAAAAGCTCTCCAAATGAGATTTTGTAATTCTTTTGCTCTATGTAGATAACATGTTTATCATTAGGAGTGGCGCGTCTTAGATCAACTAATTAAAGAAGTAACGAATCAAGTCTTTTGTATTGAAAGACTTGAGACTGGTGAAATAAATTCTTGGTATGAGAATTTTTCACGATCAAAAGGGAAAGAAGCTATGGATCTTCTAAGAGATACACATCGGCAAAGTGTTTTAACACTTTAACTTGGAGAATTTCAAGTTGATTATGACTCTACTATCCAATCACTTCAAATTGTGTGCCCGAAAAAGTCCTTTCTATGGAGGAGAAGACTGAATAAGTAAGGCTTCTAATACTTTGACGATTGGTATTTTGATGTATGTAACGTTATATATAATGCCTAATATAGCTTATACAATGAGAACAGTTAGTCGGCTATTTTACAATCAAAAAAATGAATATTAGTTTGTGGTGAAACAAATTCTTAGATACGTTCAGAACCCTTCTAGTTTATATTTGCACTTTGGTAGTGACAACCCCGATTTGATTGAATTTATAAATGTTAAAATGGCAGGCGATATTGACTCTAGAAAATCCATTTTAGGGTATTTTATTACATTGATCAAAGAAGGAACATCATGGCAATTAAATTTATAAAAGTATATTGCACTCTCTACCACTGAAATTGAATTTATTGTGATAATTGAAGTGAATAAGGAGATAATTTGGATGAAGAAATTCCATTTACAAGATTTGCTTTAAGTGAGAGTGATATGTGTTGCTTTATAATAGTCAAAGCACAATTTATCTTTATAAGAACTCATCATTTTATTCTTGAGCTAATCATATTGACATGAGATAATCATTTGGTGCAGAATATATTTGATTAAAAGATATTGATACTAGATAAGGTCTAGATGGTAGATAATAATTTGGACATGTTAACGTAGGCAGTACAAAGAAGGAAGTTTAAAGTGTCAAGATACACAGCTGAAATAGCGATGGCCCTCACAAGGATGTAAGAAAAAAATTGGCTGGTATGAATCACTTTTTTATGAGTTTTATACCCATTATACACATACACTATTTTTCCTAATTTTTGGAAGCAGGGGGTTTCACGCAACATCCACATGAGCAAAACTGTAGGGTAAAGCCTCCAAAGGAATTCAGCGAGTCAACATCCTAGGCGCCAATTTTGAGTGCATTTCCCAACAACTACTTGTTTGTTGGTAGCAAGCTGATCGCTTAAGCAACCTACATATATAAACATGTTTTAAATTTAGGTCAAAAACTACACGATTTAAATAACCTTTTGGTAGCTAACTTGAGAGAAAAAATAAGGAAAGAACGAAAAAAATTTTTGCCATTCTTTTAAACTCCGATTCTTATTTCAACATTTACCGCTTATAAACACGTTATCCTCTTTATTATTTTGAAAATTTTTACCGGTGTTTCCAAAATTTTTATCAATGATCCCATTATATTTTTTCTCTCTTATTGTATTAACCTTAATTTACCAAGATTACAATGAAACCAAAGAACGTGTTTATGATCAATATATTTATATTCGCAATTTATAGGAGAATTATACGGATATAAAGTCCCATTGTTTTAGTATATATTGAAAGGATTTCTACGAGAACTATTGTATACCTTATTTTTATTTATTATTACATTGTTATTGTGATTATTATTAAATTGTCAAAATATCTCCTAATGGGTCCAAACAATAGGCTTAGTAATTCGTTACACACAAAGATCTGTTCTCAGCTTGATTAAGAAGTTTGGTATCCTCAATTCCAATTTGACTGATGTTACCATCCCTACCCTCAAATCCCACCTGCCTCTCCAGGGTTCTGGGGGAGGGGGGTTGAGGGCATGCACTAAAGAATTAAAAGGTACAACATGACAATTGTTGATTGCATTTGATATTTAAAGAACGCGTTTGTTTTTGTAAGTAATATTTAAAGTTGGGTAGGTTGCATATGTTTGATGGAATCAAACTGGCTGAGATAAGCGACCCTTATCCGCAACATTCTCATTCCAATTCCTTTCGTCACACAAGGTACAAGTAGCGAGCTCAAGTATTCAAACACTGTAGAATTCATACCTGATGATTCCTTGGAATCAAATTCAACTGGAATAATTCCTTGGATACACGGACCAATCAAAAGAAACTTGCTTCATCACATACACACACACACAAAATGTAGCTACCGCAACATACCAGTCACTTGTGGAGTCTCCCCAAACTTGATTATTGCATAAGAAAACTTTTGAGTAGCCACAGAACGTGCCTTGATAAGCTAGATTCTCTCTCTCCTTCAGTGTAGGGATCCGATCTTTGCTAACCCACGGAGGACTGGTTGCTGTCATGAGCAGTATAGTAAAGATCAGGGAGCATAGAACTTACAGAAAACTTCATCCATCTGTTTCCCTCCATATACTTGAGAGCAGGCTGCAACACTAGGCCAATTATCACAGCAATTAGGCTAACAACCATGACTCTGACCGAAGAGAGAGCCAGGACAACACAAATCAAAATGGTCGGAGGGATACACATTAAAACAGCTCCAACTGTCCCCACAGGAATCTTGAAAGGGCGAGATGAAGCCGGTTGTTTAATCCTTAATACTACAAATGCAATGAATTCCAAAATCATTCCAAAGCAATAAAGGAAATTTTCTGCAGCCACTATTTCATCAAACCTTAGCCAAGAAAGTAAAATTACACCAGAAGCTGAGAACAAGATGCCAACCAGAGGGGTTCCATGACGAGACCGCTTGCCAAACAATTCAGGAAGCATCCCCCTTTCCGCCATCCCCAAAAGTTGAAATGAATCGCTGCTCATTTCAGCCATAAACAAACCCATATTGGCCATTGCGGCAGCCCCTTGGATCCACCAACTCAACCATGCTCCACCGATAATTTTAGCAACATCGGCAAAATAGCCATCAGTCCAAAGTTGCTGATTGACTTTAATAGCTCCAGTGCCGGCTAAAAGAGGAACTAAATATGAGCAGACAATCAAGATCAATGCATAAAACAGAGCCTTGGGAAGAGTCTTCTTTGGGTTGTCCACCTCTCCCGCCAGAGTACTGATCGAATCCCAATAATTCAGATTCCAGAAGAGCGTGTTCAGGTACGAGCGCCAGTCCACACTGCCTAAATCAACTTGTAACCACCTTGAAGGCTTCAAGTTTGGGATTGCCACCAGTCCCATGACTGCAAAAGGAAGAATGGAAACCACTCCTAAAAGAACAGCAACCCATCCTACAATTGCCAAACCTCTGTAGTTCAAGTAAGTGAGCGCAACTGTCAAAATTAGCACTGCTATGGTCCTTGGATAACCACCGCCTAAGACTGGGACTGCTGATTTCAAATAGTCAAGAAAGAGAACTGGGTATAAAGCATTATCAATAACCCCACTCACCCACTTCATCCAACCTTGCTGGAAACCCCAATATGGGCCTAAAGCAGAAGAAACCCAAACCACATAGCCACCATTTTCAGGAAACATGGTCCCCATTTCAGATGTGATCAGCGCCTCCGGCACGCTCCAGATGAAGGGGAATATCAAGAATCCTAGAAGGGCTAACAGGGGTCCAGCAGCCCCAACACTGTCCTCAATGCCAAATGGACCCCCAGACACCTCATAGAAGATGAGAAAAACAAGCGGTAATACAGACACCTTTTTGAATATATCACCCCTAGGTGAAGGAAGTGCTTCTTCCCTAATATCAACGTATCCTGAACCATTATATGAGCCCACTTCAATTGAGGCTTCTCTGTTAATTGTCCGCCTCAATTTCTGCATTCAGTGTCAAGTTAAATAGGAGTTAATTACTATTCGATTATTCGCCTTCACCCCCAACCCCCCAAAAAAAAAAAAAAAAAAAAACCCAACACACACACACACACACACACGGAGCCCAAAATAATCCGTATCTGTGACTCAAATTATCTATCGCACAACGAGATTGATCCAACCAATTGAAAGTCTTCAGAAATGATCACAAGGTCCGAATCTTTAGTTCAGGCCTAAAATTGGAAAAAGGATAAAAGTAAACCCTCAAACTCAGAGAATCCGTCAAACTATTCTGCTGATTGCACTCTACAATGAAAAACATCACAACACCACCGACTGCATGCATATATAAAAGGGTTGGATTACCTTCCTTAGTTTGAAGAAAAAGCGACTCGGTTGTTAAGTAAGCCGGAAAACTGGCCGGAGAGGGCGGCTAAAAGGCGGTTTTGACGACGATCGGAGGACTAAGGAAGCAAACGGAGGAAGCGGGGGAATCCACCTCTCACTGTTAGCTACCACGTCCAGCCATCAGGGAGGAGTTGAAGGACGGAATAGGGATCCTGCTTCTCGAAGCAGGTTTTCGCTCCATTCTGACTCCGAGTTTAGGTTGAAGTGTCAGGCCTCGCGAGCTTGTGTCGACCCCACGACGAGGAAATTACCGGTCGCTGTTGTTTTGTCCTAGCATTCATTGAGGAGCTTCATTTTAAAGATATATAGATATTTATTTTTAATAAAGAATTATAATTTAATTATTTTAAAATAATTAATTTTTTAATTGTTATTTATTTAAAAATAAATACATAAGATATAAAAATTTATCTCTTTATTAATATCAGAGATAAAACTCACCCAATTTCCTCTTTATAAACCTTATCTTTTATAGGATCTTTTTTAGGAGAAAATATTAGAAAACATTAATATATATTTTGTATATATATTATTTATTTTTTTCTAACCTTTTAAACTTGAAAGAGTACCTACATATAAAATAAGAAACATTTTTCAGATTTGAAAGCACTATTTTGATAAAATAATATTGTATAAGTTTACTTGTCTTATTTCACATTCAAAACAATAATGATTTTTTTCTCTAAGATTGTATTCATTTTTTATTTTCTAGAAAAAAATTTTGAAATTTTAAAATTTTTTTATTACAGTTGATAAATATTGATAAATAAAATAGTAGGCAAACAAATAACATTCTCCTTAATATTCCATATTCATAAACTTGAAACTAGTCTTAACAATCTCTAAGTTTTCAAATAAATTTATCTATTTATTTAGTTTTATATAAATTTTTTAACATAAATATAATGTGTCACTGGATTTAAATTATTATATAAATTAGGGGACCAATTAATCTTTTTGGGTAGATCAAATTAAAATAAGTTTGATCTCCGTTACATTGAATTTAAATCATAAACATCACAACTAATAAATAAGTGGTTAGAAGATGTCAAAAACTCATTCCTTAGTATGTCATCTGATATTCAAGTCAGAAATCTTTCTCAAATGGATAGAAAGACATAAGAAGTATAACTATGTATGGATGCATATTATGAGGGATTGAGTATTTAAATGCACTAGGTTAGGGGGTGGTTTATAGAAATGAAGGATTAAATTTCGATGACTGTGCCCAGGTAGGGGACTGCTTATAGAAATTGAGGTCTGAGCCCCGATGAGTGCGCTCGGCTAAGGAACCACTTATAGAAATAGAGGGTTGAACTCCGATGAGTGTGTGCGGTTAGGGGACGGTTTATAGAGGTGGAGGTTTGAATCCCAATGAGTACACCCGGCTAGAGAGCAACTTATAAAGGTAAAGGATTTAGCTCCAATAAGTTCACCCGATCTGGGGACAACTTATAGAGGTGAAGAATTGAACTTAAATAAATGTGCCCGATCAGGGGGCGGTTTATAGAGCTGTAGAACTTAATTTCGATGAATACGCCCAGTCAAGAAATGGCTTATAGAGGTGGAGGTCTGAGCGTCGATGAGTGCGCTCGACCAGGGGGCAACTTATAAAGTAGAGGACTTAGTTCTAATGAGTACGTTCAATAAGGGGATAACTTATAAAGACATATGCTCTTTGTGGGAGAACGGTAGGCTGGAGGGGGAGAGTGATACATTCGCCGAGGAATGGTTGGCTAATGAATACACTTGTAGGAGTGTGATTAGCCAGTGGAGAAAAGGAATTCCTAGGCGCTAATGGTGAAAAGAGGTACGCCCGCCAATCACCCCTGTGGTTTCATACGGAGGAGCTTTCTATGAGTCATCCTCACCGGTCTTGTGACATGAGAACTCAAAGCCAGTGTGAGGCCTACACAACCATCAGTTAGAGCAGGAGAACGAGACCTCTCTAGCGACAAGAAGAAAGTGGGTATGCTGTATGAGTCTTTCTTCCATCCTCTCCTTCTCTTTTTCTCTCTTCTCCCCCTTCTCCCCCAACTTTCCTGGCCTCTCCCCTCTCTTCGCTGAGTGGGGAGGATATATATAGAAAGAGCCAGTTTCACTATCTTAGGGGCTTACGACTAAGTCCTTGCCTGAGTGGGTGACATTGTTGCTCAATTATCGAAGGTCACACATGATTACTGCCATCCTTTCGAAGGGAAATACTGAGTTGTTCCTATGATTATGGCAAGTGCCTCCTGCATATTGGTTGGACACGATGCTGTTTGTCAGCTGATGAGTCGGAGAAGCATCCTACGCCATGATTGGCTGCGGGTGCTATGGCAGACTCGCGATAATTGTTTGCTGATACTACTTCTATGGCCATTGGGAGCCATGTGCTAATTGTGGTGCATGAGCTTTCCCATTGGACTGGAGCTGTCGAGCTATTGGACCGAGCTCCGCGAGTTGTTAATTGGGCCTGTCATAATGCCTTCTAGGCTTTTGAGGAATCATTGGTAGGTACCCAATCTACTGTAATCTAGACTTTGTTTCAGCCCTTAGTAACAGAACTATCAAATATATATATAATATCATATTATTTCAAAATTTTCATGCAATTCCATTAGTTATTTTATGCACTCCATCACTTACAAATTAAAACTATATATTAATTGTATATATCAACAATTATTTTAAATATATTTTAATAATTAAATATTTTAACAATTTGTATACTATCAAATAATATAATATTTCATTCATATTATATGATTTTTAAAAGAAAGAAAACATTCTTAAGTTTTTTTTTTTCTTTTATTTATTTTTGTCAATGTAGTTAGAGTAGGATAATTTCCGAAAGATGTATATTGAAAATAAAAGCTCATACCTTAAATTAAGGAATGTTAAAGATTATCTTATGAGCAATCATGTAGATACTAAATGCTAATTGGTTTTATTTTTATTTGTTTATTTATAAACATATATCAATTAATAATTTATGTATTTATTCATAACGAATAAATTTTGCAGGACACGTATATCCCCACTAAAGTCTAAGCTAAAAATATTCTTCTTTTACACCATGTTAAAATTTTGTACGACTTTTTTTTTTTAATAACAAATGAATATGAGAGAAAATTGAAATCCATATAATAAACATATTTATATAAACAAAATTCAATGGCAACTTATAAATGTATTGTTAAACAAGAAATATACTAAACAACAAAATCCAATCAAATAAGGAAATATGTCATTATTAAAATCTCAGTAGAATATCATATTTATGATTAACATATAAAAATATATTATAATAAGTATCTTAAAAAATTATTGTTAGTTGTTGAAATTGTATAGTGATCGGATGGGTCAACAACACCTGACCCTAACTTAACTGATAGCACCTAAGAAGCTCATCTACGGCAGAAGATCGAGGCGACCAAGTTTGAGCTAAATGACACATCAATACTTGCCCATAAATAAATACTATTTTTTATCTTTTTAATTAACAGGTGATATTTTTGTCTATTGTATATCAAAGTCTATTATGTGAAAAATGTGCCTAACATACTCAAAAAATAGGGATACAAAGAAAAGTTAATTGAACAATACTGCAGCAATTATCGTGGATTTGGAAAAAGGAACATTAGCCTCTTGACTCCAGGATATGGAGCAAATTAAGAATGATCTTCCTCCTAATGAGTCTTTTTGGCCATTTACTTATAAATGCTCTATCAACAAACTCTTATAAGGGATGAAGAAATTTTATTTAGAAAAATAGAAGTACTTTCGCTAAAACATGGCTTGTACATTTAACCATTTTCCTACAACAACAAGAGAGAAGAGCATTCATTCCCATTGGGAACCTTGCTAACCCATGGGCCATCAAAGGTTTCTCGTATTCACAGCTATAAGTGACTATCATTTAGATAAAAAAGACAAAAAGGCTTTTTTTTTCTATTTAGAGACCGAGCGTACCTTGATGTCATAAGCCATAAGGGACAAACCTCCCATAGGTCATCTTATTCCCAACATGCTCCTTTGATGAGCTCAATCTCTCTATATCACATTGCCGAATATAAGAACCTTGCAATCGGGTTCATAAGTAGATAATTTAGCTCAAACAGAAAATCAATGAAGTATTAGATGGGTTTCCGTAAGAACAATACACTGGCCCTATTTATCTTCTTAGTGGTAAAAAGAATCTAAGTAGAAACATTCAAACTTAGATTCAATATCATGTTACCTACTCTCCAAATAAACCTCAATTCAAGTATGTTTCGTTGGCATAGTTTGTGAAAATGGGCAGCCAATCCCAACCTAGGAAAACATTAATCGTTCTCCCTTTCCACCTTTTGAAAAGGCATAATCTCTTAGTATCTCTTTGAAAAATTTGATCCCATTGGTAGCAAGCGACAATGATATCCTTCTTCCTTCACCCCACATAAGCGGTTGAAGACCTTGATACCCCACTAATGTGGCCATAGGTTCTATAATATCAGCACTACATTCCAGGATGTGACCTGGCTATGCTCACTTGGCAACATTATACTCAATCCTACTCCTCCAAGATTTGTAGAGGCCTCATCCTTAAGCCTAGTTTCCCAAGAAGCATCACCCTAGTGGTGAAACCACCAAACGAAGAGATCATGAGAGGTGCGCTCCACCTAGCAACACAATTTAAAAGAAACCTCGATGAACAATGCCTCATGATGTGAGGCCTAGTCACAACAAGCATTCATAGGCAACACTATCTTAAGGACCTTCATCGACACTCAGTAGATAGGTGTTGATGACCAAGGTTGAGAAAAGGATTTGAAGGATCAAGTAGAGAGTTTGCAAAGACCTAGGCAAGGCAAGCAGAACGAGAGGTGGGGAGTCTATATCTTTCATTGATGCCATCCTAGAGTGTCCCCTACCAGAGAAGTTCAAAGATTGATGGATAGAATCGTATGGTGGTACCTTAGATTCCCAGGACCATTTGACTATATCTCTACTCTCTTGAGGCTCTAGAATCTCAGTGACGTAGCCTTGTGCCAATGCTTTCCAATGACCCTCGAGGGTAAACTCACATCAGATTTTATTAGATGGGATCTCATAGTATCAACTTATTTAAGGAGCTATTGAAAAGATTTATGTTCTAGTTTGTCTCAATTAGGAGGGTAGACAAAAATTCCTAGCACATTGCCAACATATGGAAAGGCTAGAGCAAGAGTCTAATGGACTACTTTGCCCCTTTCAATATCAAGGGTTAAGTTATACCAAACCTCACATATGAAACCAAGGCGGGATTCTTTTTTAGCATCCTATAAGGAGAAGGCTCATATAAAGAATTCATAATAAGGCAGTCAGTTTCCTTTAAAGAGTTGGAAAACAAGGCTCAGTTTTATATTTGGTTAGTGGAGGTTAATGAGGCAAGTTTGGCAGTGCAAGTGGACATGTGCTAACTTGAACCTTCCAAGAGGTAGAAAGGTAATGGAGGTTTCCATGGGAAGACCCATGATCCCCAATTTAGAAAGTTGTCACCTTAGGGTTTGACCTAACATCTACAATTGATGCAGTTTAATGATTTTTGATATAGATCAAGGATAAGCAATCACTATAGTGGCCCAAGTTTGTGTGCCATTGAGAGTCTGAAGACTAATCCAAGTACTACCTATTTCATCGAGGACCCTGACATTACATGAAGGGTTGTGGAAACTTCCAAAGGGAGAACAAGGCCCCCATCAAAAGAGGGCTGCTAAAGAAATATGTTCAAGGGAGCTAAAACCCACCCCTGACTCACATTAAAGGGTTGGAATACGATCCACAATGCAATCAAGTCGTCATCAGTGTCATCAACATGGTGGAATCTAGCCTAGTAGGGATGTAGAAGTTGGGAGCAAGAGGAGGCACCCCGAACGGGAGTGCAATGCATTCAATAACTATGGCTATAACCATATAAATTTCCTCACACTCCTTGTTATAAGCACTCTCATCTCATATATCGTTGATAGTGGAAGCTCTCGAGTCCTTCTTGTATTTCAATCCACATACTAGACTTGGACTAACTTGACAGTAGATCAAACAATCAAAAGATCCACTTTACGATCTATATAACCAACCAGAGTTATGGGTTTGATCAACCTTCAGAAATTAATTAAGGATATCTTCTCGTATGCTTATTCTAATAGTAGTAAACTTGCCCTTGGCCTACAATATTATCCTTAGATGACCTAACTTACTAATCTTTGAGACAATCACTTTCATCCCTCAACTTAAGATAAAATTTCTAACCCCATAGGGGATCAGAAAGGTAAGAGGAACACTTAATGGCAGGCACTGCTTCCAAACCCAATGTCACAAGCCCAAACAACCCCATCCATAGGGGCCTTGAACATGAGAGATGAGTCATCCATATAGAGCAAAACCCCCACTAAAGATATCATGAAAATTTCCTTGGATCCATCTAAGCCCAGAGATACGTATAAGTTGGCTTGGTTCTTAAAGAAGTAATTAGGGATGACTTAGCTACCTTACTGTACTTGCATCGAGATGTCTTCACATGGACTTTGGCTGATATGCTTGATGTCTCTCTAGGTGTGACAAGCCACTAGCTCAACATCCTCCAAGGGCATAAGGGCATAAGCCAGTATGATAAAATATGTCAAAACTATTACTTCAAAAAATTACTGGTCATAAAGGAAGAGGTTAAGAAGTTGATAGTTGAGGGCATATGAGCCACACATGAATATATTTTAGGCAATATTTCTATACTTGATATGTATATGAAGAAAATTTGTATGTGATTATTCCAGTAGCTGATTTCCTAATGCGCAATAAATGTTCGCATGTGCACTGGCTAGTTATAGTCTTCATGCATGATATACGCATTATTGGTACATGTGAATTATTCTATTATTTAAGGACTTTCAACCATTTTCAGCCCATGTTTTTGAGTATCTAGAGAGAAGAGAGATGAATAGAGCAGAAGAGAAAGAAGAAGAGAGAGAAAGATAGAGAATGAAGATTTGAAGTGATTTTGATATCGGTTTTTCATAAAATCAATTTAAGAAAGTGTATTTAAATCTTTTTCTTACCATAAGAAAGTGTATCTAAATATTTTTGATAAAATATTTTAGTTGTTATTGAAATATTTACAATTATTTCGTGATTCTTGTTCTAAACATGCATGCTTGTAACATTTTGTTTCTTACCTTGAGTTTGATTTGGATGCAGATTTGTCTATAGATTATGAGATTTTAAAAGTTTGCATATTAATTTAAGCATACTAAGAATAATTTCTATAATATTTGAGTATTTAGCCTTACATATCCTTCTTATGCAAGTGTTTGATGAAAAACCTTACAATTAAGTTCAAGCCAATTTATTTGTTTTCCATATTTTAGAAATTTTGTCATATGTATAGAGTATTTCTTTTGTTTAAATAATTTATTGAAGAGAATAATGGAATATATGTGTGCATCTCCAAGTATATTAATTTATAAATAAAGGTTATAACCTAATATCTACATATTAAAAAATTAGTTTTATCTCCATCTATAGTCCCAATTATGGAGTAAGAAATTGTAGTTTAACCTTTGTTGTTCAACACCTATCAGTCTTGATTTTTAATTGTTCTACATTTTGCATCTGATCATTGATATTTTATTTTCCTCATATTTTGCCATGTACATCCACACACACACACACACACACACACACACACACACAAACACACACACACACACACACACACACATATGCATAAATACATATATAAATGCATACATAAATATATACATATGTATATTTATATATACGTGTGTGTGTATGGATATATATGGCTATATAAATATACATATGTGTGTGTGTATGTGCGTGCTTTAATGATCTTTAGGCTTACTCTTAATATATTTGTCACCTTTTAGATTAGCAGACATGGATCACTTTAGGATTTTTAGACTATAAAAGTTTTAAGAGGATTTATCATAGATATTTTTATTGTGTTTGTATTAGTATGATAATAACAGAAAAAAATTGGATTATGTATGTTGTTAGCCTGTCTAAATGTTGGTATAATTTATATTAGTTGGTGAGCTCAAAATTTCAAATATTCTAAAGATGTGGAATTCAAAATTGTGGCTGTTCTACCATGACATATTTAATAATATCGAACAAGTACTGAATTCAGGGTCAAACATGAAAGTTTTACATAATCATAGGATGACATATAATTTATTCAGTTATTTTGTGAGAACTATTAATAGTTAGTACAATGTCATGACCCAATCTTAATTAATGTTTTAGATGTTATTATGATATTGAAAACTAAGGTCGTGATATCTATATTATTAGACAAAGTAGTACGAAAAATGTCTTAAATTAAAGA
Source organism: Nepenthes gracilis (assembly GCA_033239525.1). Classification (NCBI taxonomy): domain Eukaryota; kingdom Viridiplantae; phylum Streptophyta; class Magnoliopsida; order Caryophyllales; family Nepenthaceae; genus Nepenthes; species Nepenthes gracilis. The sequence continues at coordinate 14,293,004 of BSYO01000031.1, forward strand.
AATGAGCTAAATTTTATGATTGTGACATGATTGGTATAGAATGTTAGGAGACTAAAGTGGCACTAGATCTAATTAGCTCGATAATTACCTTGTTGTTATGGTGAGAAGGGCAAACGTTACGCATTGGATGGTGTAAAGGTAGGTGAACTCAGAGCAAGGCAAAAATCCTAAAGGAGCATTGACTGTCTATGATTAATTTATAAATGAACATGTTTCCTAAATTTTTGGAGAGGTGAATACAACCAAGGCTGGCATATAGATCCATTAGGTAGAGAATGTGTTGAATGTTATGAATTTCCTCCATAATGAGAAGGTTAATTCCACAGCTTGCAAGTTAGATAGAGAGATCGACCATTGGTAAGTCATGAATAAGAAGATTTTAGGTTTAGAGAATGAGATGATTACATAGAATATGTTTATAGAGACATTTTTTTATAAGTGTTTTTTGTTTTATTTTGAGAGCTTCTATGAGCAACATGAGGATAAGTTTTAAAAGTTGAGGCAGAGTAACAATTTGGTGGCATAATATGATTCCAAATCCATTAAATTAGACAAAATTTTTCCATAATATGATGCCAAATCACTTAAAAAGGAAAAAAAATTTCTACAAGTTTAGAAGATATGATAAGAAAATAATTGTCGTCATTCTATTTGAGAATGTATAAAAAAGTTCTTGGGCTTTGTTCATCAAGCATGAGTTAGAGAGCCAAAATTTTTTTAGAAAAGAAGTGCTAGCTAGGAGGTCAGTGTTTGAGATCAAAAAGATTCTACAAAAGATCCAAGTCACATGACAAGGGGATTGGAAAGCACACCAAAGTACAAGGAGCTCTCAGCAAGCAACAATAATCTAAGGTGGCATGTGATCATTGTGGGAAGTTCCATGGTGGGTGGTGATTTTATGAACAAACTATAGTATACTTTAATTGTGACCAAGTTAGCCACGTAACTAGGGAGTGCCCTTACCTGATGAGGCAAGTGGGCTATAGACTAAGTGTGTTGGGAAACACATATGCAGTGATTGCCAAAGATGGTCAAGTTTTCCAGCCGGCAGTTGAAGGTAATATATTATTTTTTGCATCATTGATGCATACATTGATTGATCCGTGATCTACACATTTTTTTGTTGCCCCCAAGTTTGTTTGTCATTTATAGAATCCATTGAAAATCTTAAACTATGCATTTCTAGTGTTTATTCCTATTGGAAAGCCCTTGGTAGTGGATATTATGCACTCTACGTGTGTAATTTGAGTTATTGGAGTCAAGCAATCCACTGATTTTGTGTTATTGGAAATGAGTGACTTTGATATCATTTTAGAAATAAACTGATTGACATATTATCATACTATCATAGATTATTTTTATAATAAGGTATATTTTTTAATGTTGAGATGTTAATCCTTGGGGTTTCAAAAGAATGTAAGTGAAAAGTGGCGTGCATGCTTTTTGCATTACATGTGTATCATTTAACGTGAGATGGGCATCAAATCTATCTTTCCTATATCACCTACACCTAAGCTATAATGTGTCAATTGAGGAGAGAGCGATGGTGGGAGAATTTAAAGATTTTTTACCAAGAGATTTGCCTAATTTGTCACTAAAACGAGAAATAGAATTTGTTATTGACTTAGTGTTGGGGTGTGCACCAATCTCCAAAGCTCTATATACAATGGCCCATTTGGAGTTAAGAGAATTAAAGTGATAGTTATATGAGTTGTTAAAGAGTGATTTTATTTAACCAAATATATCACCTTGGGTGCTTCTATATTTTTTTTTGTAAAGAGGGAGCGATTCATGAGGCTTGTCAATTCATATAAGGAGTCAAACAAGATCATGATTAAGAATAAGATTCCTATACCGTGAATTGATTATTTATTTGACCAATTACATTATGCACATATTTTCTCCAATATCAATATTCATTTAGGGTACCCTCAATTGAAAATTAAGAAGGATAATATATCAAAGATAGCCTTTATGATAAGATGTAGCTATTATGAATTTTTTGGGATATATTTTGGTTTGATTAATACCCTGCATTGATTATATATTTAATAAATTTGGTATTCCAACTGTATTTGAATTGTTTTATAATAGCTTTATTGGTGATATTTTTGATCTACTCAATGATTTATGACGAGTACGAGATTTATTTAAGGATTGTCTCAAAAACTTTTAGAAATAGACGACTGTTATACAAATTGAAGAAATATAGGTTTTAGCTTGAGGAAATAGCCTTTCTAGGTTACATTTATTTTGAAGGGTGGAATTGTAGTGGACCTAACAAATATAAAAGTGGCCATAAGCTAGAATGATTGACAAATGCTACTAAGGTTCATAGTTTTTATAGATTAGCTGGGCATTATAGAAGATTTGTTAAAAATTTTTTAGGTTCACGATACACTTAAATGGACACCAAAAGAGGTGGATTCCAATAGAATAATGATTGTGAAATAAGTTTCCAAGAATTATGGGTCTTCTAACTTAAGCATTGATTTAGGAAATTCTTGAGGTAACTAGAGGATTCGTAGTTTGTTTTAATACTCTAAAGAAAGGTTTGGGTTGTTTGTTAATGTAGAACTAGAATGCTATTGCTTATGGTTTAAGGCAACTTAAAGTCCATGAGCAAAACTATTCGAAACATTATTTCGGGTTAGTGGTCGTTATTTTTACTTTAAAAAATTATATACACTATTTGTATAATAAAATATTTGTAGTGTACTTTGATTATAAAAGTTTAAAATATTTATTCTTTCAAAATGAATTTAATATAAGGCAATGATGTTGGATAGATTTACTTAAAGGCTACAATTGTCAAATTCAATACCAACTCAAAAGAACAAATATGGATGCGGATATTCTAAGCCAAAAATCAATAAACATGATGGCTCACTTGATAATTAAGGAACAATAAATATTTGATGGAATGAAGAATTGTAATATTCGGCTACATAAGCAAGGTACACATATGCTTTTATTTTATTTTTAGGTATAATCGATGATTATTGAAAAGATTAAGAGAATGCAAATAGAAAATTCATTATTAATGGACATTACTGGAGACCTCAATCAAGAAATATGGTCAAATTTTAACATTTGGGCTTGATAGGTTTTTAGATTTTTAGAATACATTTGTGTGCTTGACGTTGAGGAGATTAAAGAAAAAATTTTGAATGAAACCCATAGAGCCAAATGTAGTATCCATTTGGAAATTAACAAAATATATCAAAATTTGAGGAAGCTCTTTAGATGGAGAAATATGAAGAGAAAAATTATAACATTTGTGGAAAGATGTCTCATATGCCAACAGGTTTAAGCTAAGCATCGAAAGCCACATGAATTTTTACAACATTTGTCACTACCCAATTAGAAATGGGAGCATATCACTGCAGATTTCTTATTTGAGTTGCCTAGGTCAGCCAGGAAGGATAATGCAATTTAGGTAATTATAAATCGGTTGACCAAATTAGTACACTTTATTGTGGTAATAACTACATTAAAGGATCCATTAACATGTCTCTATATTAATGAAATAATGAGATTTTATGGAATTTTGGCATTTAATTGTATCATATTCAGATCCTAGTTTCAAAATCAAAATTTTAAAAGGCTTACATAGAGAATTGTTTGTGAAACTGATTTAGTAGAACCTTTCATTGGCAAACAGTTGGTTAATTGAAGCAAACAATATAGATTCCTGAATATATGCTTAGAATTTCAGTCTTAGAGAGGAATGGTAATTGGATAATTATTTATTATTAGCCAAATTTTTTTTATAATAATAGCTACTAATCAAATATAAGTGCTGCAACTTTTGAGACTTTATTTAAGTGGAGAGGTTGATCTTCGATCAATTGTGAAGAGAGAGATAATCAAGGACTTTTGGATCTTAAAAAAATTCAAAAAATTTAAAAAATGATACAACTAACTCAGATTGCAAGTAGCACAAAGTTGTCAGAAAAATTATATGGAGCAAAGTAGAGTTGAATTAAACTTTAATGTAGCCAACCATGTGTTCTTAGAAGCGTCTCAATGAAGAAGTCTCATGTTTCAACTTAAAAGAAAAATTGAAACTATGATTTATTAGGTCATTTGAGGTGTTACAATGGATTAGAGATCTGGTTTATGAACTAACTTTACCTCCTAACATATATATGAATATATGTATATATATATATATGTATAACGATAAATTTCATAATGTGTTTCACATTTCAATACTTTGAAAGTACGTGTATAATTTCTCTCATATTATCAACCATGAGCCATTGAGGTTCAGCGAAAAATTGACATATGTAGAGAAACTAGTGGAAATATTTGGGTGATGGGATCAACTACTTTGTTCTAGGGTCATTTCTCTTGTGAAGGTGCTATGAAGGTGCCAATCATTTAAGAAAGACACTTGGGAGTGATAGGATAAAATTCAAGAGACATATCCTCACTTTTCTACAATCTAAGTATACAAATTTTAAGGATAAAATTTTATAAGGAAGACAAAATGTAATATCCAAGCACTAAATATGATATTATGATGTTAGAAATTAATTCAATTAAGGAAATTGTTAATGATAATTATATTTTTAGGTGAGAAGTCAAACATTTAAATAAATGGAGTTGGCTCTTGATAGGCACTAAGCATGGTACTTGTGTGTTGATAGTAGCAAGGTTGGTATTTAATAGGCGCATGAACTATATATGAGTATATTTTAATCAATATCTTCATGCATGATGTGTGCATAAAGGAAACTCATGCATGATTGTTTAAGTACTTTAGTACTTGATGTGCACTTGATAGGAATATGTGTATTGGCCGGTTATGGTCTTCATGCTTGATGTCGAGAAAAAAACATCGCCATGTCGTCGCATAAAGCTTGGAGCCTTCATTCTTTGGAACACGGACAAAGTGACTTGCACCTAAATATGCACAAGTGACTATATGATAACTTCTTTTTGAAGCATACCATGTTAGGCATATTGCCATTTAAATAATTACTAGGAGAGAGGTTGATTATATGAGTCATGGATTTTAATACTTTCCCCAAAAAAAACCAAGAAACTTTACCTCTAAAAGGGTCACATCCATGGGACATAATACAATAGTCAAAAAATAAAATCCTCAGTATAAAAAACTAATAAATGTATCAATAATGACAAAACTCAACCCACACATGACAATCCATATATACACAAGACCTAACGCTATGCTATCCGTACAGGATCTCATTAGATATAAATCTAAATAATAAAATACATGACTCGCTATCCATAAATCAAAAGAAGATATCCAACAAAATAACAACTCATCTACATAGTATAAATATTCCATATTTCTCAATACAGAGTCCATGGCCTACAATCGGCCATACACAGTACCCGAGTATACCCTCGAGATAAAAGCCTAATAGGCATAAATATCTACACTCACTAGGTAAATAATGCCGCGTTAAATTAAGTCCGAACTCCTACAATCGTATCCAAGATATTAGTCTAAATGGATAAAATATAAAAATATGAGTTTAAAGCATAACAAGTATCATCGTATGTGTAAAATAATACATATGAATCAAAGAAAAGGGATACCACATCACATTCATGTAAAACAAAACATAAGGTATATAAAATCTCTGAAAATTGAAAAATAGTCTCGTACTAAATTATCGTCCATATCAAATCATCAATTCAAGATATAATCATAATAAATCACGATCTAATTAACTCTCATAAACTATATTATATTATAGCATATATGATCCAAGATATATTGCATAAGTCTTAACCATCACCGCATCCACATGGGACACATACCATCATCTGGATTCAAATATCATAATCTCATATGCAGAAATCAAAAAAATCGGAATCAAAATATATAATCAAAACGCATTCCAAATCTAACACATATCCATATGTACAAGACATTCTTATAGTCTAATCCATGGGTCAATCAACGCACCTTAAATCACAATCCAATACAAATCATACAGAAATATAAAGTATACACGAAATCGGAGAACCAAATATTATTAGACCAATTTGTGGAAGGGTTACCCTCGTCCGATAACTTTCACTATATTGATTGCATTTTAGGCCGACAACTCAAAACCCAACTGTATTTTAGGCCAGCAACTCAAAGTCATTTATGTACCTTATCTCTCATAGACTCGAAACTTACTACATTTTGCCACCCGTAACTTTGGATATAACTTCAAGTTTAGTTATATATTAAGACGTTCGAATATATTAATTTTTATTAATTCTTTATAATAGTTCTCATTTAAAATACACAGAGAGATAGGTCAACTATATCATGCCTCAGCCTTCCTACCTGTGAAAGAGAGATAATATATCACATACATCCTTGTCAAGACTAAGTCACCCTGTCAGGAGCGGTACCAAAAGTCACATATCTCAAATCACATATATTGACCCCTCAGGTCTCGAACCGGCATTGTCCATGTACTGACCTAACTCCGACGACATGCATGTCGACAAATATAAGACATGGTTTATGGTTTCGTAATATACAGGTACACAAATATACATATATATCATCCTGAGTTTTCATAATTTATAAAACCCTCCGAAATCGTGAATGCCCATAAAAAACACTTAACAAACGGTAAAATATACATGCATATAAATAGTAAATAAATAGGTGCATAAAAATTACATGCATGTAAACAAAATATCTAAATCGTACACAAATATATCAGACATGAAAATAGACAAAGCATTTGGCTAACGGATACTTGTATCAACCCTATACTTAGCAGATTTGACTAAAGAATACTCCGAGACACCCGATTTTTACTTTCTATCTCTTCCTCTCGCTCTTCTTTCTCTATCCTCTCTACTCTATCGTGCGAATAAAGGCGAAACCCTAACTCACACACGCTTTTATACCTAGCCTCGCACTTGAGCATTGCTTGAGCGTGATCCATTCTGGAATCTGTGCTCAAGTAAGCCTCAAGCGCTCCTCGGGTGCAACCCTTCTGGAATCCATGCCTCTACTGCTTGGCCAGCGAGCTTCGAACGCTGAACACTAAACCAAAATCCTTCAAAATTTTATAAAATACCATTAAACTGGTACATTCAATAAACCTAAAATATTAAATACATCCAAAATAATTCAAACGTGGATTTAAGTATTACAACTCTCCCTCACTCATAAAAACTTCGTTCTTAAAATTTATGTACCTCAATTCTCGAAAATATAAGAATATTTCTCTCGGACTTTGCTCTCATGCTCCCAAGTCATTTCTTCAACTATGTGGTTCCTCCGAAGTACTTTAACCAACTGAATCACTTTATTCCTCAATATCTGATTCTTTTGGTCTAAAATTTGAACTGGAACCTCGACGTATGATAAATTCTCATCAATTTTCAACAGCTCAAACTCAATCACATGGGATGGATCATATACATATTTTCTCAGTATAGATATATGAAAAACATCATGACATTTTGCCAAATTTAGAGGTAAAGCCAATCTGTAAGTCACCTCTTTGACTCGCTCCAACATCTCAAACAGCCCAATGAATCTCGGTTTCAACTTGCATTTTCACTTCAAATTCCGAGATTCCTTTCTTCGAAGATACCTTCAAGAATACGTGATCGCCCACCTCAAACCTCAAATCAAACCTTCTCCTAACTGCATAGTTCTTTTGGCGACTCTGAGTAATTGTTAGCTGATCTCGAATGATTTTAATCTTCTCTGATGTATCCTGTATAATATCGGGATCCAAAAGTCTATGATCGCCGATATCTTCCCAATTAATAGGAGACCTACATCTTCATCTATATAAATCCTTAAAAGGAGCCATCCTAATACTCGACTGATAATTATTATTATAAGAAAACTCGACAAGTGGTAAATAATTATCCTAACTTCCTTTTATCTCCAACATCGCTATCCTCAACATGTCCTCTAAAATTTGGATGGTCCACTCAAACTGACCATCCATCTGCATATGAAATGCCGTACTAATTTTTAATTTAAACCCTAACTCTTTATGCAAACTTTTCTAAAATTTTGACACGAATCTTAGATCACGATTAGAAACAATTAAAGTTGGAATACTGTGCAACCTCACACTCTCATTTATATACAGATGGGCCAATTTGTCTCAAGAATACGTTATCCAGACTGGTAAGAAATGAGTTGACTTAGTTAATCTATTCACAATCATCCAAATTGCATCCATATTCTTCACTGTTCTCAACAAACCCGAAACAAGTCCATTGAAATGTGTTCCCACTTCCAGCTAAGAATCAGTAGAGGATGTAAAAATCCTGATAGCTTCTTATGCTCGGCTTTCACTTGCTGATACATAATACACCTAGCCAAAAATACCATAATTTTTTGCTTCATATTCCTCCACGAAAAATCCTTCTTCTTGTCTTGATACATCTTGTTGACTCCGGGATTGATTGTATACTTTAATTGATGGGCTTTGTTCAATATTTTTTCATTAACTTCTCAATATTTGCAACACAAATCCTATCCTAAAAATGAAGAATTCTATCAGCCCACACATTAAAATCCACCCGAGCTTCATTACCTAAATCTCCAACAATCTCTATCAGATATGAGTCATTATCTAATTGTCCTTGATTTTCTCAAAAATCACTGGTTGCTCCTAGAGATACGACAATATCATTCTCGATCCTTAGGAATATAATCGAATAATGCAACTATTCATTCCACTCAACATCTCCTACTCCTTAATCATTAAATAAGCTACTAACCTAAAAGGCTTCCAACTTAAACTATCAATGACCACATTAACTTTCTCCGACTGATACTAAATATCACAATCGTAATCATTCAGTAAATCCATCCATTTTCGCTATCGCATATTCAATTCTTTTTGGAAGAACAAATACTTTAGACTATTATGATCTGAATAAGCTATATAATTTTTTTCATATATATAATGTCTCCATATTTTCAGAGCAAATGTCACGACTACCAACTCTAAATCATTGGTGGGATAATTCTACTCGTACACTTTCAACTACCTTGATTAATAGGCAACGACCTAACCTTGTTACATCAGAATACAACCCAAACCTCTCCTAGAAGTATCACAATATATAACAAATCCTCCTGATCCATCGGGGATCAACAATACTGGCACCATAGTCAATCTCTTCTTCAATCCTAAAAACTGCTTTCACAATCATCATTCCAGATAAACATTGCTTACTTCTGTATCAACTAGGTCAAAGACACCGTAATTCTCAAAAAAATTTTAACAAATCGTCGGTATTACCCGGCCTAACCCAAGAAACTTCGCACTTTTACAACATTCATCGGGCTCTTCCAATTTATCACTACTTCTACCTTACTTGGATTTACAGATATGCCACCTTTTGAAATAATATGACCAAAGAAAAAAATGTTCTCCAATCAAAACTCACACTTCTTTGATTTTGCAAACAATCGCCTCTCCCTTAATGTCTGTAATGCAATCCTTAGATTTGTTTCGTGATCATCAAAGTTTCTCAAATAAATTAAAATATTAACAATAAAAACTACCACAAACTGGTCCAAATACGACTAAAAGATCCGATTCATTAAATCTATAAACGATACTAGAATATTAGTCAATCCAAAAGGTACTACCAGAAACTCATTATTATCATACCTCGTCCTGAAAGCTATCTTGAGTATATCCTCCCGCTTAATCCTTAGATGATAATTTGCTGATCTCATATCAATTTTAGAGAATATCCAAACTCCCTACAACTGATCAAATAAATCATTAATCCTTGAGAGGGGATACTTGTTTTTTATTATGTCTTATTTAACTCCCTATAATTCACACACAGCCTCATCAACCCATCTTTCTTTTTCACAAACAATACCAGAGCTCCCCACGATGACATACTCGACCTAATAAAATCCTTCTCCACCAATTCCTACAAATGCTACTTCAACTCCTTTAGTTTGGACAGGATCATTTTATAAGGAGCCCTTGAAATCGGTGCTAATCCTGGCACTACGTCAATGGAAAACTCAATCTTTCTGTCTGGAGGAAATCCAAGTAAATCCTCCGAAAACACATCCTCAAACTCGTGAACAATAGGGATATCTTCAATTACCACTAAATGACTCCCAAAAGTGGTCACACGCACCAAATAAGCTTGGCATCCTTCTCACATCAAATGAAGAGCTGAAATCAATCTCGTTGCTTCCTTTTCGATCCTACCTTAGAATTCAAAAGACTCATACCCCAAAATTCAAAAGACTCAAACCTCGAAACAATACATATTTGTGAAAATAGTCTACCGTAAGTGATAGCATGCCAACCAATTTATTCTCAAGATAATATCAAAATCTAACATATTCAATAAAATCAAATCTGCTGACAACTTATAACCACAAACCCAAATCAGACATTGGGGATAAACAATATCCATCATCAGCAATTTACCCATAGGGGTCGATATCATCAAAACATCCTCCAAAAATTGAGGCGGCATACACAAATTATACACTAACCTAGGAGCCACAAAAGAATGTGTAGCCTTGGGGTCAATCAATACATAGGCCATGGAATTAAAAATTTGCAAGATAGCTTCCATCACAAATAGATTTGCCCTAGCATCACGAGCCGTCGTTATAAAAGCTCTCCTAGAAGCTGCTAGCCTTTTATTTGGATGCTCTCACCACGGAGACTAACAACAGTCCTTTGCATGTGGCCTTTCTAGCCACACTTGTAGTATGCCCCACTCTGTTGGAAATAAACTAGCCTGGCATGGTTCTTTCCACATTACTCACATGCAGATTTCGTAAAACAAAACTTCAGAGGAGAAGGATCTCTCTAGTCACCTTTTCTTTATCTCTGCCTTTAGACTTTAAGTGTGAGCCTCCACCCTGAGAATTTTGCTCTTTGTGCTACAATCTCTTCTCAAAATATTTCTCTCTGAGCTACTCATACTCAATCAATAGAGCCTGATCCAATACTTTACTATATGTCTTCAACCGAAAGGGCACCAACTGCTTCTTGATCGAATCATTTAACCTTGACAAAAACTTCTAAGCTTTCAAAGCTTCATCTCCCATAACATACAGGCAAATCGGGATAGCTCTGTAAATTGTATATCATACTCAACCACTGATTGGTTTCCTTACCTCAATTGACTGAACTCATCCGCATTAATATCTCAGATGTTGAATGGAAAGAATTTATCCAAGAATGCCTTATGAATATATCACAGGAGATCTCTTCATTTTCTTGCCCTAAATTGTGGTGTTGGGCGGCCCACCACCTGCTAGCCTCACCTTTTAGCTTACAAGTAACAAACTTGACCTTGTCCTCCTTGGGACAACCAATCACTTCAAAAACCCTTTTTTAGTTTCTGTAGTCAATTTTTTGCCTTTATGGGATCGAACTCTCCCCAAAATTTTGAGACATCTCACCTTTGAATTGGTCTAATGGCGTCTTACCTTGGCCTTACTTGGCCATCCTCCTCATAGCCTCTTGAGTCTCTTAACTTTGATGAGCCATTCTCCTCATAGCCTTTAAATCATTATCTTGCCGTTGAATCATTCAGTCCATAATGTTGCTCATGTGACCCATCATGGCCAAATACTTAATTTTGTGACTGGAGATTGATCTCCTTCCCTTAGTAGCTTCCCGAGTTCTGCTCGTACAATCATCTTCTTGATTGGAAACCAATCTTCTGTCCCTAGTAGGACTATTATCCATCATATCATTCATCTATCAAACACGAGATTTAATCAATAATATTCCCAAAGTTGACCCAAAATGACTCAATGGAATCCAAAATGACTCCCTTTTTTTAACACTTCTCTGATACCACCACTGTCACGTCCTCAAAATATAATACATAGGTTAAAAAAATAAAATCCTCAATATAAAATCTAATAAATGCATCAATGATGATAAAATCCAATCTAAACATGACAATCTATACATATATAAGACCCAATACTATGCAGCACACACAAAACTTTATCGGATATAAATCTTAACAATATAATACATGACCTACTATCTATATGTCGAAAGGGGATATCTAAAAAAATAAGAACTCAACTATATAATATAAATATCTCATATTTCTCAATATAGAGTTCGTGGCCCACAATCAACCATACACAATAACCAAATATTTGAGATAAAAGCCTAATAGGTATAACATCCATACTTACTAGGTAAACATTGTCGCGTTAGATTGAATTCGAACTCCTACAATTGTATCCAAGTCACTAGTTTGAAAGGATAAAATATGAAAATATGAGTTCAAAACCTAACAAGTATCATCATATGTGTAAAATAATACATATAAATCAAATAAACGAGATATCACATCACAATCGTGTAAAACAAAACACAAGGTTCATAAAATCCTTAAAAATTGAAGAATAATCTCTTACTAAATCATTGTCTATATCAAATCATCCCTTTGGGATATAATCATAATAAATCACGATCCAATTAAATCTCATAGACAATATCATATCATATTATAACATATCATGATCTGATGTCACATTGCATAAGTCGTAACCATCACCATATCCGCGTGGGGCACATACCATCGTCCGGACCCAAATCACATAATCTCATATGCAAAAATCAAAGAAAATCGTGTTAGAAACATTTATCCAATTAGCATATTCCGTGACCATCTGTATTATTATATTGATGTCGGGTTGTGGGTTGTCGGGTTAAAGTCCGTTCGGTCCGCACTCCATGCGCTCGAGCCCGTCCAAAGACCGCCCGCTCGCCTGGAGCCCGCTTGCTGCTCGAGCGCATAAACCAGAATGGGGGCCGCTCGCTTCCTGCTCGATATCCGCTCGAGCCGATAAACCAGTATGCCGCCCGCTCGCCGCGCGCTCGAGCCCTGCTCGAGCGGCGGCCCAACGGGCAGAATTTTTGAACGCGTTTTTGGCTCCACTATAAATTCATACCTTCTTTTCTTCAAACCCTAAGCACGCCCAGCCCTCTCGAAAAAATGGTGCAGCCATTAAGGCTTGAGAAGAAAGCTTTACATGCTTGATTGTTTTAGCTTCTCTTGAGAAATTCAAAAGACATTACTTTGAGCTTCATAATCTAAAGAGGTTTCTCATTATTTTTCTTTCTTTTTTTCCATTCAAACCTTCATCATTCCGCCATTGTTGGAGACTTTGGTTCGTGAAGAAGGAGACTCGTTCGTGATTGGAAATTCAAGTGGTTCGAGGAAGATTGACGTGAAGACCGGAAGGAGTCGGTTTCGTTGCCATGGCAAATCAAGGAGTTCCTTGGTAGGGATCACGTGTCGAGAGTAAGTCGGCTAGGTTAGCGCGTCGTTACCACCCGGCCTGTAAGTTGATTTTCATAGTGCATTGCTTCCCTGGCCGTTGAAGCCCGGAGTGTTTTTCTCGATACCGTGGGCATCGAGTTTTCACTTCGTCACCAAAAATTGAGTCTTTATCTTTATTGCTCGTCATTACTATATTGTGCATGATTGCTAGTCTCGTATGCATCTAATGTTAAATATCTTTTACGTGTATTAGATATTTATTATTTATTGTTGCTTCCGCTATATTTTTAACGGGGTCGAAACACGTAAGCACCGAAACGTGCTTTTTCAATTGGTATCAGAGCCTTACCCCGATCCGCGACCCCTGATCTAGATGTATACGAGTGGATCGCTTTTCGTTCCTCCCTTCTTTGATGGGAGTAACTATGCCTATTGGAAGGTCCGGATGATAGCCTTCCTAAAATCGCTAGATGAGCGTGTTTGGGCACGTACCCAAGTTGGGTGGACTCCACCCACTAGTTCCTCTAATAACGAACCAAAAGACGTATCTTCATGGACCAAAGAGGAGCTCGATGCATGTAATTGGAACAGTAAGGGGCTACATGCTATTTTTATGGCTGTGTCTCCCGATGAGTTTAAACGAATTTCAATGTATGAGACTTCTAAAGATGCATGGGATATTCTTGAAATTACTCACGAAGGCATGAAACTAGTGAAAAATTCAAAATTATAAATGCTCACCACTAGATTCGAAGAAATAAAAATGAAAGATGATGAGACCTTTGATGAGTTCTATGCTCAATTGAATGATATTGTAAATTCTACATTTAATTTAGGAGAACGAATCCCGAAAAATAGGATTGTGAGAAAAGTCCTTCGATTTTTGCCTGAACGCTTCAGACCTAAAGTTACTGCCATTGAAGAAAGCAAAGATTTAGATAAATTGAAAATAGAAGAACTTGTAGGGTCCCTACAAACTTATGAGCTCACATTGCCTCAATCAAAGAAACAAAAATCTATTGCCTTAAAATCTAGTAGGGAAGAGCGAAATCGGGACTCCGATGAAGAATCATGTAGCGATAATGATTTTGCATTATTTGTTAAGAATTTTAAAAAATTCTTAAAGAAAAATAACTCATCATCAGAAAAACTGGATGTGGACTTAAAACGATCACATAAATTTGAGAAGAAGGACCGACGTGAGAGTAAGGACTCCAAATCAAAAACTACCCAAGGGGTCCAATGTCATGAATGTAAAGGCTTTGGCCATTATCGGGCTGAATGCCCAAACCTTAAACGCCAACAAGGTCAAGCTTTTAAAGCTAATGTGACCCTAAGCGATGACGAAGAAAAAGAGGGTGAAACATGTTCTGAAAATGGCCCTGTCAAGTACATGGTCTTTATGACCTCAATGTGTGACAATTCTGTAGAGAATATTAATCAATCTGATGACTCTGAGGCCGAGTCAGAAGCTGAATTTGATGGCCTTCAAGAGGCATATGATAAGCTGTTTAGGGAATATTTAAAAGTAAAGAAATTAAATAGAACCCTAAACGGTAGGATCATATATTTGGAAAAAGGAAATGTATCTCTACAATCCGAGTTAGATTCTAAATCTCAAGAAATTGAGAATCTGAAAATCTCATTTACTAAGCAAATAACAACTCTAGAATCTGAACTTGAGGCCTCTCGAAATAATTTGAAACAATTCTCAAATGGGTCTACAAAATTGGATCATATGCTCGGGTTGGAAAAAATTGGTGGAAATAAACAGGGTTTGGGGTATATTACGAACTTTGTACAAACTGATGTGGAACCTAAAACTGTGTTTATTCCATACGAAAATTTCACATAATCATGCCCACACACCCAAAGTCATCAAGGCCGTGCCTCAACGTGTGAATAACTGATTTGGCTCATCTCATCTAGGTAATCACAAGGCCATGAACAATTCTTCCATCCCTAAGTTTGTGCCTACCTGTCATGCATGTGGGAAAGTTGGTCACATTCGCCAAAGGTGCTACACCATGAATCCTTTGCACAACAAAAAACTAGGGCTTAACGTCAATAAACTTGTTGATCACCTTTAACATTTGGATGCACAAGTTAAAAGCTTGAATACAATAGTGCATTCAGTGAGACAAGTTTGGGTTAAGAAAAGTGAGTTACATTATCCCTTGGCCATTCGTGATAAAAAGGGGGAGATAAATTTTTGATGCACTTTGATAGGGGGAGCTTAGGGGAGACGGAGCGGAGCTTGCTTATTTTGGGGGTATTTTTGTTTTTTTCATGTCATTTCAGTTTATTATTTTTGTTAGGGGGAGTATTGATTATTTTCGTTAGGGGGAGGATTGGTGTATGTTATATTATTGTATGTTCTCATGCCAATGTACCATGCATGCCGTTAAATTGTTATTATCCTTTGTCTTGTTGGTACTAACCTTGCTTGATCAGGACACTAAAGTATACAGGATGTCACCGCAAGTCTTCATCGCATCACCTCAGCAGCTCTCGTATAGCTATTTCCATTGTTTTATGTATTTTTTTTGTATCACTAGGCGTAGGTTTTTATGTACACGGGTTTTATCTCGGTGGTGTCCGAACCCGTGATTCTCTTGTATTTCTTTATTTTATGAGTTTTGTCACGGAATTGCCAGAGGGGGAGATTGTTAGAGACATTGTCCAATTGGCATATTCCGTGACAATCTGTATTATTATATTGATGTCGGGTTGTGAGTTGTCGGGTTAAAGTCCGTTCGGTCCGCACTCCACGCGCTCGAGCCCGTCCAAAGACCGCCCGCTCGCCTGGAGCCCGCTTGTTGCTCGAGCGCATAAACCAGAATGGGGGCCGCTCGCTTCCTGCTCGATATCCGCTCGAGTCGATAAACCAGTATGCCGCCAGCTCGCTGCTCGCTCTACAGCCGCTCGAGCGGCGGCCCAATGGGCAAAATTTTTGAACGCGTTTTTGGCTCCACTATAAATTCATACCTTCTTTTCTTCAAACCCTAAGCACGCCACAACCTCTCTGAAAATCTAGTGCAGCCATTAAGGCTTGAGAAGAAAGCTTTACATGCTTCAATTGTTTTAACTTCTCTTGAGAAATTCAAAAGACATTACTTTGAGCTTCATAATCTAAAGAGGTTTCTCATTATTTTTCTTTCTCTTTTTCCATTTAAACCTTCATCCTTCCGCCATTGTTGGAGACTTTGGTTCGTGAAGAAGGAGACTCGTTCGTGATTGGAAATTCAAGTGGTTCGAGGGAAGATTGACGTGAAGACCGGAAAGAGTCCGGTTCTGTTGCCGCGGGCAAATCCAAGGAATTCCTTGGTAGGGATCACGTGTCGGAAGTAAGTCGGCTAGGTTAGCGCGTCGTTACCACTCTACCGTAAGTTGATTTTCATAGTGCATTGCTTCCCGGCCGTTGAAGCCGGGTTTTTTCGATACCGTGGGCATCGAGTTTTCACTTCGTCACCAAAAATTGAGTCTTTATCTTTATTGCTCGTCATTACTATATTGTGCATGATTGCTAGTCTCGTATGCATCTAATGTTAAATATCTTTTACGTGTATTAGATATTTATTATTTATTGTTGCTTCCGCTATATTTTTAACGGGGTCGAAACACGTAAGCACCGAAACGTGCTTTTTCAAATCGAATCAAAATTTATAATCAAAACATGTTATAGGCCTAACATATATCCATACATACGAGACATTCCTATCGCCCAATTCGTGCATCTCAATTCACAGTCTAATACAAATTTATGTAGAAATACAAAGTATGCATGAAATTAGAGAATCAAAGATTATTAAATCAAATTGAGGAAGGGTTACACTCGTTTAGTAACCTTAACTATATCGGTTACATTTTAGGCTGACAGCTCAAGATCCAGTTGCGTTTTACGCCAACAGTTTAAGGTTATCTATGTACCTTGTATCCTATAAACTCAGAACTTGCTCACTATATTTTACCACCTATGGTTTTGAGTACAACCTTAAGTTTAGTTATATATTAGGACGTCGAAATATATTAATTTTTGTTAATTTTTTACAATGATTCTTATTTAAAATATACAGTGGGGCAAATCAACTATATTGCACCTCAACCTTCTTGCCATTGAAAAGAAGACAACATATCACATACGTCCCCATCGAGACTAAACCTCCTCATCGAGAGTGATACCACAAGTCACATATTTTGGATCACATATATTGACCCCTTAGGTCTTAGACCGCCATGGTCCACATAGTGACCCCATCCCCGGCAGCATACATGTGGACCGATTCAAGGCTTGGTTTATGGTTCTGTCACATACTGATATACAAATTTATATATATCGTCTTGAGTTTTTGTAATTCATAAAACCCCTCCAAAATCATAAATGCCTATGAAAAACCATCAAACAAATGGTAAAATATACATGCATATAAACAATAAGCAAAGGGGTATATAAAAATCACACGTATATAAATAAAACATCCGAATCGTACACAAATATTATTGGACATGAAAATAGACTAAAGATTTGGCTTGTGGATACTTGCCTCAACCTTATATTCAATAAATCCGATAAAAGGATGCTCTGAGACGTCCAATCGCCACTTTCTCTCTCTTCCTCTCTCTCATCTTTCTCTCTCCTCTTTGCTTTGTCATACAAAGATTGGTGAAACCTTAACCCATTCACACTTTTATACCCAACCTTGCGCTCCAACGCTACTTGAGCATGGCCCATTCTAGAATCTGTGCTCGAGCGACCCTCGAGCACTCCTCGGGTGCAACCCTTCTAGAATCCGCACCTCTAGCGCCCGACTAGCGAGCAGCAAGAACTAAACATCGAACCAAAATCCTTTAAAATTTTAAAAAATATCATTAATCCATACATCCAATAAACTTAAAATATTAAATATATTCAAAATAATTCAAATAGGAATCCGGGTATTACAAAAAGTACACATCAAGTTCTCTCGATTAACATCTAATTCATCCTCTCAATAGCATTATTTAGTTGTAGTATCTTTGATGAAATCTTTTGGTGTCGTAACCTATGCAAATGACAGTATGTATGAAATGGTCTGACATATTCTCCTTTGTTGTCTTTGTGGATGTACTTTAGCTTCTTTCTTATTTGTCTTTCAATCATGAAATTTCTTGAAGATGTCAAGTGCATGATCATTTATCTTTAACGGATACACCAACAATTTTTTAGAACAATTATCAAAAAAAGTTATAAAATAAAGTATACCACTAAGAGTCTTAATCTTAAGAGGATTGCATATATCGGCATGCTTAAGCTTAGAAAGATTCACCCTTTTTGAATATGAGTTTTTATGAAATAAAACTTTATTGGCCATATCATGAGAGCACTTCTCTAATTTTGTCTCCTTAACACCTAGGAGAAGAGTTTTCTTCACTCGGCAATTGAGCCGTTTTTCGCTCATGTGGCTAAGACTTATCTACCTTAGCCACATTTTCATCTCCGCTTGGGGCTGATACTTACAAAATATACAAGCTTGAAATTCTCTTCCCAGTACCACCACTAAAAAGTCTCTAGTGAGCTTTCACGAGTTCTTGTGGAATGTATTGTAAAACTACTCATTATCGAGCTTGTTGACTAAAATAAGATTAAGATGAATATTTGGGACGTGTCATATATTCCTCAATATCAACTATATACCGTGCCGGTTGTCAAACACACGTCACTACAACCCATAATCCGAGACAATCTATCATTTGCTATGTTTGATAATCTAAAATCACTGAAAGTATAAGATGTAAAGAATTTTCCTCCTAAGCATTGCATAAAGTGATACACTAGTATCAGTCACACAACTTGTCTTGTGATCTACCATATTGATCACATCATTCTTCACTTATGATGAGAATATCAAACTAGGTAACAGCAAAAACTCTATCGTTACCTCAAGACTTATCGATCTTGTTTTTGTCACTATTCTATTCTCTTGTTTTCATTTACCGTAATACTTTTTTATATGACCTTTCTTCTAATAAAAATAATATTTGAAGTTTGGCACCTCAATCTTGGTTTTCCTTCGCTTTTCTCAACCTATTTGAGACCTCTTCCCTCGCCTCTTTCCTATAACTCCAAGATTAGCACTTCAAAATGTAAGGATGTGGAGTCTTCTTATCTCCTTCTCATCTCCTCATTAGAACTATACCCTTGATTATCTCTAAGATTACTGCACTAGTAAAGGTAATTTGAATGATTTCCACAAATTTGGTAGAGTGGTTAACAACCACTAGCTTAGTAATTGATCATTAAATTTTATATTTATATCACTCAATTGATCGACACTATTTTAAAACCTGTTGAAATGATCAACAATGGAATTTTCTTCATGATACTTCACTTTATCAATTTCATTAAATGATATAATTTGTTATTATTCAATTTTTAAGAACAAAGTACTTCAAGTTTCTCCGATAGTATTTTAGTGTGCTTTTTATTACGAATGTGATTATAGACATTAATATCGTTAAATTGTCAAATGTATCTATAAACTTATATTCAAAAGCCCAATCATCATTAGATTTTGATTTGGATTTTTGAATAGCAAATATCAAAAGATGTATTGTTTAAATGATAAACAAACCTTTCATCTTACTCCTTCAAATATTAAAGTTCATGTCATTTAAGTCATTTTGTTACCAACCACCATCAATCCAAGCAAAGTTAATACAATAGCTTAAACGATTTAATATCACTTGTTGGGATCTAGGGACACCAAACTTCTTAATCAAGTTGAGAGTAAATCTCTAAATGGGTTGAAATGCCGAGCCTATTGTTTGGATCACTATACTTACGGCAAAGAAAAAAAATAAAGTGTGAGTGAATAGCTCTTCTCCTCATCAAACGAAGCAGACCGTAAAAGGAATATACGTTTATTTTGGACCACCGACTCCGTCTACAAGTAATTGATTGTGACGTCGGGGAGGAAAAAAGTCAAGGCAAAGGAGATCCAAAACGAGGGGAATTTTCGCTAATGAGGAGTCATAATGGTGGCTTTATATCCGAAATCCAACAAGTGTGCGAGGTGTGAGGACTCTCTCTCTGCCACCCCTCTGCCTCTAGTCCTTATTTCCTTTCCAACTTAAGAGCAAATATTATTTTATTTTTACCTTAATTTCATTCTCATTTTTTACTTATTATTTTTTTATTCACATTTTTTTTATTTACGTAGTTTGTTTGGCATACAAGAAAATTCAGTCTACGAAAAAAGTTTAGACTAAATTAATCATCTTTCCAAACTAATTGTGATATTTAAAAAAATAAAAGAAAATTTTGAAAATAATTATTAACTTCAGAGGTTTTATTTTTTTAAAAAAATCAAATCCCATAAAAATTTTCACATTAAATAATTTATATAATAAACGAAATTTTAAAATATAATTTAAAAAGTAATATTTTGAGATTCTTTCCTAACTAATATCTAATCTCATAGAGGATGGCAGCCTCAAAACGGCAGCTCCAAGTCGGTGACGCTCCGCCAACGTCGTTGTCACGATGAGGAGTGGCGGAGGATTGAGTAGAGACCGAGACAGCAATTTAATGATAACAAGTACCTCAACGTCGTAAGAACCACCGGACGGCGAGCGATTGTTAGGAGGAGAATGAGTTCCGCTCTGTGTGCTTATAGCGTTTCCGACTTGATCTTTTTTATCACAATTAGCAACTTGGCAGGCACTGGAATCATCTGTCGGTGTGTGCATCACGAATCTAAATTCAAAATAGAACAAAAGGATTACATAGAGGAATGATAGGATCTTGTTTTTACAGTGGATATCATACAACAGAAACAGATTCGAATAAAATAGGAGACAACAGAGGAGGCAGGAAGACATAATTGACCTGTTTGATTGACGGAGAAAGGATTGCCAAGGCGATAACTTGGGATTCATGAGATGCCAGATCGCTTAGCTGGTTAAGGTAGCTATTTATTGGAATAGAGTACTCGTTGCGTGGGTGTTGGGGGAGAGCGGGGAAGCTACTTAGCCTTTTCCTCTTTGGAATGGTAAGATACTTGGTGGTTGACACTTCTTCACTTTAAGATAAGATTGTCTCAATCGGTTATTATGTAGGGCCTTCGAACCATAAGCCAATGAAAAAATATGAATCAATTGAGTTATTAGATTTGAAACAAAAAAAAAATTGACTGAACTACTGAATATCAGAATGGTTAGACTGCTAGGAATATAAAAGACCAATGTACAGAATAATCCGTCAATTAATAAATTTAAACGGTTAATCATAACGAATAATTAAATAAACAAAGTAATGAATGGTTGAATCAAGTAAACTATCAATACACTCAATGGATAGACGTTAAACTTAGATGTTATATAACGATTGGATCATTTAATTCTCAATCAATATAACTTCTAAATTAATGTATAATCATATCTCTTTAAAAAGGATACATTAATTGATAATAAGATTACAAATATACTTTCTCTCAAACAAGGGGCAAAATCCGAATAACTCATAAAAAAAAGCAAGTTCAGAGTTTTAAATCTCTATACACTTATAAATTCTAAATATTATGGAGCCAAGTTTTTCAATTTTTCATCCACTTATCCTTAACCTTTTATTATCTTTTATTTTTAAAGAAAGATTTACTGACTTGATTATCAAAGAATATTTCATAAAGTAAGTATTATATCCTTTGACATCTTATTAATTGTCATGGTATATAGAATTTAGACTAAAATCTTTGAAGAACCAACTTGATTTTATTCGGATGACTAATCTAGATCCGAAATATGCAGCATTAGCACAGTTTATGAGAACGTGATTAAACCATTTGCTTCTAGCTAATTGCAAATCTCACTCGTTTGTAAACTGCTCTCGTCTTTGACCAAACAAAAATGAAAAACAAGAGAGCACAAGAACAGTCAAGCCAACTACTAAAGGATATCTCATCCCATAGTTTTGCTCCCTCCCCACAAGAAAGCGGTTTCAAAATTGCCCATCTATCATCCAATCCCAACATTGGGACCTTGGCTGTCCAAATTTAAGACATGCTAAAGATATTTAAATCTTTATGAGACAAAATTGAAAGACAAGCTCAAAAGGTTGAGATCCTTCATATGCAGGGGTCAACCCCTCAAAAAAGGTGGAAAATAAATAAAGTCGTCTTAAAAAAAGGTCACACTCAGTCAAAGATTCTAAAGGTTCCGGAGGCATCTATTGGCACTACACTTTCTCAGCTTGAAAGGTGCCTAAACTATAAGCTAGGGAAGCGAGCCCTTGGCAATGAAATATTTGGTATATCTGAGATTATGAACGTCCATCTAATTAGGAGGGGTCATGCAATAACATTCCCAAAGCCCTCCCAACTAAATAAATACCAAGCGTATTTGAAGTTGAGGATATTTTTCAATGCCAAAAGAATTGCATCTACAACTGGAGTGGATGAGAGAATAAAAAAACTAAATATCAAATTTTTCAGAGAAATATTGCTAGATAGACAACCGTATTATGTTGTACACATTTTTTCCTATAGATAAAGAGGTATCGGCTCCCTCACAAATTTAAAATACTAATAATAAAGTCTTATAACGAAAGCACTGATATAATGAATCATCTTGGCCACTTCCAAATGTTGTTTGGGTTCTAAAATCTGAATGATGCCGCATTATACATTTACTTTCCTTTAACTTTAAAGAGAGATGCGATAATTTAGTTATACAAGATATGATCAAATTCTATTCAAACTTTTCAGAAATTAACAAACCAATTCCTATCACTACTCGACTTCAATCGAATAAAAGAAAAGCAGTCTTGGCACCTTGTTAGGATCCTACAAGCTCCAAACAAGAGTCTAAAACATTTTCTATCCTGATTCACTGCTATAACTAGAGGCATATCGAATCTCACTAATGAGGTAAAGTTGAATACCTTTGTAGTTATAATATAATTGGATGACTTTTTAAATATTTAGTTGAATAGGATTTCAAAATATTCTAGGAGGTAGAATCTATCACTTGGGCTTACATCACCATAGAAGAGACAACCAAAGCAAAGTGGATAGAACACTTGGATTATATGAGCCATCCAGTATCAAGCGGTTCAGGGAAGAAAAGAAATAGTAATAACTCTTCTATTCGGGATTATAGAAAATAATAGAAAATCGAGTTGAGTATTTATAGATAGTACAAGCTACTAAACTTCACACAACTAAATGACACTCGGACAAACGTTCTAATGAAGATATAAGATAAAAAATTTATAAAGTAGCACAACCCAATCAAGAACCTAGAATGAGGTGATTAGTTTAAGTACTAATTCTACCATTAATCTTTGGAATATAATACTTAAAACTACTAGATGCTACAAAAGTAGATTGAGGCTTTAAAATAAAAAGGGTACCTCAAAATATATTTGTAAAATCCTAGATTTTCCTTAGTTAATGATAAATATGTTGAGTAGTAGACTGATTAACTATCAAAATTGAATGGTTGTAGGAGTCATTAATATAGTAGCTACATGACCCACTAGTAAAAAGGCTCCAAATCATTCTGAAAATGCTTCCTTTTATAAGAGACTTAAATTAGGGGTAAAAAATGATGTTATTCATTTTAATAATGACGAAATCACATATATAATCTCTCTTCATTCTGTCTCTTTTGTTATATCTACACTTATTTAAGACAAAATCTATCACTACCAATTGAAACAAATTTTTATGAATAATAGAATTTAAGGAATATTCTTTGCTTTAATATATTCATTAAATTAAGACTGAAAAGCAATTAGATGGAGCCCAAGGATGGACTACTATGTGGATTTCATAACAAGCTAATCCAAATGAACAGAATAATGCATCTGGAAGTCATGCTAAGAGTATATCCGAAAATAACTTCCTATATGCTAAACTTTCTAGTTGTTGATATTCATTTGGTTTACAATGCTATATTGGGCTGACCATGCTTAATAATATTTGAAATGATCACTTCAATCCCACATTTTAAAATAAAGTTCTAACTATATATGAAATTAAAGAAGTCATAGAAGATCAAGTCATTGGGTGAAATAGCTATTTAACACATATCAATGGCTCGTATGTCCCCAATTAGTTAAGTAGTTTGATCTTTTGGATAATGTTTATCTTCAACATGTATAACCCAGAGAGTCACATTTTCAAAATTTCTCTAAATTTGACAAACCTGGATAAGTATATTCATATTGGCTCTACACTAATCCAAGATCTAAAAGAGAGGTTAATTGAGTTCCTACGGAACAATGTGGATGTATTTTCCTAGATTCCAGCTAATATGCCAGGTACTCTAACAAAAATGATGACTTACAAGTTGAGCCTCATGTTGAGACACAAGCCGATTAGACAAAACAGCAAAGCTACTGATGGGACCCGATACTCAGGGCCCAGAAAGAAAGGCCCAAAAAGTTAAGTCTACAAATCAAGAGGCTTACGAGGATGATTTGGTCCGAGAGGCCCAAAGACAGTCCTTCATATCCCAAGAGGCCCAAGAAACTTAACTTAACCTAAGATGTTAAGTTGGCCTTAGTAGCTCGAGGACATGGGCCAACGTCCGAAGAAGCCTAAATGGCTAAAATGGTCCGAGAGACCAATTTAACCCAGGAGGCCCAAGGATACTATAAGAGACCTATGTCTATTATAAAATTCCGAGGATATGAAGCCAAGGACACAACACTGAGAACCCGAGGGCCTCTAACAGGCTAAACTCCCAATTAACGTTCAAGAACACCTAACTTTATGAGCCCGAGGATTTGACAAAGACCCAGAAGACTTTTTAGGTACGATGACTATCTCTTCATCTCTGAATCATCATATCAGGGAAAAAGGGGACTAAGACGACCGAGCACGCCAACTCAGATGTCTCACTGTTACCAAGGAGCACGCATTCCCTACAACGCGCTACCTCCACAGGAAATCATGGTGCTCAGAGCACGCTCAATCATTACCGGACTGACGTCAAATACACAATGCGCCTAACCTAGCACACTAGGTCAGTAGAGTGGATGGCTAACCTCCCATCATACGCCAAAATCAGCAGAGTTAATGGCTGGCTTCCCAACACACGCCAGTGCCACGTGTCCCCTTTTCAAGGGCATGTCCCCCTATAAATACCTCATCTAAATGACTGAGAGAGGGAGGAAACTGCTGGTATTTTGTATGTATACTACAAGCAGCGTCAAAGAAAGAGAAAGAAAAAAAGAAAATGGGGGCAAGAGAGAAAGCTAGAAAAGAGAATAGTGAATAAGGTTCCCACGTGTTGCGATCCTGTGTGACTATCTAAATTGCCATTGTGATTATTTGTAACCCATTCTAAGTGTAGTAAAACCATTTCGGACCCAGCATCCCATCACCATGGTTTTTTCCCTTTCATTAAAGGAGGGGTTTTTCATGTAAAATCATCGTGCGTTACACCCTTCTCCCTTTTTCTTCCTGTCACGTCATTCTCATTGAGTTTAACGCAAAATCATCAGATCGCTTGTGTGTTGTACGATTCTGTCCGTCCGAGCATACTGAAAGGAATCAAAAAGCGGACTCGGACTCTCGTTATACGGTAGTCGGAACACGAGGACGCAACAGCTACTTTGTTGGAAAACTCATATCAATCTGTAAAGTGGTAAAGAAGTTAATTGATGTTGAATTTATTAGGGATTAAGTTATCTTGTAGGTCAAACTTTATTTTGTGGTGTACGTCAACTTTAATATTTGTTAATCTTGAGAAAGTTGTCTAGATTGTCACAAAAATACTTGCATATGTTTTATAATTATATTATATATTATTGATATGTCTTGAAAATTCGAATTGATGTACAAATTAGGGAATCGCCTTATCATATTTTAATGTTTAAATAATAATAGATTCAATCTTTGTAAGTCTAAATTTGTATCCTACACACCATAATAAAATAAATTGGAGGTAAGAGATATACACGACTCACTTCCTGATATATTTTTTGATGCTTAAATCAGTAATATTTCTACTTGGATGTGAAAGATGTAAGGAAACAGATACAAGAATTTAGAGATAATCAGTATGAATGTACCGACAGAGCGCAATACTCATTTTTGTCTCCACTCAGCTAGCGGAGTAACTTTAATTTTTGTACACTCGTTTGGTTGAGTACTTTTATTTTTTATTTTATTTTTCTCTCTCTTCTTCTTTGGAGGTGAGATTTTATTTATAACAAAAGGTCCCACTTGGTTAGTTGGCATTTGAAATCAATAAGTATGTATGATACTACTTTAGATTAGTGGCGATATGAACGTTACTTGTATGTGTAACGGTCATCTCAATTTAATGGCATGATTGCTTGGGTACCAGTTATTAAATTGACTTAATCATCCTCTATATCCGTCATTAAACAACTTATTATGATTCTTTAATATCTGGTAATTGAAATTATACCCTGAAATTCATACGTCCATACATTATTGCCTGATATGTTCTACTTTATCTTCTATTAAGACATCGGTGTTTGAACCTTTTATTTAATTAAGCACTGGGATGATTCATCCAAGGCCATACCCATCATTTGTAAATGTAGATGAATGATAATAAATACTGCCACAAATTAGTATTTATTTCCATAATGCGATCAAATAATTTTATAAAATTGCAATAACTGGAAAAGAACCCGATTAATCGATAAATCTAAAATGGGATGCACTGAGTTCTCATAGGTTGGGTTTAGTTGTGATATTCAGCAATCTGATAACTTCAATTTGACTTAAAAAGTAGTAAATAATTTTAAAAAAATAGCTTACCGTTTAAATAATCAAATTATAAGCACCCTCGTGGGCCGGAAGGGGGAGCGATGCTCGTACTCAGGACCATGTGGTCCTACATGACCGGCACATAGTCATACATTCCATTCCATAGGTGAGTTGGGGCATAACTCATCTCCGATGTCCGTAGGACTTGAGACCTCATTTTATATTTTCCCTGCATTCCATACAACGAACCCACGAAAAAGAAAGAAGAGAGAAAAACAAAAGAACAAAAATGACAATAAAAAGGGGATAACCTTGACTGACGGGAGGCGAAGAATGATATTAGGAGAAGGTTGTTGTATAAGCAACTAACAGGCACGTTACATTTACATTTGCCTCCAAATTCATGCCCATGCTTATACCTACATACATACATCTCAATGGTAGTTTCCAAACTCATGGAGGACAATTCGGGCAGGAGGCTGCTACTACTTACACTCGCTGATAAATTTCCTCTTGCTTTCCCATCCCTATGTTATAGGTGATAGGTTACAACCGCTCTCTCTACGCCCTAAATGAATTTTCCATTAAACGCAATTAAACAAATATCTTGCAGCCACAGCCAGACTATAGCTAAAAGACTGACCCACCCGCAAAAATACTAAGTAGTTAGTAGCCACAGACTTGGTTGTCAAACATAACGATATCTTGAAAAATAATATTCCCTTACACGAGAAGCACCATCTCTGGCCAGAATTCCTTCAAGATCACCAATAATCCTCGCCAACAATATTTCCAAATTTCTCTGGATTTCTTTCAAGTTGTTCTTGATAGCGTCCACCGATCTTCTTGTGATGAGTTTTGTCTGGGATCCCATCTCATCACACACACAACTATTATTTATCTCAGTTTGTAATGCCATCAATTTAGGCCCAGCTTCGGAGGCACGTTGCTGGAGTTGCAATGCTTCAAGCAAAAACTCTGTTTGCCTCTGTGTTTGTAATCCTGAACTCTGGGCGGATTCGCATGGATCACTAGCTTGCTGCAAGAAGCAACTTGACATATAGAACATCCATCAAAAGAAAACTTGACAATCTCAAAGGAAACTATTTCTATCTTATAAAGGATCTACAAGTCTGGGGAATTGGTTTATAATATTAGTCCAAAGGAACTTCAACAGGAACCAAAAATCTTTGGAATGCAATTGACGCCAAAGAGAATTAATTTACATCCTTTCTTTCTTTTTCTGTTTTTTTTTTTTTTGGTGTGTGTGTGCACAGTGGATGAATGTAGTGAATATAATGTTAAAATACACTCCGATCAGTCCAGAGACCTGGTCTAAATGAATTCCATCCATTTAGACTAATAGAGCCACAAAAAAAGGATAAATGGAAAGATGCACTACAAGGGGGTGCCCCAAACATTTCCCATAAGACGATTGCCTCATGTCTTTTCAATTTCTTTGCATAAGGGTTAGATCACATGACCATAAGCCTGAGAACCTGCTGGGCTAACCCACACAAATGTAGACTTGAGACATGATGATGCTCGAACGATCGATGACGGCCCCGGCAAGAGTGGAACGACGGCGTAGACTGAGAAGAGGACGGCGGAAGGGGAGATCAGCAGAGGAAAATTAGAGGGAAAGAAGGGAAAGGGAAACTACCGAGGTGCTAAAGCTTGAGGTCCTCAGGGCCGTGATGCAGAGAGAGAGAAGTAGGGAAATGATAGGGAGAAAGGAAAGCAAAAAAAGGGAAACCGGGGAGATGGAGAGAGAGAGAGCAGGGAGAGACAAATAATTTTTTCTTTCTTCTGCTCAACAATGACGGGCTACATATAGTGAAAAGGGCAGGTGCTATGTTGCACATGGCCGAATATTCTAACAAACGAAATAAACCACTAAACAAACTAAATGAACAAACTAGTAACAAGAAAAAATAGAAAAAAAAAACAGAAAAGCAAAAAATTAGAAAACTACGTTCACGTATCATTGCCCTCCTCATCAAGAAAACCTAGTCCTCAAGGTTGAAAAGGGAAATAATCTAGGTGAAGAGTTGCCATTGCAATGGAAATGGTAAGCTCCTAGCTGAGGTGTCCTATGTCTTCCATAATAGCTCTGATGGATTGGGGCTACTTGAAAGTGAGAAGTGAATTGATGATCATGGGATGGAGGCCACGACTGTCTATTTCAACAGGTCCACATGGGCAATGGGCCTGCTTGGTGTAGCTGCTGGAAAAAGATGACCTAACCGGCTGATTCAAGACTTCCTTGATGAGTTTTGGAACAGTCTCAACTTGTTTCCGAGTCCCATTCTCTCTTACTGTTGTATCCTTAAATTTATGTCTAGCAAGAGGAGGCCAGAGCATTCCGACAAACACTCTTGTGATATGAGTTTTTGCACCAAAACTGAATAAATGGAGAACAGCGAAAAACCCGAACATGTAAAAAGTTGCAGTAATCTCACTAGTCATGTCATGCTCTCTATGCTTTTGATTGTCTTTAAGCAATTTGTCTTTGAGTTGGGCTGGATTCTGCCGCTCCTCAAAAATCTTGCCAGGCTCGCCGATCTTGAAGCTATCAGAGATGACGGGATTGCGAAAGAGTCATCTTCCTTGGCTTTGATATGAGGACCGTGTAACCTTCTGTTGGGACAAATTGGACTTCATAGTTAACATCCCATCCAACCACTCTAAGCTCCCAAACCAGGAAACATGACTCAGGAAATGACAACTCCACAGTGTGTTTGGCATTAGGCTTAATGTTAACCTCGATGACAGGATCATTAGAGGTGAATTCCAATTCCCTAGCCCTGCTGTGGCCACTGTACTGAACTGGTACATGCTCAGAGCCTATGTACTTGAAGAGGGTCTTTGCTGTTTTGGAAGAGCCGGCAAATACAAACTTGCTCTTGTTCTTTGGAGTGAAAACTGAAATGTAAACTCAGCTATAAGCCAGATACCACCATGACACATTGATGCACACCTGCTTGGCCACAAACTCTGGATAATTATCCTAGAGCAGCTGAAGAAACTTGTTAGTAACCTTGTAGAGATCTCTCTTGCCATACCCAGGAGAGTTCTTGAGGTCTGTGACAAGAACCAGAGAGCAGATTCTCGTGAGGCTAAAATTGAGGCTCCTTACAGTCTTTTCCAAGAATCGAATCAGCCATCGGAGGAACTTCTTTTGCTTCTTGGTATCATAGAAGGAGTTCTGATAGAGCTTATTGTTCTGAATTTCCCCGAAAACATTGTACACCACGGAACGCCCTCCTTTGTCAACTCCATGGATGAACACCACCTTTTCATAGCCATTTCCTAGATCTTTGTCCAGGAGGGAATCGACCCCGAATTCTTCACGCCAGCGGAAGGTGTTCTTGATCATGGAGAAGGCCTCCTTAACCTTGAAGTCCCTTGCCCGCAAAAACTTAAGGAGGATGACACCGAAGGATGTAGAGGCCATTGATGTTCCTGAGCCAGCAATTGAAGCCTTTGAGAAGGCAAAGGAAACAATTGAGGCTGTTCCTTTAGAAGATACAGAGCAGCAGGACTTCGTGAAAGACAAAACAGCTCTTCTTACAAAGTCCACAGAAGAGCAAACACAGGAACAAGCTCCCCAAGTGGTAGAAGTACCAAAAGAACAACTGCAAGAAATTGAACTTGGTGTATTTGAAACACCAATTCGAAAACCAATGCCAGCACTTACTTTTACTTGCATATTTGCCTGCTCAGAACCAACATTTGAGCTGGAATATGAGTCAATCAATTCTCTACCACAAGCAATGGAATTACCGCTCCAATCAGCTATTTCACTTTTAGTATGTCTACTCCTTCGTGATCCAGGAATTAGAGACTTAAGGCCTGCAAACCAGACCTCTACCTCCTCGATGTCCCTGTGAATCAGGTCCAAAGATCCTTCACTGAGTGCAAATGACCTGAAATCCTTTTCAGAACATAGGTATCTTTTAAACACAGTAGTTCTTTGTCCATTAATAATTCTTGAGACTAATGATATCTTCAGACTCCTTTCTTCACCATGAGAGTAGTGCCAGTTAAGTGTTACCTCATTCGTGGGAATTCTGAATGGCCGAAACGTAGGCTTCCCTTTCCTGCTGTACTTAGTCAACTGAGTACCTTGTGGATGAATGGAGAAGAACGTGAACACGATCATGTACTCTGCAACAGTGAGAGTCTGGTGAGACTTGAACAGCAGGCTCTCCCAAACCTTTGTTACCATCAAGTCACCAATGTTGCTACTGGTGAAGCCACTCCTCAAAATCATCTAGTTCACAGTGCTTGATTTCGTTCCCGAAAATGGTTCTGTTACCTCGTGACACTCTAGATTTGCTTCAACGCGGGCTGCAATAGTCCTTGGCGTGTGCTACAGTAAGACCTCGGTCCACTGAAGCTGCTACAGTAAGCTCATGGTCTGATGTTGCTACAGTACTGCCGAGATGATGAAGGGAGAGGGGACAGAGAGATGTACAGTTGAGAGATGCTGATTCGCCACTACCATCAATACTCGATACATTCATAATTTCCTTTAACTTCTCAGCCGATTTAGCACTTCTGTTGTCCTCCTCGAATTCGGACAATGATGGATGTCGAAGGATTTCAAGACCGGTTTGCTGAAAATGTTTGGTTGCAGACGAGTTGGCTGTGAATTGTTTTGCTATGTACTGGAGAGACGCCACGCCTTCCTGTTTCTCCTTTGAAGGCTTTGCGATGGTAATTTCTGTTTCCGCAAGTAGGTGAAGAGCAATTGTGGCGTCTCGTGGTGATGGTAATTTCCTGGATAGAGTTTGGGTTGAGATTTGAAGATGCGGTTGTGGGAGCGGTGGAGGAGGGTGAACAGTAACAGATGGAGGAACCGCTAATGGTGAAGGATTCGCTAGCGAAGGAGTATTTTGCTCAAGTCTTGTGAGCGGTTGACGAATTTCAGCCTTAAAATGTTGAATTTGGGCAGTGGTGGAGGCAGCGGTAGTGTTGCTACCGTGACATCCAGTGGTGAGTTGAAAATTGAGTGATTCATGTGGAAGGAATGGTACAGGGTGAGCAGGTTGAGGTAAGATATCAAAGGTGGAAGTCAAGGCTGGTGAGGGAATTGGAAGAATAGGGGGATTTGAGGAAGGCGAGGGTTGTTGGGGAATTGCAGATGAAGTTATGGGGAAAATGTGAGACATACCCAATGGAGAAGTCGCAGTCAGTGAAGGAGTCAACCGCAACGGCAGATTTGCTAATGAATTATATTTGTGCTCGATCCTGTTGAGTGATTGAAGGATTTCATCAATAAGGTACTGGATGTGTGCGTTAGTGGCAGCGGTGGTGGTAGCAATTGCGGAAGCTCTTGCGGTCGTGATCTTCATGTCCTCTGCCATGTCTCAATGAGAGTATCAATGATGCATGCACGATTGATGACGGCCTCGGCAAGAGTGGAACGATGGCGTAGACAGAGAAGAGGACGGCGGAAGGGGAGATCAGCAGAGGAAAATTAGAGGGAAAGAAGGAGAAGGGAAACGACCGAGGTGCTCAAGGCTGAGGTCCTCAGGGCCGTGATGCAGAGAGAGAAGCAGGGAAAAGACAGCGAGAGAGAGGGAGAGAGGAAAGCAGAGAAAGGGGAAACTGGGGAGATGGAGAGAGAGAGCAGAGAGAGACAAATAATTTCTTCCTTCTTCTGCTCAACAGTGACGGGCTACATATAGTGAAGAGGGCAGGTGCTATGTTGCACATGGCCCAATATTCTAACAAACGAAATAAACCACTAAACAAACTAAATGAACAAACTAGTAACAAGGAAAAACAGAAAAAAAACAAAAAAGCAAAAAATTAGAAAACTACAGTCACGTATCACCTGACTTCTACTTGTTGGCTAGTCCTGTCCTGACCAGAAGATAGGCAGACTAAACTCTGGCCGGGGTTTTGGGATGCACATTTCCATTGGCGTGGTCTAACCAAAAGATTATATGGAAAATTCTCTCTTCCAAACATATTTTACAGATGTCAGTCCAGCCTAACCAGGCCTGGCCTATGGATTGACCAGGTCTAGTAAGCAGTACATACAGGAGACAAATTTATCGACTGTCACATCAAGAAAGACAATTCCTAGTATATGAAAGAGTGAAGAAAGTTCTTCAGATGTTGGAACACAGGCTTTGGTTTCCTAATGAACAATGAAAAATTTTGCAAGACAAATTTAGGAGGTAAAACTCAAGGTTTGAACAGCAGCCCGGAGGACAAATGCAAACCAAAGTATTATAGCAAGCATGAAATCACATTCTTCAAGCTATCATGGAATTCTGAATTTTTTAATACTCTTTTTCTATGAGATGTCAAGAAATACCTGTACTACACTACATTCTTAATCCTAGTATTACATTGTGAAGACCTTTTTTTTTTTCCACTTTTTTATTAAATACAAATTGAGTATTCAAAATTGGAAATGGACAGAAAGTGCAACTTTTATGAACATCAGATGCCATACCTTCTTAAATTTGGACCAGCTAGTGTTCCTATTCAGTGACTCCATGCCTTGAATTACCCCTTGCTTAATATTATGCATATATCATTTCTATGACAAAAATAATAACTAAGTAGCACCACAGAAAGAGAAGCACTTGATTACCATCCTTCTGCACAAGTCATCAATCTTTCCTGCGAGGGCTTGATACCTCCTAGCCTGCTTCCTCATCAATGAAGGTAGTTTCAACAAATCACTTTCACCAATTCTTTCCAAGTTCAGTAATTCTTTTTCCAGCAATTTTAATTTAGAGGACACTCCTGTTGATTCACCCTTTACCCGCCAAGGGGACTCTCTCCTGAAAGGGTAACAAATAGAACTCTCCCTTCAGATGCTGGAATTGATGAAGCACACAGGCACATAAAAAATTTAAACTCCCACCCCTACCCTTCCCTCCCCCTTATTCCCTGTCCCTTTAAATCATTGAAGATGGGAGTGCCAGACTGAAGATAGAAAAAAATTCTACCTTGTCACAAAATGTTTCATCTGACACATTGGTTGATGGGATTCATAATGTACATCCTGCAAAGCAAAGGTTCAAAGTGAAAATGCATAATAAGACCCACACTAACAGAAATAGCAAGAAATTTAAGACACATATATCTTCTAAGTCTCCTCATGCTGCATGAACACGAAGAATAAGGAAGCCAGATTAGTTGAGATGCAATGTTTCAGCAGAAACTGTCCTCCATAAAAATTTAGAGCAGAAGAACATGGAAAGACATGCTTGCTGCAAGTGCCAAGTTCCAAGAGATGCAGCGGTTCACACGACACAGAAAAGGAATAGGAACAGAATATTTCCTCTTTATTTTTCCTTTTTCTCTGTTGTGATTTTGGTGTTAGTGAACAGGAGCAGAAATGCAACCAGAATTTGGATTTCAGTGCCTTAAAACAACCCAAAGTGAAGCAAAGCTAGTGGGCACACACTAATCTATTACCTTTCAACTTATTATGTAACCACATCATAAGACCCACATGCTTGTCTTACTTTAACTCTTGTCGTCTCACAAATGAGCAAAAAGCGAGACAATTACTTTGAATGGAGGTAGTAGTTTGCATATCATGTGTTCAGAGTAAATATACCTAAGTGGAAATTGCAGGATGTAGTAAAAACTAAATAAAATGAAAACCACTTTCCATTCTCAAAAGAAGAGGAAGAAGAAGAAGAAGAAGCTGCAGCAGCAGCCAAATAAGTTGTAAGTATGAAACATACATAAAGAAAAATTCATTTTCAATCCACCTAAGACTGTCATATACACACTGCAACGGTAAAAAAATAAAAATAAAAAAAAGGCAAATGAAAGTTTTTTTATCAGAACAAGATTCAGCTTGAAAGAAGTGGGCAATGTAAATGAGGACAAAATGGCAATAAGAGAGACAGATTAAGGAGAAATGCGAGGTTTATTGTTACCAGATAACTACAAAAACATCCGCCACAACAACCTTGAGATCTATTTGTGCTTAAACTGGAACTCTTAACCGAGTTAACCCTACTCATTCAGCATTGAGGAGAAAATTCTAGTGGCCATCAAGGGAAGAAGAAATCCCCCTACACTAATAGAAAAGCTTCACCACAATATAATGCAAGTGGAAATCAACAATATAGATGCACAATTATCGCAAATTTTTATCAAATTGATCGGCAAAGCACCAACTGATCATTCGTGCCACAGGGCTCAATCTTTATCTAAATAATTAACTATAGAACACTAGAGAAGTATAAATACTAAGCATCAGCACTATCATCCCTTTATATCTCTTTCTAATTTAGGCACAGGCGAAACCTTTTTTTCTATGAAAAGAAGAAAACCCATCTCCAAACATATTCCTATTTACATGAAAGGCAAAAAATATCGAAAGGGGTCAAGTTTTACAGTTCTAATTGACCATAAATATTCGTAACAGCAGCGTTAAAAAAACTAGACAGAGGGGAAAAAAACTCGGAACTCTCAAATCCGTCAATTAGAAATTAAAATCTAGAAACTCAACCTGCCAGAGATTTGGTTGGTCCGCCCAAAATTTCGAAGAGGGAGAGAATAAATCAGGATCAAACACATTATCATGTCCGTAAATCAAAGTAGGATCTCCATCTCCTTCTTTCTCTCCAAAGTAATCGCTCTCATCCATAACCCTAACCTTCACACTACCATTACGATACACTCCACTCGCGCTAGCAAAGGCGATTCTATCGCCCCCCACCTCATCGAAACCACCCAACGATGCCGTTTTCCTGGACATAAAGTTCAGGAGCTCGTCCCTCTCGTCAATCTCTCGCTTCAACTCCTCCAACTCACTTAACAAATTGGTCTCGCTCCTCTCCAACTCAGCAACCTTGGCACGCAATCGTGCAATTTCTTCATTGGAACTCTCGATCTGCTGCAGCAACCTCCTCTCTTCCTGCAGCCAAGTGTTCCGGTAACTGGCGAAGATCTCAACGACCCTCGCGTTGGCTTTGGAATCCTCCTGCCTGCGTGACTTCAGCTGGGACAGCTGTTCTTCAGCTTGGTGGAGTCTCAGTAAAAGGTACCTGTTGCGGGATTGGAGGGTGGGGAGCAGAGAGACAACAGATTTAGGGAGAAGAAACAAGAAGATTGCGAAGCCGATGCCTAGGTACGAAGAGAAGACCGTTTCTAAGTTCGTGGGCTTCCGGGTTTCACCAGCTCCATCTTCTTCTTTATCCCATTCGGCTTCCGCTGCTTCTGCGATTATTGTTGCCATCGATGCTGAAATGGAAGGGAAGTTTTCAGGTGGGAAGTAGTTTTCGGGAAATGTGATGCTTTATTTTTTTCTTATCATTTGTTTTTTCTCCCCCTAAAGGTATTCTGATTTATTCGAGTGATATTGATGAGTAATAACATATTTATGAGTATTTATATATTTATTTTTATTAAAATAGTTAAAATTAGTGGGTGATAAGAGAAAAAGGAAATTTTTAAAATAAAATAGAATTTATGTTTAATTTTAATAATTTTAATACAAATAAATAAGTGGGTCTATTATTTATTATAAAATTTACTTTTAATTTTGAACTTCCAAAAAAAATCATGCATTACAAATAACATAATAATATATATATATTAATAGGTTTGGTATCGAAAGGCTGACTTCAGAATCAACCGTGGAGGAAAAGAGCATCTCGAAAGCCTTGACCCAAAAAAGCTCCTTGTGGCCCATGGCAAGTGGTGCGACCCAAATCCACCTAACAAGATCTAGGCCCATAGAGATGCCCTTCGAGCGTAGCCAAGAAACATGCGCCTCAGTAACTCTAACTTGAGAGACCAACCCATGTGACTACTACAAATGCATGGTACCCCATAGCCACAGGACAGAGTTGGAGGGGGCTCATGCCAGCCTAGCACGCCTAGGCTGCCTAGAACAGCACAACCTGGCAAAAAAGCACAAAATTGTTGCTCGCAGAAGGCCAAAAATCACAACACAATCAGCACCCCAATAACTACCTAGCACTCCTTCTTTACAAATACATTCCTTCTTCCACAAAAAAAGGGGGAAGCTTCTAAAGGTTGAAAATTCAAAAAAGGGAGAAAGAACCAAAGAGTGCAACTCTCCGCCACAGAGCCACTCTTTGAAGAAGGCATTCCTTCCTCTAAGCCACCCTAACGCAAGGGTGCATCTCAAAATCATTCCCTAACTGAGCACACTAATTAGAACTTAATCCTATATTTTAAAGCTGCTTCTCGATCAAATGCACTCATCGAATCTCAATCATCCACCTTTAAGCCACTCTCTCACCAAGGTACATCTCTAAATCGCTACTGTAATATTTCGGATCATATTTGGATTATTTTAATATTTATTATAATTTTAGGTATTTCAGATGTGATAAAAATAAATTAAAATATTATAAAATTTTTGAAGATTGATTAAAAATGCTGAGTGACACTCGAGGTGTGCTCGAATACTGATCGGGTTTTAGAATAAAATAAAAGTAAAAAAAAAAAATAATAATAATAATAATAATAATAATAATAATAATAATAATAATAATAATAATAATAATAATAAATGAATAAAAGAAAAAAATAGAAGAAAGAGAAGATAAGGAGTCGGGGAGAGAGGGAGAAAGAGGAGAGGAGAAAAGGGGGTACGGTTTCAGCACAAAGAAGAAGAGGGAAGAAAGAGAGGAAGAAGGAGGAAGATGGCGGCGATGGTGGCATCGCAGGCGAACGGCAGTTGCGGGCTGAGGCGGAGGTGGTGCGACGCGAGTAGAGTGCAATGGCACGGCAGCGTGAGCCACTCAAGGAGAGAGAGAGTCTCATTGGGGAAGGACGGTGGTCGGATGGGTGGAACCGGTAGTGACGGTGGTCGAGGGTTAAGGCGGCGGTGGCTCGGTGTGGCAGTCAATGCGAGAGGTGCATGAGGAGAGAAGTCGCGCGAGGAGAGAGGGAGAGAGACGGTAGTGCAACGACGCCGGTGTAGGTTGGGTGAGGCTGAGGAGGCCGGGGATAGCCACTTTAGGCGGTGTGGTGGTGGTGTGATGGCAGAGGAGCGGCGGTGGCGAGCGATAGCAGCCCGCGCGGGAGGAGAAAGGGCAGCACGTGGGTTTTGCGGCGACAGGACAGAGAGCGGCCCGATTAGGGTGCTTCGAGACATCATTTCTTCAGATTTACGGAGTATAAAGTCAATACAAATATCCTCTAACCCTATTCTTGGTTTGATTTAATTTCTGATTTGTTTTGACTACTGTTAGAGATTTTACTAATATGTATGTATTTGTATATATACCCAATTTATTAATTATATACATGCATGTATGTTTTATCGGTTGTGCGATAATTTTACACTTGTATTTATGATTTGGAGGGTTTTTAGATACCCGACAGTATACATGTATATTTATGTATCCGTATATTATGGAATCATGAATCAGACCTTGTATTAATCATGCATGTTGCCGGGGGTAGGGTCACTACGGGACCATAGTGGTACGAGACCAGATATGTCGTTATATGTGATTCGAGGCATGAGATATTGGTACCACTCCCGATGAGCAGGCTTAGTCCTAACGAGGACATATATGATATGGCCCACTTTCGCTGGAAGGAAGGTTGAGACATTTGGTAGTTGACCTACCTTACTGTATATTTTAATGAGAACCATCGTAAGGAATTAACGGAATTAATATATTTGGACGTCCTAATATATAACAAAAACTTGAGATTACACCTAAAGCTATAGGTGATAAAATATAGTGAGCAAGTTTCTAATCTATGGGAGACAAAGTACATGGATGACCTTGAGTTACTGGCCTAAATCGTAGCTGATATAGCCGTGGTTACCAGATGACGGTAACCCTTTATCAAGTTGGTATTATTTATCTTTGGTTCTCCGATTTTGTGTATGTTTTGTAGTTCTGTATGTATTTGGGTGGAGGATAATTTTGAGATATGCTGATTGGCCCACAGTTAGGCGATAGAAATGTCTCATACATACAAATATGTAATAAATTCAGAACCTGTTTTGATTTATATTTTAGTTCCGACGGTCTTCTATTGATTTTTGCATTATGAGATTTAGATCCGGACGATGGTATGTGTCCCACACGGATGTGGTGACGGCTGTGGCCTATGTGACTTCGGATTATATGATATGATGTTGTCTGTGATATTTGACCGGATCGTTATTTATTATGATTATGTCCCAGAGGGACTGTCTGATACAGATAATGATTTAGTACGAGACATCTCCTCGATTTTCAAGGATTTCACGGACCTTATATTTTATGTTTTACATGACTGTAATGTGTTATCCCTTCCATCTGATTTATATGTGCTGTTTTCATATATATGATACATGTTGAGTTTTAGGCTCACGCTTTCATATTTTACCCCTTCAAACTAGTGGTATGGATACACTTATAGGAGTTCGGATGCAATTTGATACGGTAGATCTCTATCGATGAGTAGAGATATTCATATTGGGTATGCTTCAAATCTCGAGAATGTGATATAATTGTGTCTTCGGCCGGATGATAGTCTTGATCTATATATGAGATATATTAGAGTTATTGTGTTATGTTGATAAGTTGTTGTAATGTTGAATACCCCCCTTGCGATATTTAAATAGCAGATCATATATTATGTTTGTTCGGATTTATATTCGATGAGATATTGTCCGGGTTTTATTATATTGGGTCCTATATGTATATGACTGTCACGCCCGCGTTGGATTTTTGTGGTTGATGAAAACATTATTATTGATTTTATTCTTAACCTGCGTATATTATGTTCCTGGATCATGACAGCTACTCAGTCGAGCACACTCGTTGAAGCTTAGATCTCCATCTCAAAACTGCACTCTAATTGAGCACATTCATCGAAGCTCAATCCTCCATCTCAAAATCGCTCCCCAACTGAGCACACTCGTCGAAACTCCATCCTTCACCTCTAATAAACCCTCTTATCATAGTGCATCTCTAAGCCGTTCAACAACCGAGTGTACTCATCGAAACTCAATCCTCAATTTTAGAACCGCTCCCTAACTAAGTGTAATCGTCAGAGCTTAGACCTCCATTTCAAAATCGCTCCTCAACCGAGCGCACTTATCAAAGCTCAGTCTTCCATCTCAACCGAGCGCACTTATCAAAGCTCAGTCTTCCATCTCAAACGTGCTCCTTAGTCGATTGTACTCATTAGAACTCAATTTTTCGCCTCTAAACCACCTTTTCGCCAAGGTGTAGCTCTAAGTTGCTCCTCAATCGACCGTACTTATCGGAGCTCAATCCTCCGCCTCTAAAACACCATCTCACTAAGGTGTATCTCTAAGAGGCTCCTTGATCGAGTGCACTCGTTGGAATTTAGACTTCCATCTCAAAGTCACTTCCCAACCGAGTGCACTTATCAGAGTTTAGTCATCTATTTCAAAGTCGCTCCCTAATTAAGCATACTCATCGGAGGTTAGTCCTATGCCTCTAAAGCACCATCTTATCAGGATTTATATCTAAGCCACTCCTCAACCAAGCGTACTTGTCGGAATACAGTCATCCATCTCAAAGTCGTACCCTAACCAAGTGCACTGATCGAAACTCAATCCACTGCCTCTAAGTCGCTCATCAATCGAGCGCACTTGTCAAAACTCAAACTTCCATTTCAAAGCCGATCCCCAATTGAGCACACACGTCGAAACTCAATCTATCATCTCAAAGTTGCTCCCTAATTTAGCACACTTATCTGGAGTTAGTCCTTTGCCCCTAAACCACCCTCTCGTCATGGTGCATCTTCAAACCGCTCCTCAACCGAGCTCAGTCATCGAAGCTCTAATGTAATGACCGAGTTTTAACTTATATTAATCGTAATTATCTAGATTAATATAATTAAAATTGAAGTCAAATGACGTGGAGAATAAGGACAAAAAGAAAAGAATTACAAACCAGACGAATTGTATACCCAACCTCGGGCCAGCACTGCAGCATCTGCTGAGCGCCATAGTGCCCCAATAGGCGTGGATTCTAGTATCTCTGCACCTACCCCGCGCTTGACCAGTGCTCAAGCGCAGATCTGTTAAAAGTCGGCCGAGGTTCAGCTTCCACCACATTTTTAAACGGTAGAAGATATTAAGGAGAGAGAGAATAGAGAGACAAAGGCCGAAGGAGAGAGAAGAAGATAGAGAA
This sequence comes from Nepenthes gracilis, assembly GCA_033239525.1. Lineage (NCBI taxonomy): Eukaryota > Viridiplantae > Streptophyta > Magnoliopsida > Caryophyllales > Nepenthaceae > Nepenthes > Nepenthes gracilis. Next base: position 14,334,144 of record BSYO01000031.1, read on the forward strand.
AATGGAGAAAGCTTCCAGGTAGCTCGATTCGGAAGATTCAGAGTAAAAATTTCAGTATATCAGGCAGAGGTAAGTACACTCTTAGTGGTTTCTTTCACTTGTTGATTATTACCCTTATCTTCTAGTATTATTATTCTAATACTCATCTCCCTTAAGATTCTAACGTACTCATGCATGTATATTATTTTTCTCACTGCTGATTTTAAATATGAAAATTCTTATATTGAATTGTTGATTTTAGTTCTGTAATTTGGTACTGAATTGTTAGTTTTAGATTTGAAAATTTTGTAGCATGCTTTACTAATTTTAAACCTGAAATTTGGTGCCAAAATTTATTGCTAAATTTAATTCGAAATTGGGGGTACTACAAATCTAAAATTATAGTAAATCTAAATTTGATCTGAAATTGCTGAATTTATTACTATAAATCTGAAAATTGGTGTTGAATGTTATTGCTGTAAATCTAAAATTTTTATGAATTCAGTTTTTATATTTATAAAAGTATGATTAGAAGCTTTACAAAATATTAAAAATTATGATTATTTTCTTTTGGGGTGAGAAAATTAAAAAGAATCAAGAAAAGATGTAGAGCTTCCACAAAAATTTTAAAAAGAATTAATAAATTGTACTAAGAAATTATTCATAAGATAATATTCCTTAACATACCTTAAGATATTATAGTGATAATCGATGAATTGCCCCTAGCCTGCAGGGAAATTAAAGCAGATTATGACCCCACCTACCAGGTTATAGATATGTACTTCCTACCTCTAGGTGTTAAATAGGAGGGTGAGATTTTAAATTGTGTAGAAGCGAGCACAATTATTTTCTTGACTATCCGCTTCATTACCTGATAAGGCTTACTAGCTCTGATCTCTAAAGATAAATAAGTTTTCAATAGTTTGACGATTAAGACAATAAAAAAATTAAATAAAGAAGGCTAAATATATCATAAAAATTTTTTCTGCCCATGTTTTATGCTTATACATGTATTACAAGTCCTATTCCTTCTGATGATATGTTTTGGGTATAATATGCACGTTTATTGTTATATGTTATCCCTTATTGAGTATTTGATTCACTTCATTACTATTTTTACTAACCTTCAAATGATTCGCACGAGTTGATACCAGATGAGTAAGAATGAAGATGGGAGTTTCTTATACTTACGAAGATGAATTTTGACGCTTAGAATGTCTGTTTCAAATTTCAATGTATTGAAATTATGTAAAATATTGGTAGTATGAAATGATGCATTCTATTTTGGTAATATTAGTTTAGTATTTCTTTCGCAGACTATTCTGGATATTATGTATATTTTCATAGGATATTGTGGAGTTATTTTGTTAGATTTTTTTTGTGGGCATCTTTTTTAACAAAGTCTGACGTCGTACTCCTATAGTATGGTATTGGAGCCACTGATAATGTGGTAACTGTATGGATCCTGTGTATGTGTATCACATTAATTAACTTTGATAATAGTTAATGACAAAAAAAAGGATGTGTAATATCACATCTAACCTCCATTTCAAAGCCACTCCCCAATTAAGTGCACCCATTGGAGCTCAATCCTCCACCTCAGAGCCCTCCCTAGTTGAGCACACTTATTGGAGCATAATTTTCTACTTCTAAACCATCATCTTGCTAGGGTGCATCTCTAAGCTGCTCCTCAACTGAACATACTCATCGAAACTCAGCCCTTTACCTCTAAACCATTCTCTCGCAAGGGTGCATCTCTAAACCATTCCTGAGCCAAATGCACTCATCGAAACTTAGACCTTCATCTCGAAGTTGCTCCCCAACTAAGCACGCTCATTGGATTTCAATCATCTATCTCTAAGCCACCTTTTCACCAGGGTGCATCTCTAAACTGCTCATCAACCAAGCACACTTATTGAAACTCAATCCTCCATCTCAAAGTCGCTCTTCAATTGAGCGAACTCATTGAAACTCAGTCCTCTACCTCTAAACTACTCCCCAACCGAACGCACTCATTTAAACTTAAACTTCCATATCAAAGCTACTCCCAAATCGACCGTACTAATTGAAACTCAATCCTCCATCTCAAAATCGCTCCCTAGTCGAGCGCACTTATCGGAGCTCAATCGTTTAGCACTAAGCCACTCATCAACCAAGTGCAATTATCGAAGCTCAGTTCTCCATGTTGCAGTCGCTCTCCGGTTGAACACACTAGTCAGAGCTTAATCCTCTACTGACACTCAATCCCCTTAGGGTTTAGGGTTTGAGGTTTGGGGTTAGGGGTTAGGGGTTAGGGGTTAGAGGTTAGGGTTTAGGGTTAGGGTTTAGGGGTTAGGGGTTAGGGGTTAGGGTTTAGGGGTTAGGGGTTTGGGGTATAGGGTTTAGGGTTTAGGGGTTAGGGGTTAGGGGTTAGGGTTGAGGGTTGAGGGTTTGGGGTTTGGGGTTGTGGGTTGAGGGTTGAGGGTTGTGGGTTGAGGGTTTGGGGCTTAGGGTTTGGGGTTTGGGGTATCGGGTATCGGGTATCGAGGTTCGGGGTTCGGGGTTCGGCGTTCGGGTTTAGGATTTAGGGTTTAGGGCTTGGGGTTTGGGGTTTGGGTTTGGGGGTTAGGGGTTAGGGGTTAGGGGTTAGGGTTTAGGGGTTAGGGTTAAGGTTCGGGGTTAAGGTTGGGTTCGGGGTTGGGGCTCGGGGCTCGGGGCTCGGGGCTCGAGGTCTAGGGTCAAGGTTTGAGGTCTAGGGTTTGAGGTTTGGGATTTGGGGTTTAGGGTTTGGGGTTTAGGGTTTGGGGTTTGGGGTTTGGGGTTTAGGGTTTAGGGTTTAGGGTTTAGGGTCTAAGTGCAGGGTTTAGGGTTCGAGTTTGGGGTTTGGGGTTTGGGGTTGAGGTTGGGGTTCGGG